>JAFIDM010010028.1:9203537-9357864 GCA_023159025.1 Thereuonema tuberculata | reverse complement strand
AAAATCATTGTATTGTTCGTATTATTTAGACACATTTAAATAAGAGGCTTAAAATCATTGTATTGTTCGTATTATTTAGACACATTTAAATAAGAGGTTTAAAATCATTGTATTGTTCATATTGTTTAGGTACATTTAAGTAAGATGCTTAGATGCTATTATTTTAAAAAACGTACTACTACATGATTTTATTATATTGTAGAATGGACACATAATTATGTTATTCATGTAATATAATTGAAGGGCTTGACATTTTTGTTGTATTATATGATGACACATGATTGTATTATTATTCGGTTGTATTATTGAGAAAAATAAGCTCATGTTATTGTTGAAAATAAGGCTTGAAAAAGCAAAAGGATTTAGTTTTGTGAAATATCGCCTGGTATTAAAGAAGATTTTTAAGATATACATGGTGTAGTATTGTATTTCTTTTCTAATAAAACTAAGTAATAGGTTTTACTATTTACTTTACGTAATACATAAAAAGTATCGTTGATTCAGTTTCCATGTTGTGACAATACATTGTCAATAGTCGCTTGAATGATGTCGTGAAGCCAAGACAAAGCCCGCCATCTTCGTCTTTTGAATCTTGGCGTAAGTGAGTGGCAGTCTACACATTGATAGTAAATAAGTAAGGCGTGCATTTTATGAAACCCAGATGGTCTCCGCCATAGCAATTACGGTGGCCTGTGGAGAGCGTCACAATGAGTCTTTAATGACCTTCATTAAACTCAATTACGACAAAATAAAACAACCAAGGTGAATCACTAATCAAAGAACAAGCCAACTTTACGATATAGTAACGAAGAAAGAGGCTGCTTTGATTTTAAACAAATTTAAAGTTTTTCCTCCACTCCAAAAAAATACAGAGACATTCCATTAGCTTCAATTCAGTTAGATAAATGCAATTGTTATTTACTAAACGAAAAAAGGTAGGTTTTCAACTTTTTTCTCTCGGTATTTACGAAGCTTTAATTAAATGCTTTCATTTAAACAATATATCAACGTTTTAATGTTTAAGAAGTTGAACATTCCATTGCTTGTCACTTTAAATTAAATTTGCTTAGAGGTTTTCATTGTATATAAATTATATTCTTTTTTTTTGTCTTTTTAAAGGTCCTTTAATGCATTTTAATTCATATTACCCTTTACTGCTTCTACCATTTAGGCTTATTAGAACACTCTGTAAGTGTGTATGTGTGTCCTGCTATGATAAATGTTGAACCACTGGATGGATCTTCTTGAAACTTGATATGCATATTTAAGGAATAGAGATGAGGAAGGTTTTCTATTGAAATCTTTTTCAAGCGGATCCTAGTGGAGATTTATTCCCATTGCAAAGCTTTGTAATGCATGTAATGGCTTTCTATCCTATTTCTATCAATGCTGCATTGTTTTAAGCAATGCCTCTTAATCCACTTTTACGTAATCCGATAATTAGTGCGGTTTCAAAATATTAAAAACTTAATCGGAGTTCGGCAACTAAAATCCGGTTAAATCGTTAAACAACGATTTAAGTTGTCGAACTCCGATTAAGTTTTCATCATAAAATTTATACAGTTCTTATTCGACCGATATTGGAATTTGAAAATAAACATGCGTTTTTCCTTTTTGTTGTTTTCACGACTGTAAAAAATAAATAAATAAATTTCAAGAAGCAACTGTTGTAGGAAAGGAGGATTCTAGTTCTTTCTTGTTGGTTATTTAAAAGATAAAGAATAAGCATTATCAATAAGAGTAAAAGTAGAAGTGTATTCTGATATTCGAAAGAACCAATGCAAAACAAACTTAATAGATGTATATTAAATTTACATATATTGATATTGATATTAACAGTATTTCGAGAGAACTGCTTCTCATCTTCTATTGTAACTCAAACAAAAAGATGTCGTAAAGGTTGTAGATGAAGGAAAGTAGTTTCTTGTTATTCATGAACCTCATATGAATTTTTTAAAGTACTGAACTGCAGTAGTGTAGGCATTTGTCTACTGGTTGAAGGAGCAGCGTTCGATCCTCGGCAAAGGTAGGCATTTTTTCCTGACTATTATTCGCCGAGATAAATCTAGAATCACCAGGTAGCCATTTAACATCCATTATGTCCCACTTCGCCAAACATTTGGAATCTATACCACCAATATTTTCTGCAGGCAAGTATAATGGCGGTGGTTTCAAATTATGACAATTCTTCATCAGATTTTTAATGAAGAATTATAATTACAGTTGTTATAACTGTCATTGTAATTATTAAAAAAATGTTAAAAATGTTAAAAAAATATATATTTATCAAATATGATATGATAATATTTGTGATTCATTTTTTGATAAGTTTTCATTGTTTGAATTTAGTGTAGATAGTAAATACATAGTTTATATATTAGTTGGACCCTAGATACCAAATTTAATAGAAACCTATCTAATTTGATGAGCGTGCAAACAGATAAATGGAGAAAGAGAAGAAAAAAAATGTTTAGGTGTTATATTGAGACTTCTTATGCTTCGGGTACTTAGTAACTACGTATTCTAAATACTTCAAATACTCTTCCAAATCGTCTATTCTTTCTAATGTCTTGAAACTATGGCGACTGCTTTACAACAAACAGTTCATTTCGATGGAAAATTTTGGACAATTACGTACATTGCTGGAGAAATATCTTCTCGAATTCCTAATGATTTTACAATTCTTTCATTTCGAATCGTTCATCAAAAACTCAATGGACCGTGTTTAATTACCACGATTACGCTCTGGAGAATTGATCACTGAATGTGCGGCCAAATTGCATCCTGCTATCAGAAATTAGGCATCAAATGCGAGAACATTATTTAGCCTTTTGAAGGGAAGTAATAGCTATCAAGTCAGGAACGGATTAAATCGTAGCTTGTAGACTAGAAAGAGTGTATAAACTACATAGAATGAAATCAGAATTAAAAAACTGAAGATTTCAATGTGAAGAGAATGCGCTATATACAATAAAATAAAGGATTTTCTTATTATAGAAAAGACAGAAGGATTTCAAAACAATTGACGAAATATCAAATTCCTCAAACATCGACACAAACACCAAACATCACCAATATTTCGTTCTTTTATTCAAAGAACTTCCTCAAGGTGTTCATAAGAAGAAAAGAAAACATTTTTCTTTTCTAGAATCAATAAATAAACTAAATACAAACGTGAATAACAATAAAATCAAATAAACCATCCCCGATCCCCAGTAAAATTAAATCATCCACGATCCAAACGTGAATAACAACATAATAACAATAAAAATAAAAATAAATCAAACAAACAGTACAAAATCTCTACAATCCAAAAACGTGAAAAACAAAATAAATAAAATAAATAATTTATAACAAATAGTTATAAATATTTATAACAATAATTTACAACAAATAATTTATAACAATAGCTATAAATATTTAGTTATAACAATAACTAAATATTTGTATTTAGTTTATTTATTGATTCTAGAAAAGAAAGATATTTTCTTCTCTTCTTATGTACACCTTGAGGAAGTTCTTTGAATAAAAGAACGGAATATTGGTGATGTTTGGTGTTTGTGTCGATGTTTGAAGAATTTGAATTTTGGAATAATTGAGGAAATAAAATAATAAGCAAAAAGAAGAAACATTGTACGTACGAAGTAAGTAAACTTTAAGTTTAGTTACAGTAACAATAAATGAATTCAAAAGATCTATCTACTGCCTGACCATTTATCAATAATATTCGTTTATTAATGTTATGAGATTTTGAGTTTGTAAATAGCATCTTGAGACTAAAATTAATTAAAAATTATTTAGGATTAATTAATTAGTTCTCTAATTAGAGTTGTTTTAAACAATCTTGCCTAAAATCAAGCTTGCCTAAAAAAAGATAAATTTCCATTAAAATCAACGAGAGAACTAATTAAAACGCCACGTAAGTTAAAATTAGAAAAACTGAGCATAAAAATCGTGTTGTACTAGTTTCAATCTCCTTCTGGAGATCTTCCTCAGATTACGGAAAGACTTGAAAACGTCCTCTTAAATAGGAAACTTTCATATAGGGGGTGGAATGCAGACGACAGCACTTTCTAACAAGCCTTCCGTGATGCGACTAAATACTTCAGATATTAACATATTTCTGTTAATTGTTATTATGGTAAAATTTCACGTTCAATGTTTGAGACATCTTGAGAAATATGTTTTAGTAAGGGAACTTTTGTCGTTTGCTGTAAATTGTCGATGGAAGACCCAAAAAGTTTCAAATGAAATCTAAATCATCTCACTTGCCTTCAATGTGCAAGCTAAGTTTCAAGAAGACCCGTCCAAAGATTCAAAAGCTATCTGGAGAGAAAATCTAATCAGATATTGACGGATTTGATGGGCTTCGCATTCCAGTGAAGGTAAGCAAGAAAGCCGACTGGTCCCAGTGTAAAAATAACAAGGAATTTTCGAGAATATATATAGCTATTATTTGATCCCCCGTGGAGGTGCAGTAAAATTTCGGAAAACCACATAAAGTACGATAGGACTGATCTTTTCCGTCCTGAATAAAATACATGATTTTGTTTATCTTCAAATAGATATTCCTACATTAAGTTGTTCAGAGATTAACTAACAAAATTGCTTTGGCAAATTTTACTCTCACAATATATAAAACAAAGGAAAATGAAAGTGTTTCACAGAGAAATTACTGGGATTTAAACGTCTGTCTTCCTTAAAAAACGTAGTAGGTCCTAACAGATCAAAACTTTCGTCTTAATTCAAACCAAAAAATGTAATCTGTAGTTAAATTTCTTCTTGAAAATATTGAATTTCAATATTTTTATTAACTTTTAATAAAATAATAAATATTAAAAAAAATTTCGATTTTTAAGAACCTGAAGAATTCTTCAATTTGGAATAAAATTTATGCTAAAATTAATACAAGTGCTTTCCATTATCATGAGAATTTTTACAAGATTCATAAATTTATTAAATTCTAGGTTTAAAGAGTAGTGCACATACTTAAGTTGGTAGAATAATTAATAGTTTGTCAATTGTAAAAGAATTGATTGAAAAAATCAATTTAAATCCCCAATGAGAACATTTGAACTCGTAGAGATACACACTTAATATTTATGAACCGCTAACATTGAATTTTAAAGTTGTATTCAAAGAAATGCTATTAATCATTAATTTTCAAAAAATCTTAAAAATTTACGCCAATAAATCCCTTTAAAAATTTATGAAACAAAAACCAAAAAACGCATCTCCACCAAAATAAAGATAAATGTAAATATTATTTTAAGCATATTTTATGATGTTGCTGTAAATTAATTTAAAATTCAGTTTAACTACAGAATCGAAACCTGTATATTTTTTTCTAAAATTTCAGATCAAATCTATAAGATATTAATACTAAAATCGCTAAAAAAAAAGGGAATTGTAAATGGGATTAGGATTTTTAAATTAGTGGAAAATGCTTTTAAAAAGTATATTTCTACTGCTAACTTAGAATTAGAATCAAACACACAAAAAAAAAAACCAAGAAAATCTTCAGGTCATTTTATAACAATTTAATGCTTATAATTATAAGTTGCAGTTCAAATAAAGACTGAAATACTTAAAATCACTTAAAATCACTTAAAATACTTAAAATTGAATTCAATAAAATAGGTTGTTTATTTTTATGTACTCATATTTGAAGTCAGTTAAAATACAGAGATTTCACGTCTCCATAAAGAACGACGAACAATGTATAGGTCCCATTTATTATTAAGACAATCTGCTCAATTTAGACTAAAGGGATTTTTAGCTAATAAAATATTTACTATAGAAATAATGTGATAGAACAACACAGAGATAAAGCTATATAAAATCTTTAAACATTATTTATATTATTTTAAGTGTACAAAATCAAGCATTATTTACTTTATTACTATAAATTTTTAGTCCTATGATTTGAATTGGAAAGCAGTAAATATTAATATATCAATTATGTTAATAAAATTGACAGATTAACATTAATAATATAAAATTATACTAATAAATTGTTTTAAGACGAATTAACAAATGCTAGTTTATTTTAAAGGTTTATTTAGAATAAAAGTTAATTACAGTGTCAATATATAAACTTCTATTATTTTTTTTTACATTCTAAAAATAAAATAAATGAAATTGAACATATCTAAAATAACTAGATATCTTATTTGAGATAATATTTAAAAAATGATAACATTGCAAGCAAAACTCAGATAGAGATAGTTTCAGAGTAAAATTTATAATTTGCAATTTTTTTTTTAAGATATTAACGACAATTTCAGGTATTGCGTTTCACTAAAGTTTGGGAATAATTTAAACCATTAAAATTTTTTATCATTTAAAAAAAAAAAAGGTTTTTTATTTCTAGATTCCACAGATATTTTAATTCCTTTATAGAATGTAAATATTAATTTACTTTTATCAGTAAGAGAATTTGTTTAGCTAGTGAAAGTTAAATCTAATAAAACAGAAAATCCCTTTCGAGATTTCCAATAATCTTTCAATTTATGGCGCAACAGAATTAGATTTTCGGAAATCAGATTATTGCTATAATTGCACTGTCAAAGTAGTCACTTCCGTTTTCCTTGTAATCATTGAAAATTCTCATTTCAGATGCAGAATAATAACATCTTATCAACAATGTCACGACATACAATGCATCGCCTTACTTTATTGCTGCTTTTAGAACTGATAAATATCAGTTAAGATACTACTGTACATCTTTCATTGTTTTTGTTTTAATAAAAACCAGAAATACTTTAAGTTAAAACACAATCCTTCCACAGAATTTTAGACAATATTTTTTTTAAGTCTTTCAGGGTATTTTAACTTTCGATTCGATTGGAAAGATATTTGCGAAATCTCAACCTCTTCTGTTCTATTCTGAGCATCTCACGAATCATAATTATTTGGATTGAAGCAGACCATAGATTCCAAATAAAATCTCTGTAAGTAATATTTTCGGAAGCGAAATATTTTAATTTACAAACAAATAGAATATAGCACAAATATCATGCAGATCTAAAAAAAATAAATAATGAAACCTTTGAAAAAAATCAAGAATTTTAAGTTGATATATGTGTAGTAAAAATTCGTTATAATTAAATGCAAGAATTAACCAAATGATAATCAGAACATTCAAAATATCCACAGAAATAATAACCGGGAGAGGACAGTTTGCTTTTGACAAATCTGAAAGCAGAGTTATTATTTCTAACAATACCTTACATATTTTTTTGTTTATTTTCTGATTAAAAATAACATTAATTATTTTTCTTTAAAAAACATATATAATATTTATTTTTCAAAATATATTTCTAGAAAGGTAATAATAGTAAATAATTTATACATTATCTTCTGATTACACTTTTATTTATTTATTTTTTTGCTGTGTTGTTTTTTCAAAATTAAATTACTATGAATTCGAGAACGGCTTTTGAACTCTACAATCGCATCTTGTCTTCGCCTCTGATTTCACCACCTCTTTTTTTTTTTTATATTACTTTTTTTTTTTTGTATCGGAAATTCAATTCCTTAGCGTCAGTTTTTGGTTGACGGACGTAGATGTCGCTTTTTTGCCGCCTTTGATGGACTTTGTCACTACAAACGACATGCAGCTACTCCCACTCGTTCATTCCACGGAATCCATGTCAGATTAAGTCACTGGCGACGAGGGAAGCAAGTGGGACAGGCGGGAAAGTTCTGTGGGTGGAACTTACGAATGAATCACCATCTCAACCGCGCTAACATCTTGGCATCACGCTTGCTCGATTCTCCGAGATATTACGCTGGAACCTCAGAACCTGTTCTGCGAGTACGGTTGCCTACAAGCAAACCAAATTAGTTACAGCGGTTTAATAATAGGTCGTGGGTTGCTGCTACATGGAAAACTAAAGCACGAGCGCATTGAATAGGATAATTTACAACTTAAAGATGCAAGATTAATTTTTAGATATGGAAGCATTCAGTGGATAAATTTAAATGCAGAATTAAAATGTAAAATAATGCGTGAAATTTATTTTATTTTTAAGAGGATTTTTTTTCCTTTTACTGCTAAATTAAACTAAATACCATTTTTTTTTATCATATACATGAACTTTTAATATTATTAATGTAATAATATCTTACAATTATGATTTAAATGTTATTAAACAAGGTTATGTTCAGATAATATGGCGGAAGGATTGATGTAGTTATTGAAGGAATTTTATGGAAATCTTTCCAGTCATTTTAGGGTGATACACGTACAAAAATGTTCCAGTTGAATAGTAAGACACGGGAAAACCAAAGATATCCCGAAAACTCAATATTGCCATGATTACATAACAGATTTTTGTGTTATATCTTAGAAGTATTTTTCTTATTTTCTGTAAAGACTTTCTTTCATGAATCTCAGATTGTAATTACCACTTCTCTCTAGGACGTAGAAGCCCGAGTCTCTCAAGGAATTAACTACGAAGCTTGGACTGCATATTGAAGTAAAGTTTTACATTTTCCGGATCCCGAGCAATATCGGGTCGCCTGTTACTAGTAAATAACAAAATGTAATGCACTACAACATCGAGATATTTAGTCAGACAATGCCACATGCTTTTTAAGTTAAATTAAAACTAATTAATACCAAACAAATGGTGATTTTTTTTCTTTAAAAATTGAATTTAACAACACGATTGCATGATTCAATTTAGAAATAATACAACGATCGTACGGAAGTAACTCAATACATAAGTTATTTATTAAGCATTTCTTAATTAATAAATATTAATTACTAGATTTGTAAAGGAATGATTTTGAAACTACTGAGTACAAAAAAAATAACATATAAGCTTACTACACATTTTTGTTATTCTAAAAATTACATTGTTAGATTTTAAAAATGTATATATTATTTGTTTCGAATGTTATAACAATTTCGTTAATTAATGTCCTGAGTTTGTTTGACAATAGAAAAAAGTTTTCTGCATCAATTTTTCTACGATGTCTTTATAATATTAGTAATTTGAAACATTCTGAATAATATGTCAATTTTTATAGCTTTGAAGAAAAGTCCAACATTAAACGATGAAAAATAGAATACTTTGTTTTAACCTAATTGGACAACTAATGTATTCTACCGAGTATAAAGATGCTTGAGAGCTGAAATTAATTAAAAAATATTTTTAGCAAAATTACAGAGATAGGTTTTTATCTTTTATCTTTTTAATCTTTCAAAATACATCACCTATTAATTGCCTACACACAATTTAGACGTACAGTATATCAAATGGTTCCTGATATTCTTAAAGATAATGTCTAACTGATTGGAAAATGTTGTTGATTGAAATTTGACGAGTTTGAGGTGATTTCTTGGTCATTTTGGGGAACCAGCAAAAAATAATCAAGCAAACGTCGATTTGGTCTGTGGTGCGGTGAGCCAAGTAAATCGTTCATTCGAATTTTGCAGCCTGCCATTCTGCCGTCACAATGGGCTCCATTTTGCAGGCCTTCTTTCTGGCAGTTGCTATATTCAGGCAAGTGAGGGCGCTGCGGCACGCACTGCCTTCCGACAATTGCCATCATTAGTAAAAGAACAAGCCTTGCCTTCATATTACAAAGGAGAAGTTGACTGTGACGAGAGAAAATCATTACTGCAAAAGCAAAAAATACAAGTCGAGAATATGTAATAAACAAAATCAAAAAGGAATATATTATGAATATTCAAAAAAAATTTAAAAAAAAAATCAGTTAACAAGAAAAAAAAATAACATTCTGAAATATTTTTTTTTTATCTTAGATCAAAGATATGATTGAAAGTTTGCTGGCGTTTGTTTTTTCTAGCATGAATAAGTCAAAAGAACAGAAGAAAACGGAAAGAAAGAGTAACAACTGAATCAATTCCAAAGGAAATCTTTAATCAATTTAAGATTTTTACAGCAGAAAATGTAATTGGTAGTTTATCATTACTTAAATCTAAGTAATAATGATTTTATTGCTGTAAGTTTATGTATGTTTCTTTGGTTTTGGATCTGAATATTATTATTATTTTATTCTAGCTAACCAGCGCAAATTCTAATGAATTCTATCGAATATGTCAAGATGTAAACTTCAATAATTTTTTAGATGTATTTGATCAAACTAAAAAAAAATTATCAACATATATATTTCAAAATTCCTTATCAAACTTATGTTTCATTTTAAGCCTTAAATATGTATCAAAACTAAACTCAAGACGCTGTGTTAAAATGTGGAAAGTCTGTACATTTCCTAATATTCTTTTTAACTTTTAAATGTTAGCCATACATCTGGGTACCTTGGTATTGCGTATGCTAGCCTACTAACTCTAAGTTACATAATAATACTTAGAATTATGCTTTTTAAAAAATCAACAACAACGAAATATATAATGATTACGAACTCTATGATGAAAGGATAGAATTCATTGGGTTACTAAAAATAAAAAAAAAGCCAACTTTCAAATACAAGATTATACAACCTGTAGTTCTTTCAAAAGATAGAGGAATTATAGAAATTGACTAGTTGCCTTTCAGGTTTTGTAGATAATTAGGATTTACGTGTAATGATTACATTTACATTTGAGATTTGTGAGCTTGTAATTTTAGCTTTAAAATCCTCATCTATGGGTCCACTGTGTATCAACATCAACAGATAACTTTAGTAATATTCATCTATCACTAAAGTTTCAGCTTCCAAGGGGAAGAGTTTTTAAGCTTTAGTGAATATTTATGGTATTTTATGGCAACGAAGTTTCAAGGGCCTGGGGAGTGGGGGCTCTAGCTCTCAACTAACAGGTCCGAAATATATCAAAATCAATAGAGATCGTTTTTATTAATTAGATAATCTTCCGTTAAAGTATCATCTTCTTAGGATAGAAAGTTTTTGAGTTATCTTGATTAAATAGATTATATATTTTCAATTCATTTCACATTTCTAAACATGTTTCAACCCTTTCTTCTTTCTAATACATACAAAATATATTAAAATATTAGAAACTCAGGCTTTCCGTGAGATATAAAACCGGAAATTATTAGAGGCAATAGTTATTGTTTTTATGTTTCAAGATTGAAACATTCTGATCTTGTTCACATGGATCTATAGTACGAAATAATCAAATACACCAATATAACAATAAAATGGAAGTTTATTTGAAATTAAAACACTTATTATTTGTAAGCAATAAAATTAGGTTAAGTACATTGGTATTTCGTCTACTGTTACGTTCTGTATTTGTAACTATCAATTGTTTATTACTATAGGGTATTAAAATGTGAAATATGTTGACAGTTAAATCATAACTAAATAAACTGCACAATAACGGAATGTAAAAGTTGTAGCAGAAATGATGCTTCTGTAATTATAAAATTCGAACTTCTAAAACATCTGTCAAGGTCTTGCATTCGTTTGTTAAATATCCTGCATGATTCTCTTAATTAAAATGTTGGATAATCAGTGTCAAAAATAAATAACTGATTAACGAATTAACACATAGGAATGAATTAAACTGAATTAACGAAATTGCACATAGGAATTAATATCTATCTTATAATTTGACTTACAGAGCCGAATACGCAATTAAATCACTGCTCACAATAAAATAGGTTAATGAAACTGAATACTAACGTTTATGTATAGATATTTCAGTCAACACTACTTCAGTTAATATCTTTTTTTTATACGATATTCCTTTTACTTCTTCAGGTTAGTGAGGACAGGAAAAAACTTTTCCTCTCTCGAATTCGTAAATAATCTATACAGCCAAATTAAATTTAACAATATACAAGTACAGTCCGTTTCGATATCCGAGAACCACGACAACACAGACGATTCTACCCCACAAAGGGGTGATACGCTGAGATGGGCACTTTCTTAAAACCTGTTTTTCTTTTAGTACCTGTTATTTTTGCAATAGTATTTATTCTTTCCATAATTCTTTCCCGAAAAGCGCAAATAGAACCCAGCTACTAGTAAACTAACACTATAAAAAGTAAACATCCCATCTTCCTCGCCCCTATTGGAAGAAATCGAGGAGACCTGATGCATGCGCAAAAGCGCTGAAGCCTCTCCTAAACCAAAACGAACAGTAATAGTATATCTCCCATTAACATATTTTTTACAAAACAATTAATTTAGAAATACACAATAATTCATTAATATGACATAAATCTTCACTAATAATCCATTCTCAATAATAATAATGAAACTTACAGCTCATCTCAGAATCAACTTGCAGGGAAAACAGGCTTTTGTATTTTGCCGCCAAAGAAAATAGGTCCAACTTGCCGGCTTAGCAAAGTATTGTCAAATGCGAAATAAAACGTTCTAAATATGAAATTTCATTTTTCTAAAGTAATTCAAATATCAATCTGCCTTTTCGTTAGGCAATAATATTTTGTATTTATTCTCCGCCAATCAAAATGCTTTATAATCAAAACAAACAAGATGGCGTCTAGCGAAACTTATAAGCTACGAACACCGGACTTTTGTCGGATTTGCCCCCGGGGGAAACATCTTTCATGTCAGACAAAGTACATGCTAATGCATATTTACGGAAAGCTTCGTGAAACTAATAAAGAGAAAACCAAAAAAGATGTAATAAAAATGGTTAGTGAGTTACTGGAGTCAGTGTGAGAACGGTGTATTCAATGAAGTTGGAGCCCAAGAAAAGGGGAGAATTCGAATCTCCAGTAAAGAAAAAGATTCGTCGTTCGCTAAACTTCTGCCAATCAAGTAAGTTGTCTTCTCATCCACGGTATGATGATTTTGTAAAAACAGCTGTTCGACGGATAATATATTCATTTTTCTTCCGAAATGAAGTTCCAACTGTAAATAAAATTTTTAGGGAAGTACATAACAATCTAGATTTGCCCGAAATCCCCAGAGCAACATTACATCGAATGATATTTATAATATGTGGGTTATGTATCTGTACAAATAATGAACGACACAACAGAAATATTAGAAACTAATAATAAAAAAAAGAATATTCTGCCTTAATGACAAAAACCATAATTTTATTTCTAAGTTTCTGTTTATAATTTGATATTTTATGTAAAAGCTTCATTTTTATGAATTTTTATTCTTAAAATCTAGATATTTAAAAAAAATTAGGACGAAATTTAGATATTTTTTTTCCCCTAAAATTGTTTTAACACAATCATCTTGAATTCCAAGATTGAATTTTAAAAGCAAAATATTGATACTGACATCTTGTGCTCCTTCTGGCGGAAGGATACATTGCGTCATTTTGTAAGCCGTCTGCAAATTGAGAACGAGATGAACCGTAGTGATATATCGTAGTGATATACAGTTTTCTAATAATTAAACCTTTATCTTCCTTTATTCTTTGTGATTTGTTCTAATCTGGATGTTAAATATTTGCCATTGAATTTCCTTCATTCAGTCTCCTATTCGCTCCTTCATTATTGTTGTTTATTGCTAAATTAATTGCTTTGTAAGAAAGATGTTAATGTGAGATATACTATTACTCGTGTATTGTTAAATTTCATTTGGCTTTATAGATTATTTACGAAATCAAGAGAGAGGAACAGAAAAATTTTTTTTCCTGTCCTCACTAAACCTGAAGAAGTTTCCTGTATAAAGAAAAGAAATATTGTATGAAACAAGATATTAAATGAAGTAGTGTCGACTGAAATGTCTATGTATAAATATATTAAGAATATTAAAGAAGTTATGAAGTATCTTGTTCTGAACACTAACCTTTTGTAATTTATATATAATTAGAATAAAATCTATTTAAACATTTCAGAAAGTTTGTCAGAGGATAATTTTAATTTTTGCTTTGAGTATAAGAAAAGTACTTATTCAGCGTAATCGTATTGGTTGTAGAATTCTTTCTATGCCAGAAAAAAAAGAGACAAATCAGTGTAAGGAAATATTACCCAACGCTAAATCAAACTTACGCATGGCAGAATTAGGAAGCAAAAAAAATAGTTGAAATCCACAGATTATTTGCTGAAAAAGCAATGCTGAAAAACAGGAAAAAAAAAAAAGACTATAAAATGCGGATTTAGCAAAAATAAACCCACACCCAAGCAAATGTGAAAGAAATGACTCAAGACAAGACTCCAATAACAAAAGACACTTATAAAATGTCACCAACAGTAAAACAATTATAGACCAAGAAACGAAACGAAAAAGAAATTGAAATAGAAGAAGAAGAAAATAAAAAAAGAAGGAAAAAGAGAAGCGGGAGGCGAAGATGAAAAGTAATTTCTTTCTTTTCTTTTCTTTCAATGTCAAAAACTCCGTCACTCTATCAGTACCAAAGTGTCTCCTTGGCAACGGTTGCTAGGAGCCCGATTCGCGCCGTCCGCGAATTCCGTGCGCAGCGAAGCCTGTCAAAGCTGGATCTGAACACACACACATAGAGGTCAGAAACTAACAAAAGTCAAGAACGAGGAAAAGAAAAGAAAAAAAGACGCTATACAAAAGGAAAAGTCACCGGATTTCACACTTTTGAAAAGCTATAAAAAATGACCTTAAATGCTTTGGTTTAGAATCTCAAATAAATGTCTGGAGAGACCGTTATTAACACAATCGAGAGAACTGCAATGTAACTGGAACATACAGAAAGTTCAAAGCTAAAAATAAACCAATAAAATTCGGGACGTCTGTTAAAATATTCAACGAAACCATAAAAATAATATTGCAAAAAAGAAAAAAGAAAAATTATACTTATTTTTAAGGTTGCTCCATAAATAAAATTTGGGCATTTGCCTGCAACCAATGACGTCTGGACTACCATAAATCAACATCGGATCTATTGATAATTGTTTTGAATTATTGACGATCATTACGTTTCCATCAGCAATTCAATGACAAATGGCTGGAAATATGGCAATAATTAGGTACAAAAGAAAGTAAACAAAACATTTATGTCTTTCTTTTGGGGCCAGAATAAGATTGATGCGCGCAGTCGATTATCCAAAATATCGAAGTTTGCTCTTCTATAGTATAACGGCTATGAGAGGCTGTGAAATAAACTATTTTATTTGTGTTTGCCTTGCCGGCGTGGCCGAGCGATCTTGACGGCGGTCTGCCGTGCGGGCATTGTGTCGACACCCGGGTTCGATTCCCGGCCGTGGCTTGGCTGTTTCAATTTCCTTTCCTGTGTTCTCCGCCTCTTCTTCACTTTCTGTTCGGTCTGACGTCATTCCTTAATGGCGTCCTGGGGCAGGCAACGGGAACAATCCCTATATCTTTCCCCAGTTGTTTCCCCACGTCAATTCCATAGAATTGGAGCTGTCTCCGGACAGAATAAGATGGATGGATGGATGGATATTTGTGTTTATTATATTGGAATTCTCTATTAAAAATGATTTCTGAAAAAAATATGAATTACCTCAGCGTTATTTTTACTTCAATTATCTACGTAGGATTAAGCCATGCGCAACGGATGAAGGATTTAATATTCTTTGTTCTCCACAATGAAGTATTAATAGAAACAGGTGGGACATCCATTGTTTTGGTTTTAATACTTATCCATGAGGATTTTTATCACCTTCTAAGTTTTCCCGCCAAGGACTAATTTCAATGATACAACAGACATCGTCTGTAGTCCTTACGTGCGCTTGTCAATTTTCGAAAAGATGCGTCCGCGGATTCAAAAAAAAAAAAAATAGAGGCAACACAAACGCACAGACTGAGTGGTTCCATGAGTCTTTTTTTGCTGGGAAAACAAGCTAAAACATCTTAAATTTATTATCTTATTAAAAATCATTTACAATCGTACGAAAACATTCCATTAAAGCAAGGAAAAGTTAGAGAAGTGCTGATGTGTTATGTTTTTGGGTTCTTCAACAAGTTCAATTTTTTTTTTTTTCCAGAAAGTCTTCCTCGCGTCTCCCAAATCCTTCCTGTCTTGATGTATTTCCCTTTTGGAAATCATTCCATATTTTTGTGAAGAAACGCTCGACCTTAAAGATGGTCGGTGAAAAGCAATCCTTCACGTGGATTGGACAGCTACAGAAAGAGATTCCATTTGTTCCAATGGCGAACGGAAGGTTAATTGGCGGGGGGTAGGATGATAGGAGCACCATTTATCTTCTGTTCTATCCGATTTTTACGCCAGCAAAAAGAAATGGCCGCCCCTGCTACGGTAAGAAAGGTGGTTTTGCAGCAACCCTAATTGGTTTTCTCGTCATGCTAAGTCATTATGTGGTGCGGCAATCGTTAACTCACATTTAATATTCACAAATTTTCCTAGGGTCTGTTGTTCCAATGTATTAAAGAGGGCGGCGACTGGTGCGCCAGCTGGCGGCTTCCACTGGTACTTAATTGGTTGTAAACGGTTATAACGAAACGGTGAAAGCAGGTCAGGGGAAAAAAAAAGAGAGAGAATGACAGGAACAAAGATGAATAATGGAGATTTAGAAGACGGAGAACAATAAATAAGATGAGGAACACGACTTGAATGTTAAAGATCAACGATGACGCGTGAAAATCCGTTGAATATTGCATGAGGACTGTTAATGTTGTAATTGTTATTTCTAAGGAATAATGACGAAACGATTCCTTCCTAATTTACACAAATAATGATTTTTTAATGTTCAATATTTGTTTCTAAATTAAGATTTAAATGTTTTATTTGGAGAGAAATAAGACATTATCCACTCAAATTATTATTCTTCTAAAATATTAAAAGAATGAGTATGTACGAAAATCATTTGATAAGCATTAATTATTAAAATTTTATAAAACTCATTGCTATTAAAAATAGGAAAAAAAAAACCCAAATTCTTTCATCATACTTTGTAATTGTTCTCCCCTCAGGAAATAGCTCTTGATTTACAACAGTTACTGTTAGTTTATTGAAAAACTTGTTTCAATTAAAAATCTTGTTTCTTTTGGATTTTTGTACTTTTCTCTGCACTCAAAAAAATGCCGTCTTATCTCAAGAATTTATTTTTTTCATTTAGGATGCTTAATGTGCAACTTTTACTTTCTTCAAAAATTAAAATGTAATTCTATTATACTTATTTAGTGAAATTAACAGTCATGATATTAAGGACGCGGTGAATTTATTGGATTTGATAGAAACAGAAAACTTGATTCCACAATTTTCATACTAGTGCTTTCCACATTGCTGTTCTTTTGTATAAGTAAAGGAATGCATTTTTTGCCTTCACGAAACTCACAATATCTGAATTGAAATACCCTAAAATCTAAGGAATCTTATTCAACTCCTTCCTTACCATCTGTTCCCCAGTTCCGTGTCTAACTGACATCAGTATTCCCTATATACATTCAGAAATGAAAACCAAGATGGCCGCCACATGATCCGTCCTATTTCATAACCCGCTTCCACGACAAGCCTGAGGTTTTAAGTATGGCAGTCAATTTACGCGCTGTTCTCAGGAATTTTTCTCTTTATCTTAGCTCAAGGCTGATAGATGGGGTCTAATGTAAATCTCCTTCCAAGTTGGACAAATGAATGCCCAACAACCAAAATGCTCTCACCGCAAAACGTGTAGGAATGAATTCTCCTTCCAGGTATGGATCAATGATGCCAGGCTCAATTCAATTACAAATCTGATCTTAATTTATACGTTTTTAACCTAGGAAACAAAGGTTCATCAAATCACTTAGTCTGTACATGTGTGTGTTTCCCTTAATAAACTTTTGAAACGCCAGAATGGTTCTTCTTGAAACGTGGCATGCACATTTACTGGCAATTTAAATTTTATATTTGAGATTTTGCTCGTGTGGAGAAATAAGGTGACAAAAATTCCCACAGAAGAGAATTAGAAACAATGGAATTCTGTTGATGTACAAAACATTAACCCATTTCTTAATCCTCTTAAAACCTATGCGAGCTTTAAAATTTTAAGTCTATCTGATTTAAGTAAACAAGTAACTAACTTAAGGTTTTTTGGGTTTTTTTTTTCAAAAATGAAAAATATCTATGTATATTTTCAAGTCTTAAAAGAACGACAAAAAAAATAAAAAAAATCACAAAACAACGAAAGCAAGATTCAAGCAAAGTTGATATTAAGTTAACACATCGGACGCGCAGTGGTGCCTCAAAGGAAAAGATACACAATGAAAAACTCACCAATGAAAAAAACCAGTGAGAAAATCCATGTGCCAGCGAGAGCGGCCTCAATGAATTTTTTTAAAGCATAAAACTTCAAGCTTCGCATTTGAAATGTTAAAAAAACAACAATGGATGAGACAAAATTATTCACAAGTGATATCCTGGAACATTTACTGTGACTTCTCCTGGTTGATGATCGCCAACGAGCGTGAAACAGCTGTTCCAGGATATCACTTGTGAATAATTTGGTCTCATCCATTGTTGTTCTTTGATATTAAGTTCTTTCATGATTAATAACTTTTTAATTAACACAACTTTGAAATTAAACTGGGTTTACATCACAAATACTTTCAAAATAATAACTTCTGCTTATATATTTATGTAAATATTTTTATACATTTATGTAAACGTATAAGATATTATACATTCCTATATTTAAATACGTATCATCTTTTTTTTTCATGTTAAACATTCCATAACAACGAAATTTCGTAATATAATTGCTATTTCATACTTTATGTATATATAATGCAGGAGCCTGTGGCCATTTTCTTAATTAAAAATCAAAATAAAACAAACCTTAATTTACCATAGAAACGCAAAAAGACTTAAACTTCAACAAACAAAACTTAACTCTGATCATGTGATAGCGGAGTGATCTTAGTGCAAACAATAAAAAACTTCGAGTCTAATAATTTTATTTGTATAATTCGAGTTCAACTGAAAAATAGTTTCCTCCCAACTTTTTTTTTATTTGTTTTTCTTTTTTAATATGAAAATTTACTTTTGATATTTTTAACTTTTCATTTCTTTTTTCAAATTTAGAATACACAGTAACTGTATTTTTTTTTCTCTTTTTCGTACAAAATTTTTTAATTAAATGCTTTCGTCGTTGGATCGCCAGCGGCATTAAAGTAATTTATTTCAGAAATAGAAAAATTGTTTTCTTATACATGTTTTTTCTTTATTTCTTTAATATGCAGAATGAAAATTGTCTACATCGAAAACTTTAAATTCAATTCAAATCAAAATGCTATTGTAAACCATTGAAAAGTTAATATTTCCAGTTATGTTTTTTGTTTAATATATTAATAGCAGTCAGTTCTGTAAAAATTAAATTAAAAAATTCTTGGTAACTGCAAGTTTAGCTGCAAATAACTCTTTAGACAATCGATCTTGTGTTTATTCCGTAAAGTACCTCAGAGCATCTAATAATAACTATTGACTAAAAAGTTTTCTAAAGCCCTCAAGAGTTAGGCGAATTACAATTCTTGTTTATGACCAATTTTTAAGTAACGTTTAAAGAGAACTGACTTTGTTTCCGATTTTCAGTTACTGAAGTTTATCAGAAGCAAATTGTTTTATCATCCGACTGATTTTTAGCCTCTTGCAAACCATCAATCAGTCAGTTCGTGTATTTATGTTGAGTGTCCCCCAAATAACGTATGAACCGCTAGACGAATCTACTTGTAACTTGGTAATGTTTAATTACCATCTTTAAGAATCTTTAAAAAATGGGCACAATCTAATTTCTGCATTTGAAATCTTTCGCAAAAGAGTCCTTGCTAAACAATTAGCACGATGAAAATTCTCATAGCGCAATGAATTTCACAACGAATTTCTACTGTAATTGTATTTAATATTTCATTGTTTTAAATAGTGCAATGATATTCCTATCGGTCATCCATTATGAATAGATTAAAATTAAGCCGATTTTGATAATTGAAGTATATAATGCGGATTTAATATTTTTTTTTAGAACATGGATAATTTTAACTATGTGTATTAGGCAAATATTATAATTTCAAAATACATGCAGGCTTTTAGTTTTTATTTTCCCATTACTTTAAAAATAAAACAAAAGAATAATAAGGAAATTGTAATGCCTCACATTTTTAAGGAAAGTAGGTTTTAAGTTCTCTCTGATTTTTTTTTTGATTTTTTTTTATTTTCAAACAAAATAATAAAAATAAAATCAAAACAATTATTGTTTGTTGTCAGTGTTGTTAGTACATGATGGACGAACACAGACCTCTTGCAGAGACCCTTGAGTTAGAAAAGCCAGGCTTCGTTATCTTGCTCAAGAAGTCTGGAAAGTGCAAAGCAGAATTACCATCTATTTACGTCAGAAACAGGTGTTGGCAAACTGACAGGTAAATATCTGGATAAATCTGCTTTCTTTCGTCCGGAGGCAAGGTGTCACCAAACATGTAAGACAGTTTTGGTCACCGATCAATGAAAGTAATTTAAAGTACAGCAAAGTTTCAATAACTTAAAAAGTTCCTAAAACCCCAAGGATTAATAATCCTCTTAAAAACTAACGTTACCTTACTCACAAGATGTTATTCAGTAGCTCTACCTCCAGGTAATAATTGATACAGCGCTGTTTCTGCAATAGTTAATGATAAGTCGAGCTTACAGACTTCTAATGATACGTACGTAAAGGAATATATCGTTTTCAGAAGAAACGAGATATTTACCATTTTATTATATTTGTGTGCGTTTGGTTGTAGCTTACTTTCCTAGGAGAGTGAGGATCCTCAAATCAGTCAGTCTGTTTATCCTCGTATTAACTTCTTGAAGAACTGGATGAATCTTGTTAAAGTCAGTATGAATACTGCGGACTACAGACGATCCAAATACTATAATTATTATTATTAACAAACATCTGTTGATAAGAATTTCTTAAACACAACGTGACTGTATTGTAAATCTAAATTGAAATTAAAACAAGAAGTTCCAAAGATGGATCACCTTCAAACTTAGTATGCACATTTAAGGCCTAGGAACGATTTAACTACTGCATTTGAAATATTTTCCAAGTGGATATTTCGTCACGAAAGAAGCCTAAGAAGGAGAGGAAAAAAAACACATAAAAGCAGTAAAAAATGAAATAATGGGTTTCCATCAATGTTTTTTGATGGAAAGTAAAGGAAATTCCATGCATAATTTGAGCATGATTTGATCTAGTTAAAATGATCTAGATTTGAGACTGATTTGATCTAGTTAAAATGATTTGATCTAGACTATTAAATAAGTAATGAGGATTTATTCTTTTATATTCAGCAAATATTAAAATTTGAAAAATAAATGGATGGCTTTTCCTGTTTGTCATCTTTCATGACTTTAAAAAAAATAGCCATTGATTGTTAAGGAATAACATTTTAAGAAAGTACTTGTTACTTCCCAGATAAGTTCTAATCAAGGATCTTCTTGAACCTTTTCTTGCTTAGTGAACAGGAGATAGCTTCTCTTTTGGTTTATGAAAGTGACTAAAATTCCTCACAGGGAAGCAATGGAAGTGAAGTAATGCAAGGCCTCATGTCCACCAGTATTCTCCTCAACTGTATCTATTCCGTACGAGAAAATATCAGCTTACGTAAATGTTCTACCATTCGCTTAGATAAAATTATTCGAGATTCTCCCACGTAAAACTGCTAACATATAAAACCACAATAGTACAAACAAATATTTACTGATCTCAGAAAAGGACGTTATTTTTAATGATAAGTGGAACTATATTCACCCGATAACCATTCCTCGTACGTGCTACAAAAAGCAGAAGATGTCCTGATGTGAGAAAGAAATTAAAATTGGGAGACTGAGATCTATTCGAAACTTTCCGGCTTGATACAAAAATCACGTGATCAGTACAAATTAATGTTATATTTTTATTGTGCAACCCGAAAAGCCTGTAGAAGTATCCTTCAACAATATTTGACCAACCCCTTACCCTCCTCCGTTTACACCCCTCAGGGCTCGAAATCGAAAATTCGATCAAATAACATCTTTTTAATTTTGACAAAGAACATTCATGTCAAACTTTGTGTTTCCACCCTAAACAGTTTTGAAGATATGCATAACCTTCAAAAGAAAGGTTGCCCCTCATCCACATTTACTTTTCGATTTTGATAAAGAATACTGATGTCAAATTTCGAGCTTCCAACTTTTATGAAATTATGAAACATCGAACATAAGATTCCCCACCCCTTTCCGCTCCTCTCCACGCCTCCATCACTTCAAACCTTCCCCAGTTCGTAAACAAACACGTGATCATTACAAAGCTATATCTACGCCGAAAACCCCGTAGACGTATCCTTCACTAATGTTTGCCCATCCCCTCCCCCTCATTTACACACCTTATGGCTCGATATCGAAAAAGTATATTTCAATTTTGATACACAACGCTCATGACAACTTTCGTGTCTCTACCTCTAGCGGTTTGGAGATATCCAAACCCTTCAAGAAAGATTCCCTCCCCGTTTACACCTATTAGGATCCGAAAATCGAAACTTTATCTAATACATATCGTTCCGATTTTGACAAAGAATAGGAGAGGATGTGGAAGAGAATTATGCAGAAAAATATTTTAGTTTAGTTTTTGCCACTAGGTTACTATGTGGCGGTATTATGCATCTCAATAGTTTAGTTCCCATTGTTGCCACCGAGTTGTTACGTGGCGCTATTATGCACAACAATATTTGTTTAGTTCCAATTGTCACCACCAGGCGCAAATGTGGCGCTATTTCAGGGATTTCATAAATGTAAAGTGCACTAATAGCTGTATATCCTTTTTACGTAAAATAGTATTAAATAAGAATGCTGTGAATAAAATGTGTAGGTACTTATTTATATTAAAGTGTAAAAATAATAAACAAAATAAACCCTCTAAAATTAAAACCTAAATACCATAAATACACTTTTTCATTTAAGAAATTATTAATCAATAATGATGTAAATAACATTTACGTACAATTACTTACATTCTAATAAAACGTAAAATCAAATCTCTCAAACAAAAACATTAGTAAAAACTTTTATTTTCTGCTGATGACGAATCACTTACAAATGCGAAACATCTAGAATTTAAATATTACTTTTTTTCATAAACGTAAAACTAAAGATATGTGCTTCTTGATGTTTAAAGATTAGATTAACAACAAAAGTGCAAAAAAATAAAAAAAAAAACTACCACCCACACGTGGTTTGTTATTCTGCTATTGCAGGAATCGTACTCCTTTTTCTTGTTTCAAAAAATATCACATCTACTAATTCCACAGGGAGGGTACGTGAATGGATCGAGATGAAATTAATTTCTGTTAGACTTCTAATCGTTTCAGAGGGTGGAAGAAACCATTTGCAAGAGGTTGGGAAAGAAGTAAAAGAGATGGGTTGATCCCTTGTGGCTATCAGGAGATGATTTTTCATTTATTCTTATGTTCTTCTTTTCTCCTTATCGCAAAGACAAAATTAAGTATTTTGGGGACATTATTATTTCTTCAAGGGAAATAAAGAGTAATAAAAATTGTAAAAAAAAAAAAATCTTATCAATAAAATCGAAGGAATATTTGAAAACAAATTTCCCATCATCAATTTTGTTATCTTTTATCATTAAGTAACAAAATAAAAATAACATCATCAAATTGGAACCCCTTGCAGTAAGATTTAATCTTTGTATTTAAAATATTTGAATAAAAATAAATAAATATTTGTTTAAAAAATAGGTTTTTGTAAACCTGTAAAGTCTTTCAATTTTTGACCCCTCTTTTTATTCTATTCAGTTCATTTACAGTTATATCGGAAAACTGATTTTTATGAAAGTTGTTATGTACTTGATTATTAAACTAAAATGTATTAAGATGGAAATGAAATAATATTTTAATATTTTTTAATAGTTTAAATAGCTTTTAATACTTTTGTAAGCAATAACGTACTAAAAGGATGATTTAAGAATTTGGTAAAAATGTATTTTTTTAAAGTCATGAAAAGAACATAAACAAAAAGACTATTATTTTCAAAGTCTAATATCTGCTGAATAGATTTAGTAAAAACTTTTTGCATCTTCTGAAAGGCAGATCCCTGTTACTTACTTCAGTTGTCTAAATCGGATTAATCTTTAATTATTTAACACAAATCGCTAATTAAGGGATTAACTAAAACGATTAAAAAATCTTTGTTCAAGATAATGGAGTATTAATAAAAATAGGATAAAAATCCTTAATTTAGATTCCAACACTTTTCTATGAAAATTTTTGTCGCCTCATCTGACAAGAAGAATATTTTAAATATAGACAATACATCGTCTCTCCTAAAACAGTAGAGCCCCGATTATCCGCGAGTGCCGCGAAAATTTTTTTTAATTGCGAACCTCAAAAAAACCAATTTTAATCCAAGCCAACAACAGGGAGAGTACAATAGGCCCTACAGTGCGAAGGTCGAAAATTACTGACAGCCTTATTGTGCATCGTAATCCTATAGGCCTTCACGGAATTTGTGGATGAGTGGCAGGCTCTTGCTCTGCAGAAAGGTTTCTGCTGTACTGTACATATTTTAAAAGTTTTGCATATTATGTTTTTTGTGTAATAAAACGTAGTTTTTATGCTGAAATATTTTTTTCGTGTTTCCACCTCGTTTTTAGTTTTTTTTCGCGATTTTTACTATCCGCGGTACCCTTGCTACCCAATTCCGCGGATAATCGGGGCGCTACTGTATGTATACCAAATGTCAAGAAAATCCATCGTTTGAACTTATTTTAATTTCAATTTATATTTACAATTTTGTCCCGTTTATTTTGATTAAATAGAAAATTCTTATCATTTTTTTTATAAAATAATAATAATAATCATAATAATTAATGAGTCAGAGTTTCATTTTAAAACATTAACTTTCGGTTTTTTTATCAAAAATTTCTATATAAATTAAATGTCTTTAAATATTATATATTTCTATAAATATAAAATTATTAAACATCTTGTGTTGAAATGACGGATATAAAATTTGAAATACATAAACAGCATTAGATTATAAAAAATATTAATAGTGATGATAATAATAATACAGAAAAAAAGCCACACACACACACGCACACGGTGCGACGGAGATCCAATTCAGGAGACATTTGTGAGAGACATCCAATTAGAAAACTCCCACTGCGACGGGTTCCAATGCACGAGCCGGCGTCGTGTGCCACAGCCGGATGGGCGAACTGCTGAGACGGAGATTGGAACAAGTAAGACGGCCGGAGAGGGAGGCGGGTGGACGGACTCGCGCAGGTGGGGAAGAGACATGTGGAAAAGCGTTTATACCACTCGTTGGTCGCCGACTCCAACGAAAATGAAGAGGGATTTACAGGGACAGCGGGAGATGATTTATTTGTTCATAGGCCTCACTCAAAGAAAATTTCATTTTCAGTTTAAATGACTTCTCATTAAAGATTACAATTTCATACTACCTGGAAGTTTGTTATTATACAGTATATGTATGTATACAATAACAACTATGTAAAGTAATTGTTGCCTTTTAAATTTAAAATTTCAGAAGCTAAAATTAAAAAATTAAATCTGATCAGTAATGATGGTATCTGTAATGCACAAAACATTAATAAAGTAAAAAAAAAAAATATTTTAAAACAACTTTTGAAAAAACGTAGAATAAGGCAACAAAAGAAATGAATCACATTACTTAAATCCAAACAAAAAATTATTCTATAATTTAATTGCAAAAATTAATAAACATCTCAATAAGAAAACTCTCATTATAAGAAGAAAAGTCAAAAATTTACTTGATTTATTCAAAAATACATAATAATATAGTGAGACATTAATTTTTTTAATTCACAATATTTAGAAAAAAATTCAAAATGGGGAGTTCTTATTTTCTAACTAGCGAGTTTTAAAAAAATAACTGAATCAAATTTACCATATTTTATTTTTTTACATTTTAATTAGTGAAATTTAATAATTTATTTTCATGGTAAAACGAATATCTATTATAATTTTTCTGGTCATATTTATGTAATCTTTAATAGGACTTAATAATATTTATTTTCTTACAATTATTATTACAGTCTGTGATGAAATGATAATTAGTGTTTAAATGATTATTAAGAAGATTTCAATAGAGATATACATTGTGTAGTAATTGTCAATTCCAAATATCTACAGACCATTGTTAGATGGCTAACAACAACATACTTGTATGCGATTTTACTATTAGATCACCTTAGATCAGGGTTTCTCAACCTTTTTTTACCCATGGACCCCTTTTCCCTTTTGAACCACTGCCTTAGATCATTATTTGTATGACCTAATAGAAAGAATGCATACGTCAATGTCATTGTATTTTTTTATTACAATTTCAAAGATTAGAAGATTAATCTTGTGCTAGATTAGATTAGATTAATTGAAAGTGAGTGGCATGACTGCCGAGCACGTCGACCTGAAAGATCTTTTATACTAGCCCACGGAAAGAAGGACAGACGGAGAGAAAGACTGAGAAAGGATGGTATGAGAATGCGGGGGAAACGGGAGAATCCCGGGAAAACCTGTCCAGCGCGGATCGCCACCATCAAAAAAACCCACATGAGAACCGAACCTCTGTACTCAGAGGTGAGAGGCCAGTGTCTTAGCGACATCGCCAACCGCGCGGCCAATCTTGTGGTAAATCATTAAATAACAATTATACTGTATATACAGTATAAAGCCGGACGGTGATGTGAGATTTGGAAAAGTGAAAACAAAAACCATATCGTTTGTTTCTGCGAAGATAAGGCCAAATTAACTTCGAACAGACAAAACTCTAACCCTTCGAGTTTCGCGAAGCAAAGATTTCAATCAATCATTTGCAACTTAGAATACTGTAGAATGAATAAATAAATGTTATGTTTTATTCTGCTTTCTATTTTATTTCTGACGTCATTAGGGCAATAGGCATATCATTACAGTGAAACCATTCTCAGCTACTTTCGTAAGTGAGGCTCATCAAATCATTTAGTCTGTGTGTGTGTGTGTGTCTTATGAGCTTCCTATCCTCTCACTAACGTTTGATCCATTGGATGGATCTTCTTGAAACTTGGTATGAACATCTAAAGACGATTTAACTTTTCTATTTGTGTGTTTTTTTTTCCGTGGGTCCATGTCGAAAATTCAGCGCGCGAAGGTGACAAAAATGTCCACAGAAAAACAGTAGAACTGCAACAAATATCTAACGAGAGATATTATTTTTTTTTTAGCTAATCCACTAATTCCGCATGCTTTGATACGATTACAATTAATGAGACGTAAAGATCCGAAACAAAATAATGAGTGGTTAATTAGAAACTGAAAACTTTTTACTGTTGTATTCAGAAGTAACATAGAATTTTTTATCTTTTTTTTTACGATTTAAAGCACACAAAAAAAATTAAGGTAAGTACACTTTAAGTTCCTTCATGAATATCTTCTATTATTTACGATTAAACATAAAAAATTCTCAGTATGTTTTGCTTTTCTTTCTCTTATTTGTTTTCCTTATTTTTAGCTTTTGCCAGTTTCTTCCTGTGTTCTTGGTTTCCGCTGCTGCTGTGTCTCGTTGTCCTTAGGTATAAACATATCTGACTCCGTTTTAATTATAAATGTATTATTGTTGTTGTACATTTGACATTTAGCAAAAAGGCTTCGTTCTTTCTAAGAGAGCATTATCCCTTGCTTTTTTATAATGCATATATTATTTTATATAATGCATTTTGATTTGCTTATCTAAGGGCTAATAAAACTATTCCTTTCAATTTTAATAAGCTTTTTTCTTTTTTTCTTTAGAAAATTTTTCTATGATAAACATAGTTATCTTAAACCTCATTCAAAAGCTTCCTACGGAGTCCATTAAACGTATGAAGTTTATCTGATTATTTTATATGGATGCCTATTTAGAATTTACGATGAATTAAGATTAATCTTTTATAAAGAAGTTCTTAAGACTTACAAATACTTACAATAGCAGCATTGGATGATGAAACCATAACATCAAAGCTCCTTTGAACATAAAGGCTTATTTTCATTTTTCCTCAAGGAACCTTCAAGACTATTGTTAAAAATTCAAGAGAACACAATAAAAGTAACCTCCTGTGTTCTGCCTGAAGCAGAGCTAGGCCTAATTTCAATACATTAAATAATACTTTATACTTTCATTGAACTTTTCAGTTTTGTAAAAATAGGAATGAAACTTCGTTGATTTCAATGTTTTAATGCAGATTTCTGAACTTATCTGCAATTAGACGAACTAAAGTTGACCAAACTTTATTCTATTTAATTTCTATAGACCATTTGTGTAGTTCGTTTTAAATTTCTACAGATGTAATTACTTGGCTTTTAACAATATTGACATATACTTTCTTCAGGGCAGCATTTTAAAAGCAGTAGAATTTATGTTTTTTCAATAACTTCTTGGTAAGAATTGTACAGATATGGAATAAATTTATGATTTGGAATATTACATTTTTTTTTCCCTTAACAAATCATGGATTGGCAATGGTAGCTAATTATTCATACGAAATGTGAAATTCTAAAATCGCAACGTCTGTCGCGAAGTGAGGAAACTTAGGAAGCACTGCCATAGCGTGTATCCTGAGAAATGTGGCGGACCTAACTTAGTTGTACCTCTGAGTGGAATTTTGGCTGTCTGCCTCTGTGAGGAAACAAGACTTATGGAGACAAAAGCGGCGATGCAGCAGCAGTGACGGAGGCCGTAAAAAGCAATAGAACTATTCGCCATGGCTGGTTTCGCCGTGGGTTTTTACAAAAAAAAAAACTCTTCACGGCAGCATCAGAAAAATTTACACACGCCAACACTTCGAGCCATTAGGTTGATCTCAAAGTTGAAAGGAGGGGGAGAGAAAGAGAGAAAATATAGCTAAGGAAGAAAGGAACAAAGACTTACGAGAAAGAGAATCTCCATTAAAGAAATTTCTCCCAACGGTAATTCCCAGATAAGTAAGGCTTACAGTTTTTAGAAGCGTAAAAGAAGTACAATTACTGACTCATGTCAAATTTCGTATTTCTTTGTAATATATTTATTTTTCAAACAGTCAACACCAAAGCCACTTCTAATTGTAATAAAATAAAAACAAATGGTTTCAAAACTACAGAAAATATTGAAGTAATTTGAGTCCTAACAAAATTATACCACTTGTCATTCATTAAAATAATAATTAATATTAATAAATTAAAATTTTTGGTCGTTTTTTTTAAAAATAAATTTCAAGTGGAAAACTTGATTACGAGAATTATATATTTAAGCAACATATTGAATTCACTGCGATAATTATATATTAAACATTATATATGTAGACAAACTGTATAGTGGGGAAAGAAAGAAATGACTAAGATTGGGAATGTATTGCTAGCCTCGATGCTGAAATAAATTTCGGCTAACGTTCCGTTAAGTTACGTTTACTTCCGTAACATTGTAAATTTTTTGTTCAAACTGATGTTTAGCCCTTACGAAGGCCTTGTCGCTATAATTTGACATTTTCGGCTGTATTATCAACAACAAATAAAAAGTTAATACTCGAAGAAAGAAAAATATATAATAAATGCATTCTCAACTTCTAATATTGTTCAAAATGGAAAAGTAATTCATTTTCCTGTAATTTAAATTTTTAACTGCAGCAATAAAATGTTGCAATAATAAACAAAGATTAACAATTGTAAATAAATAGTTACTATTTTGAAACAAGAAAAACAGTTAATCAAGAACAACCATTTCTAAAATGGAACTGGAAGAGAACTGTCTTTCTTTTATGTAATAAAAATGTCTTTAATTACATTTACAGTTTCATTTTTAGAAAATTACTTTAAGGAAACCAGTTTTTATGAAGCCAATCCATTAAACAAATTATCTTTATTCTTACGTTTGTTTTTTATTTTTTTTTAAGAAATCCTTGAGAATATAAATTCATTGACCCTTTGTATGTGTTCTTCCTAATAAACTTTTGAACCGCTGACCGGATCTTCCTGAAACTTGACATGTTTGTTTTCGGAGGCGATCTACCCTTTTATGTTTGAACATTTTTCTCGTGTGGATCTTAGACGGGAAATTAATGCGTGAAATTGACAGATTTCATGGAAAAGCATTAGGACCCAAACAGTGGAGTCTTCCTGAGGTCTAACAATGTACATTAATCGATGTATTAATAATCTTCTTAATATCTACGTGTGCTTTAGCATGATTTAAAGTTAAATGGATTTAGACAACTTCAGTAAATTTCAGTTATCTAAATTTTGTCAAAAAAGTTTGAAATCTTATTTGTAACTGAAACTTTTTGTTTGAATTGTTTTCACATCTACAATTTTTTTTGTTTATATTTTTTTTTTTTTTTTTTCATTTTTGAAAACAAGTTTGGAAATTCTTTTAGAACTTTGATTTTTTGTTTTAATATTTCGTTGCCACTTGTTCAAATAATAATAAAAAAATATATAAATAAATAACCTGAAAATGGCCTTTTTATTATGGATCTTAAGAGTTTTTCTTTATTTTCTATATAAGAAGATACTATTTTTGATATTTTTTTTTCAGCTTTCTGAATGACAGTAACTTTATAGACAGAGGAAACGACTATGGAATTATCAAGTTTATTTTTTACTGATCTCAGAGTTTGTTGTCTTCACTGCCATAGTTTCCCGTATTGCAGGGAAGTTGCCATTGGCGGAGCTTCTGATATTAAAAAGAAAAAAGCTTCAATGTAAATAATCAGGTAAATCTAGAAACTTTGGTATTTGAAACTCAACCTTAGTTCGGATTTTTCCTCAAGATAATTACACTCCCTGAATATATAAAGAGATCCAGTGATTTGATTGTTAAATTTTCAGTATTTTGAAGTTCGAAATTCGAACATCAAATAGACATTGTACTTTACAGAAAGCTGCTTGGCATACGAAGGCATTTTTCAAAGAGAAACTGGCAAAGAAGAATCGAACTTTGAATTTCAACCCTCTGCCGCTTAAGCCACCTGGCCCCAAAAAAATCATTAAGTTAAGAAAAATTTAAAATTCCATTTCTTAACTTTTAAGAAAAGACGTATAATGCAAATTCATGAATTACACGATGATTTTGATCTCCAAGTACTAAAACAATTAAGCTTCAAGGTATTTATTATTGTAAATTGAAAATTCAAACAATCGAATCAAACAAATCAGTTCCAGTAATATTGTAAGAAAATATAGTTTTTGTAAGAATAACAACAGAACAATAGAAGAAAAACAAAACTAACATCCTATAAATTTTACTACATTTCCATTGTATTTTTTATTATTCTCAAAATTTCACGTAAATAATAACGAAATGCTACTTTCCAGCAATCTCATTTGTAAAATATGGAATAAAATTCTGCTTGAATGAACATTACGAGATACTGTTTTATCTCGATATATAAATGAGTTAAATCTAAAGAATCAGGGACCATACACGGGATCCTCGAAAGATTTGCAATTACTTAATTAAGAAAAAACACTAAGTATGATAATACTAAATTACAATTGTTTGGGAAGAAATAGGATGGATTATTTGGGGGGGAGGGGCTCTTAGAAAATTAAGATATTCTTATTTTACAGCAGAAGAAAAAAAGAAAATGTCTTCCATTTTTTTGTTCAATATCGGAGAGGTTGATCTTTTTACACCTTAACATCATTAAAATTTTAAAATTAGTTTGGTGTATTTTTGAATATATAAAAGCTTGTTTTAAACGTAAAATTAGACATTTATCAGTATTCTATAAGGAAGTTTCGATTGAAATTTCATATCAAAACGTTGATGAGTAAATTTTTAAATCGTAAGCCATTTAAACAAATAAAAAATATCGCACAAATTTTAAAAAAATAATAAAAAAAAGCCATTACCACAAAGCTGGACATTTCAATCTTTGTTAATTGTGTGCGCTATTTCTTATTTGTTTATACGGCTTTTGATCCACACGTTAAAGTTGAATTTATAAATTTTTAAATATTTTTTTTCTATTTTTACAAATTAAGAAAAACATGAAAAGGTAAGTAGAAATAAGAAATCCCAGTGAACTCCTGTTCAGTCATCTACAGAGACAAAACCCATTTAATAATGAATTGATACGTTGTAGTTATATCAAGTTTTACTTTTAACATTTTATATTTGACAAAGGATAAAATATAACTAATATGAACTTGAACTCCCTTTAAGTTATAATTCTAAAATGCTCTTCATAGCAAATTCTTTATTTTTCAGTAGCTGATCTAAAATATTAAAACAAATAATCAAAATTTTAATTTTTCTATAATTTTTATAAAAGCAATAATACAAATAATTGCTTTTATAGTGGTGGATTTATTCAGCTTTTAAATGAATTTAAAGAAACTGTATCTCTACTGAATCTGTACCTTTTTTTTTGTCCCTACTTTCTTTTTCTACATCTGGATGCTTTTTTTTCTGCTACAAAAATCGTTTCGTTACTTTTAGACAATCATGAATTCGAATCGTAGCGCTTCCTCTATTCGGAGTTCGCCATCTGTGCAGGAATTGTGCAGATGTGTTCAATGCTTCCCAATCCACGTGCCCAGTTAAATTCGGCTGCAGATTAAGAGAGAAATTAGACAAGGCGCCTCCTCGTCCTTTGATTAGAGCGCCTCTCTCCCTCTCTCTTAATTCCGGCAGTGGGTATTCGCAGACCCCGCTAGGTGAAAGCCCAGCCGCTAAGGATAAGATGTTAATTGTGGCTGGACTCATAAAGCGCAATCCTACCTTGTAATTCGCGCTCATTACACGCACAAATGCAGTGATTCGGAGGGTTATTACAGCCGTTTAGGACCAGGGCATTTGTTGAGAAGGGGGTATTGGATTTGGTAAAGTAACAGTAATGCTTACAACAACGACCATTCTTTTAATAGTTTAAAACACAGACCCTTATTAAACAAATAGTTACCTTAATATTTATAAACACAACAAGAACTTCCTCAAAGAATTTGAAGTCTATTTACTGCTTTTAATGACTTTTCTATTTTACAAATTTTTTATTTACACTGAAAGTGAATAAGAAGTTCCTAAAATAACCAAGTAGGCCTATATTACCCTTAAAATGCTGCGTTTTTCAGTTTTATTTCTGGTATTTTTTTCAATATGTTATGTCTTTTGTGTAAATTAATTTTAATTTGAAATTGTACTATTTTTTTAAAGACTGAGTATGTAAAATACCATGTCATGTATAGCTGTGACGTTTCTTGTCTTTTTTAATCTGTTTTTGTACAAGCCTCACGCTAAGGCGTCTGGGCCGATTTTTCTTAATAGTTATTATCCTCTTAGTTACACAATCGTAAAATAAAAATAGAATTATTTGCCCCTTTAGTCGGAAATAAGAATTCTTTAAGTCTTAAGATCTTTTCAAATTGAAAATATGTTTAATTTTCGCTCGGTAAAATTAAACAAAAACACTTTTCGACATTTATAAAAAGAGAGGTTCTTTAAAATAGTAAAAAAAAAGAGACGAAAATACGGTTTGTAAAATAACACATAAAAAACCTCACAGAAATTATTATATTACTGATATATAATTTTAGATTTTTAATGTTATAAATAACTTGTTATTAAGTAATATTTTATTCTTTTAACAATATAAAACTTAATGATTAAGTCAATTCACAACAACTTTTAACTTTGTTATATTACGTAATTAGGTTGCTTTTAGACTATTTCTTTTGAAGAATATATTGCTACTAAGTAATGAAATCAAATAACTAAATCATCATACAACAAAATTATCATTTCTGATCAATCTTTCCAATCTAATGACTGTTTTTTTTTAATAAAAATAAAATATCTTTTAAGATAAAAATATTTTTAAGTTTTCTGTCGAAGAATATACCACAAAAAAAAATATTAAAATTTAAAAAAAATTAAAAACAGCAAAATAATTTTCTGCAATCAGAGAAATCTAAATTTTTATTTTATATACTCTCTTCCGTCAGTGAATATTTATATTATTGCCTTGCTAATAAAACGAACTTTAGAAGTGAATGACCTGCATATTCCGTAACAACGGTAAACCTGAACATATATCCATTGTAATATATCTGAGCGCATTATTCTGTAATCTCTCCGTTGGGGCCTTATATTAAATAGGGGCCATATCGCTGATTGGTTTGTCTACATTTCCTCTAAAAGCTATACAAAAAAACAAAAACAATCTTTTATATAACTGCAGTGTTTTCTATAAAATCTCTAGCAATTCCAGAAATGTCCATCGAAACTGATGAAGACTCTACTCCAGAGAATGGAAACGTTTTTGTAACTTTTGACAATTCAACGTTTTATAATATCACTTTGGAAAATAAGACAACAACTGTAATGATATAATACCAGAATCATTCTCTTAAAGATAGCAAACCCCAAAAAAAACTCGCATGGAATTTCCGACGGAACCAATAAAAAAATCTCTCAAACATAAAAAAGAACATAAAAATTTGAATAAATTCCATCTTGCATTAATAAAACAGTGAAGTCCTTATTTCCATACATTCACATAATTTGTAATACGATTTGCATTTAGGCATTAAGTAATACCAGTTGTCGGGAAGTATAACCACAGCGTTTTGTATCGTTTTCTTTAAGTAATAAAAAATGCCAAGCAGGTGTATAAAAAGTGTAATGGCCTCTTATAAGAATAAAAATCGTCACTGCAACGAAACCAGGTAAAAAAAAAGGCAGGTTTTAAGATTCAATATTCTTTTACGTTTTTATACTTTCTGAAGGAGGATAAACTTCCGTAAAGAAACATTAAACTTTTGGAAAGTTGTGGTTTCAGAGATTGTGGAATATCGGCATTGTACAATGTGAAGAAGTTTATTTGGTTGTTCACTCGCATACTTGAATCCATCTTCAGGTTTAATGCTATAACAACTCCCAATTTCACGCAATTGCAATTACAATCTCACGCCCGCGCGGATTACTGACCACCTTTAACAAAATAGCTACAACTAATCTCTCGAGTTCTCTGTATTTTCTGTAAGAAGATATTAAGTCTTTCCAAAATACTTACATCTAGAAAGTAATCCTCATAAAGTAAACTGACGAAATTAAAAGAAATATACAACAAGAATTCATTGTTCAAGAATTCATTGAGGCGGCGAACAGCTGGCACATGAATTTTCTCACTAATTTCTCATTACTGAGTTTTAGTCTTCTGACCAAGATCAGAAGACTTATATTCCTTATAATAATAAGGAAATTAAAGCAATATCAATTATATTTTCATAGATGATCAGAAGACGTTGAAGCATTGTGATTGGTTTACTAATCGCTATCCGTATGTTGTTTTATTGTTCATTTTTTCTTTTGAGGCATCACTACGCTTCCGATGTTCATTAAAAGAAACTTAAAACATGAAATAAATAAAGAATAGCGAACATTTGAGGAAAGTAGACATCAAGTCCTTCAAGATATTTATCTTGAGGGACTTTCCTCAAAATGTTTGCTATTTATTTTTTATTTCATGTGTTTTTAAGTTTCTGCAATACAAAACATAAGATAAAATATAAGTGGGTTAGGAAAGTGTGTCAATAATCTGAGAATCATTAAAAATGGGAAATCTGATGCTTACATCTTGACTGCATCTTTTACAACTATTGTTTCCTTTATTGACCACTTAGTGGCAGCCCTATAGTTTTACTATATTTCTTTTTTTTTGTGGCATTTTGTTCGAACTTAAAATTCTCTTAAGACATTCGGGTATATAGTTTGAGTGCAATCCATAAACACCCACCTTCATTATGATAATACAATGATTCTTGATAATTTATAAGATTCTTTAACTACTTTTTCAATTTTTAAAGCTTTGTTAAATTAAGATGTCCTTAAGCATTATTTAATATTTGATACAATCTTGTCTCACACATTTCTGCCTATATGTTTTGTATGGGGTAATTTTAACATCATGTCGATTTTCTAATGTAAAGTCATCGAGATATGATAAATCCTGACGGTATTATTTCCTTCTTGATCTGTAGTAATTGTAATCATTGAGTGTTTTATTTTATAATTGTACATAGATTTCAACTTCTAGTGTGGAACAATACTTTATCAAGGAAAAACTGCCTTTCTCCAAAAAGACTGAAAATGAAGAGTTTCTGGGATTAACCCACAAAATGAAAATAAAGACGACGAGACCTTTCTTGTCCCACTTTGGGAATCATCGTCAGATCTGAAAGCCCAGAAATTCTTCATTTTCATTAATTGCATCTACAGGAACATCAATAAAACATTACCAACAACTTAAATTTGAAAACGTCATTCTATAGCATAAACGTTTTGGTATATTAACTTGCCTTCATTATTATATCACATTAAAACATTCAACTCTAAGGACATCCTCCGCTCTATACATTAAATGAAATTTTCATCTCAAAATATGCAACAACATCTTGCAAAGTTACAAATTTATTCTACAATTCATTGCTAGATTTCTTTTAATTTTTAACCACATTCTTTTAATCTTTACTTTATTTCGTTTGGTTTTAAGTAAGTCTTAAAGTTAAACTTTTAATTTTTAGTGCGCACTTGATTTATGTAAGGTGAAAGATCATTCTCTACGTTTATTTAGTAATACGGTATTTCAAATTATTTTTATTGTTAACTAGGAATTTTAATCCATTTGCCAAGGTGAGAATTTGAATCTTCGAAGCCAAAAGAATTTTGATTACAGAGATGTTTCATTACATTGCTCATTTGCATTTTTTGTTGGTATTTAAGAAATTTTCGGAGTATATAACACTAATTAATCATTATATAATAAACTAATTTCGAAACAACTGTCTAGGATAACGTATATGAATCACTATACATTATCCTTGACTGTTGCTGTTGGACATGCGCAGTTCTGCTTTTAAAGTGTTCTTACTGCGATGTTACATCGGGGTTCCAAAGGTCTGTCAATCTTGTTTCATTATTTGGCTAACACAAAACAGCCTTTAACTTTGTTTTATGTAATTTACTTGGGAAAGGGCAATGGTTCCTTAATCCGCCGATGTGTGGCTCTGCCTTCAGTGCCCGATGGAGGAAACGGCTCTCCATCCCCAGCACTATACAAGGATAATAAATCTGATTTTCTTCGATTTGTGCCGAGACGACGAGAAAAAAAAAACGAAAGAAAAAAAGAAGGAGACCGACCTATTGCGTAGAATTCCCCGAGGCCAAGAGGAGTGCATTAGAGGAGAAAGGGAGTGCATGCCGGAATTAAAAGAACAGGGCATACATCTATGCTCCGATGGGGAGTGGATTTCAACAGGATACAAAGAAAATGGGGGGATTAAGGAAAACCTTTACGAGAAGATATTACAAAGACGCTATAAGAAAGACGATATAATAAACATATATTACATTAACCAGATTATAACGTAGATAACACTGCTAACAGTTTCATATATCGTTATTATTATTAATTATTATTATTATATCAATGGAAGCTTTGATTATGTGAAAACTATATTCCACAAATTACTGTAATTGCAAGAGATTAAATATTTATATTTAAAAATAAATATTCTCTATATTCGAAGTTCTAAGTCTGTTTATGTATGTATTTATGTATATTTTCCGTTCCCATATTTTTCGATAATATAGATTTGCTTAACAATATGACCATCCATGTCTGTGAATTAACATTAATTAAACTTTAGATCCTAGGAAACTGAAAATTTAAATACTTCATGCAGAATACAAATAGAAAGATTCTATTGATTCTACATTAATCATGAACAATTCCTGCACAAATCCTAAAAGATTAGTGCTAAGTTTACACAATCTTTCTTTAACCAGTGATTTTTACATTACCTTACTGAAATTCGTTAACTGGGGCGCCAACCTGTTCTTTGATGGAATTCCGTAACGGTATTTGTTTGTAACCTTATCATCAGCCGCAGTTAAACATTGATTAAAAGATCAGATTCTAGTTACAATTAATAGTTATCAACAGTTAATAGACAAGTAAGCAAAATCATTTTAATGGCGTTGTATATTAAATTAACATAAATATGTTAAATTAAATAAAAAAATTATCAAAATTTTACTTTCTGTAGCTTTAAGTAACGCTTATATTACTTCAATTAGTCGAATTTTATCTGTAGAAAATGTAGCTGATGAGAGATAATAATGTGGATACTAGAGTTACATTAAATAAAAACTCAGATTCAAGTTACATAAAAAGTAACTATTTTAGGGTCCTAAAGGTTCTGGATCCCCATCGAAACGCTAAATACTTTAAAGCAGAACGAAGCTGCTTTTCACTTGCAAATATTTGTAAAAGCAGGAAAACACTTTAATATATTAACTGCATACCACAGCTTGTCCTACAAAATAACATACACGTTTATATATTAAGTGCGCAATAGAGTTAGGCCTAAAGTAATACAAACTTGAATATACAGCATTCATATGGTTTATTTTAAATATTAATTCCTCCTTAGCTTTTAGTTTCGTTCTAGTATTGTAATAAAAAAAAACCCACAAGCAACACTGACTCAACTGTTGAGCACGCTATTTCGAAACAATCGCCGAAAGAGCGGGACAAGCGCCGAACATAATGAGCAAAGATATAATTGAGAACTGCCTGATTAGCAGAACACCGAAAAGTGGGACCATACTATACTAAAACTTAGTTACAAAATATTACAGATATCAGGAAAATCCTAAATCATGTGCACTAAACTTCTTTGTATACAGCAACATACAAGTTAACGCATTCTTTCTTGCAGAACTTCACAATGAACACTGAAAACAAAGATAAAACAAAGCTCAAAGCAAATAAATTCTCTTTTGTTGTTTTTACAATGTTATCTTATTGAAATCAAAAGCATTTTCTAAAAAGCCGACGAGTCAGTTTCAGAGAGAATTTGAAGCAGAAAAAAATTAAATAAATATTCCTTAATTAATTACTCAACCTTTGCTCCTAACCTTTTTGTTTCTAAAAATACGAAGTCAATATTGAAAAAACTTTCAGAATGTTTTTATAAGAATCAGTACAAAAGACTAGCTTTTTATTTTTTTGGTGAATAAGTCGCCTTTAGGTCTTGAAGATGAAAAAAAAAATGTTTTTTTTTCTCCCGTTCTGGAATCCAATTTCATATTGTATTTAGATGACGGCAACTTATACACTTTTTAAATATTGATTTAAAGTTTTTATTTGTGTAAACAGAAAATACACACAAACACACGAAGTAAGTTGAATTAAATTCTCCGATTTTGAAGAATAAACAAAAATGTGGAGTTGCAAAATTCTAAAATGTCTCGGTAAATATAGCTATTAAAGAGTTTTATTTTTTTTTACAATTGCCAATTTACATGTGCTGATCATATTTTAATGTTCACAAATTACGCCGACACACCAGTCTACTAAAATATACTACATTTAATGACGACTGTAGTTTCGTGTAAATACAGTGAATACACATTCTCAAGTGTACTTGAAAATTATTTTATTTATCCTTACCCATTTTCATATGTAATTTTAAGCATAAAATTCATTTTTAACTACAAATACTTCAAGTGATATGTTTTCACACTAAAATTCAAATTTTACAAATTATTGCTGAGTTATTCTCTTAATTCGAATTGAAGAAAACAAATTTCATCAGAATTGAAAATTTGATGAAATTTGCAATAACTTTTAATCAAACTAATCCACAAACATTTAACATTTTACAAGTAACAATAAATTTTTAAAAATGTTTTAATTTTATTTGTAAATATTTAAATACACAAAGATGAATGGAAAACTTACCATTAAAATAATTAACATACTAAAAAGATAATATTTGCCACCTGTAAATTGAGATATCTTAATGATTTTAATTGTACAATTTTTATTCATCTTACTGCTACGATTGTGTAATTTTAAAAATACAATGAAAGTTATATTTTTAAAAGACAATTTTTGTAATTTGATTTCTGTGGGTTTTTACTTTTGATAATATATAAAAAACCAAAACATATATTTAAATAATGATAAGAATAATATAATTAATAAAAATACTATAATACTCTTAAAATTGTCTTATAAAATATATCGTTTCTTAATATTGTACAACTGATACAGTCTTGTATAATTTCTTAATTGTTTCAAAGTATAATGTAACATATACGATATTTTAATTTTATCATGTATTATTCATTTATTATCAAATTAACATATATTAATAAAGTAAATACATCGTCAATGAATAAATAATAGGGCCATGTTTCTCTACGGAAAGAATTGTAGTGCTAGTTCCTCCGGCAATTTTATGATTTGAATTTTTTATTTTATATTTTGAGAAAGAGAAAATTTAACCACAATATTATTTTAGTGTTTAAAATAATAGACACCAAACATTTCTAAATTTTTTTACACGAGAAAAACTTAATAGAAAAACATTTTAGTTTAAAATTCATGTTTCTTAGAAGTTGGAAACAAGGAGAATTTTTTTTTTGAAAAGCACTTATTATTCTTCTTGAGAATTTAAAAAAAACAAAAGAAGAAGTCCAAGAAAGGAGAAGAATTGTAATGACTAGAAACATATCTTTAGCATCTCAATGAAAAAATAACAGAAGGAGAGAAATGGTTGTAATTATTTATTTCTTAAGTATTCAAGCAAGAGAAAAAAGAATCATTGATGTTTTAAGTGGCTCCAGATAAGAAAATAAACATCAAAGCTTATCTTCAGAAAAACAGAAAAGAATTACAACTGAGAAAACGTGATCTAATGACTGGAGATCTTTCTTTTTCCTTCAACGAAATCATTGCAAGGAAAATCCTTTTCAATCTGATTCAATTTTATTGCCATTACTCAACTGCAGCTGATGTTTTTCTAGATTTTATTATAGTTCTCTTTCATTTTAAAATGCTATGGTAAGGAATTAGCTGAAGGCCCAGAAAGAACCAAATTCTATTTTTTTTCTCCTTTAAAGGTCAGAAGTTTTATGTTCGTATGTATATTACAAAATCTTACTGAAATGATTGAGAAATAAACACAATGATTGTAGATCAAAAAATCTATTCAATTTCTTAATGAAACATGGAACATATTCTGAAGTTTATTAATATTTAAGCCACCTATGGATTAAAATTAATTTATTATAATTAAAAACAATGTTTTCTTCAAATGTTTAATCAGTAATTATTCACTAAAGATCTATCAAACTTTAACTTAAAAGGATATAGAATGTAGAGAAACAGAAGAAATGGAGTATGTTTCCTGCTCTATGTACTAAGACCATTCTTTTGCACTTCTGAAAAATAACTTACTCTCATGTTTGTAAATAAGTTTATTAAAAAAGTTAAGTGTCCTACTACAGGTGTAGGCAAGCCCTTGGGGATAGCGGGAGGTAAGGGTCCCGGCGTTCCGTGACCAACGGGACTAAGTCGGGAAGTCTTACGAAGTTAAAGAAGTCGGGTGGTCAGTCCGACGCCCGCTCGTCTTTAGCCCCAGGAAAGACACCCGGTACCCATTCAACATAGTGCTGAGTAGACCCTAGCACCCGTTTGGAGGAGAAAGGACCGTCGAAAAATCTCCGCCCTTCGCCTAAGTGGCGGGATCGAACCCTCCACTTCCAACCCGCAGCTAAGCGTCTTACTCACTCGGCTACCGGGCCCACGACGTACGTTATTAGTCAAATAAAAAAAAACAAAAACAAAACAAAACATTTTTTTCTTTAATGTAATGTGTTGGGGAATAATGATGTAAATTTGGATTTTGTCAATAGAAACCTATAGAAATGCGAACCATAATATGTCCACAATTGATTTATAGTGCAATTTGAAATGAATAAACGAACTTGCATCAGAAATTATCTTGTTTATGCAGCGTAATTAGATAAGTCGAAGATATCTACACTTGCAAATTTCCTCCATATTACAGCCCTTTGTTTTACCTCTTTTCTTAATCTCCTTAGAGCTTCAATTTTGACGTATAATCTGACAGCATGTAAGATAAACTTATTATCGCATCCTGTGTTTGTTTACGTATATTATTTTTTTTTAACTGCTCCTACTTCGCTACTTATTTTCAATGTTAATAAAACAACCACAATTGGAAAAACGAAACAGTAACATTGACAAGAGGCTAAGATAACGTATACACTAGTAAACGTATATTCATAATTAAAAATATTATTGATTTCGCCTGGGATCTATCGGCCTTAGAATTGGTAAAAACCAGAAAAACTCAAGATGGGAAGAAAGACAATGGTTGAAAATGATGATGATGATAATTCTAATAGAAACAAATTTAAAGTTTTAAAAGAAAACCTATAACTATCTCAAACCAACTCAATTTACTGGAAAACATGAAATAAGTTGATACTCTTGGTTTCAGACACGAAAACCGTTTTGCACATTATAAGAACGAACAGAATCCAGTAATTTTACTACATTCCAAATCGCCGTTTATCTCATTTTACTTCAAATGGAGGATAACATAAAAATAAACCATTTTCTTTTTATATTGTCGGAAATTCCAATAGTCCACGTATAATATCAAACTGGAACATTCAAATTGCCTGGAAGAAATCCACTTTTTATCCATCCTGCAGTTAACAAATCCTGCAGAAAGTGCTTTTCCTCTAACATTATTTCCATGAAACTGATACCGATACACTATTAAATCAATATGGCTCCTTTCAATCGCTTATCATTACAGTAAAAGAAGGAGATGGACCCATTTCTAAGCCATCATAAACTCAGGTAAGTATTGAGACACTCGTGTTAAATCTATCTAGCAGAAAGATACTTCGACTGATCCATTCAATCCAAGGCTGATAATAGATATTTCTTTGTTCAATTGAACGGGACAGCATAAGAACAGAGTAAAAGGTAAATTTTCGGAGCTTTTATTCCCGTCTGTTCTCGAATAATCACTTTTCCATCTCTTCTTCCATTTTACCCTCAATCCCTCTATTCCCACAGAACGAGCAACCTTTGAAGAAGAAGAAGAACCCTCCCTATCTTTATGTCTCCCATAAAAATTCCATTTCTATTCCAGTTTCTCTGAAAGGTTAATTTCACCCAGAAATTTCGCCCATAACAACCAAGAAAGTTGGCTCTTGGAAAACTAGAAAACGATGGAAAAATCTTATTTTTTTTCCTTCGACATATTTGACGATGGTAATTATAAAATGAATGAAAATTTATCTACTGGATTTCTGCTGGAAGATTTCTTATTGTTCATTGGTTTTCAATGCCCAGAATGAAAGTTCAAATGAAATGCTAAATGCAGATGGTGTAATAGTGAGACATAATAGAAATGGTGTAAACTGTGTATTGATAGAATGTGTACTTACTTACATTACGTACGACAGAATGGAATAAAAATACCAGAATATGTAATGGTAGAATGATAATAAATACAGTGAAACCTCTCTGAGCGGCCACCCCACAGTTCCGTGAATATTTGGCCGCTCAGAGGGGGTGGCCGCTCTGAAGGGTTTTATTTACTATTATAAGATAATTGCTATAATGCATAATATAAACAAGTCTGACATATATTCCTTATTTAAAATGAAATTTAAAACTTATCTAAAGAGAAAATAGTACAGTACTTTATTTCATGCTTTCTTACATTTTTTTTAAAAAAGGCTACAATTTGTGTCAGTTTTAAGTTTTTACTTTTCTCTAAAACAACCATTTTTTCAAGTTCGTTTTTTACTTTAAAAAGCAGATCTCCATCCGATTCGTTTGCAACCGCTTCGGAATTTTCGATAATTTCGTCAAAATTAAAGCATGGAGTGAGTAGAATTCCCCGAAAAATGAAATGGGCGATCCCACTCGGTGGCCGTTTAGAGGGGGTCGGATGGCCGCTGATACAGGTTATTTTAACATTAGGTCTATGAGTCGAAAAATCCGTGCCATGAAAAATTGGCCGTTTAGAAGGGTGGCCGCTATACAGGGGTGGCCGCTCGGAGAAGTTTCACTGTAATGATAATGTAAACTGGTAGAATAAAAATATGGCATAATGTTGATATTATAATAAATAAACATACTGTCAAAAGATAAAATGCAATTGTATAGTAGCAATGATGTAATGGCCATGTGTAATATTAAAAGTAATGGTATACTATAGGGGTAGGATTTATAATTGTAGAACATGTAAAGACACAACGTTGCATTGTTGTTTTTTACACTGATACTATGGTTTATGAAAACTGCTTATTACGTCATAATATAAGGAAAATAATAAAATACAGTTCACAGCATGAACTCCTTTCAGTGGGATTTGTGCTGAATAGGACTGATAAACAGAGTTACACAAATCATTCAGAAATTGAAATCTCGTTGTTGAGATTGAAAAATTTCAATGAACAAAGTAACAAATGGAAATTTCATTGCAAGAGTAAAACATTAGAGGATTCCTGCAGAGTAACATATTTGCAGTATAGCAAGATTATTAGGAGGTGAAACTTCGAAAGAGTAGTGTCTTACTTTGAAATGTAGGGTATCCAGAGTTAAATGAAATAAAAGACAGACAAGATTGAGTGACTGGTCAATCTCGAGATTACTGCTTTGTAGTTAAAAAAACAAAACGTTTATGTTTCTGTTTATCTTATTTTTCAGGATGTACCAATGAATATTTGTGCCTCTTCTTTGTTTTTTTCCCCCAATCATAATACTGAATAGATATTTTTTTGGGAATTATCTGTCTCTCTGTAATAAATGTATATAAAATTGAAAAATTTTACAATCTAAATTGGTTGTCTCCAACAAAACCCCCACTTAGTATTTAACCTTGTATTTCAATTATTATTATTTTAGATTTAGCAAAGCATACATAACTTAGTTCTCAATTACAAATAATACAATTTCATTAATGAAAATCTATTTTTATTAGTATTGAAACCTAAAATTATGTGGTACTTTAAGACAGCTAAAAATCCTATGTAATTTTCACATAATCTCTTACTAAAATTAAAAACAATAATATAGCAAAGAATTATTCTAGATCATATTCTTAGTTCAACATCAACTGCTACCAACTTTTACCTGTAAAACTGTTTAATACTGAATATCTCCAATCATCTCATTCCGAATGTTTTTCTTTAGTTTTTTTAATTATAGCTGTTGAAATAATTAGACGAACTTTTGTTTCGTTTTTTTCTTTTTAATCAGCTGCACAGATTGAAATTTAAATTTTCCAAAATCGATTGCAGCGCCCTCTTACACCGTGACAATACTAAATGTTTTTAAACCATTTAAAATTTAAATGATCCACGGACAAAAATTCTTAATTACTTTTTCTAGTATGAAATAATCTATAAATATTCATCCCATACGTTTTAGAATTACGTAATGAAATTCAATTCCAGAATACAGTCAAAAAAGAAAAGCTAATGAATTTCCAAGGTAATCAATAAAACAAAATCTTTTTCTTGTCTGGAATAATCTGAATCTCCTTTTTTTTCCAATATTCCTCCGCTGGCCTGATTTATATCGAATGCCCTAATGAATTCCCGAGGCAATTAAGTCAAAATTTATAAATGAATCTCTTTCCTTGAGGTCGAATCTCAAAGAATTCGAAATTAAAACAGTTGCAGTCATTTCAAATAACGTCTTCAAACCTTAATTTTCTTTTTTACTTTATATTTCACTTTTTTTATTTATATTTTATGTGTCAATTTAAATGTATTAATTTGATAAAATATATCTGAATTTTAAGTTAAAATATTTCAGAAACCTTAAAGGTAAATTTGAATGCCAATAATATTAATCACTGTGCTTTTAATTCTCTAACAAGGAGGGGACACACCCTGTATATCGCGAAAATCAAGAATCGAACGCTGGCTCCTTAGATCTTCAATCCGATTTCTTACATATTACATTGAATGAACATTGAACTTTTCCTGTGGAATCGAACAGGAAGTTAATAAGCTAATTCTCGAAAATCGATGGAAGCAATGTTAAACATCTCGAAACTGGTTCATTGTTCGCCCCAAAACCTATATATATTTTTGAAGTAGTGTACTGTTATCTCAGAAAAGGACATTGAATTTCGCGGTGTATAGGATGTGCCCTCTCCTTGTAATTGATGCTCTTGAAGTATAGGTGTGTGTACGTATCTGTTATCGTCTATCTTAATAAGTTTTACACCAATGATTAAAATTATCCAATGATTTATTAAAAATTGCGTTCAAAAGACAAGAGATGATCGTTTTAGAAAATACTGTATTTAAGAGGATTTGTCTGAAGGTCCTATAGAAACGAAATAAAATAACGAATTTCTATCGTTATCTAAAATAACTTCTTAGAATCAAAGTTTAAAATCTGAAGTGAAGAGGATTCAGGTATATCCTTAATATTTTTTTCAATTAGTTTATGCTACCTCCAAAACGTTTTCTTTTTATTGAAATAAAATTTAACAACTTTCATTAATTTCTAAGTAATCCAAATAATACGTAATCTTGACTGAAAAGTTATAACAATAATAAAAACAATAATAATTAATGTTTTTCTACATTTGCAAATCTGAGAAGTTGTTTGTTTTAATTATATAGTTTAATTCTTGAAAAAATTCTTTAATTCTTGAATGAATTAATAATTGCTTTTGGTCACAATATATAGTTATTCAATTTATAGTTATTCAGAAAATATGTAAATACTTTTAGTAAATGAAATATCGTGAATATCGTGAAATATCATAGCAATTACAGAAATTTTTTTTTTGAAAATTGCAAGTTGCAGAAATGAACATAAACATATACAGATTTCACATAGGAACATACATTACTCAAAATTCCACTGCAAGCCAGTCTAAGGTTTCTGCCATTTTGCTTTAAGTATAAAATTAACGAAGTACGCCATTTTTATTTCTGATTCAAAAACGGAGGCCATGTAATAACCATAATTAAAATTTCTAGGAGAGTATAATTTATAACTATTGTAATAAATATATAAAGTTGTGTTTTTTTCTCCAGTATTGTTTCTGAAATACGCGAAATCCTGACAAAATTCCAAACAAATCATATTTAATGAAGTCAACTTAAATTAATTTTAATCTGGAAGGATCTCTTTAATCCAGTCAACTTATGAGTTCTTAATTCATTTTTGGGCCACATTCTTTTGAACTTTTTGGGGCCTCGCTTCCTTTTCCAGACGAGAAATTAAAGTTACATGTCTAAAACTTGATGAATGGTACATTTCATATACCATCCCCAACTTCCCAAGATAAATGGCTTCTCTCTCATAAAATTCTCTCCTCCAACTGAATTACTGTAATTTAAACGCAAAACCTCCAACTAACGTAGCCCTAATTTAAGAAAAAAAAGCAAGCCTTACATTCCGAAGTTATAGAATTTCAAAAGTTTGCGGAAAACACTGCATAATAAAGCATTAAGAAAACCACAAACTTTGCTTCTTTTTTACTTTTTACTTAAGAATTTAAAGCTTCTTGCAACAGATAAAAAATTAAAAATAACTGTGAGGTTTTGGAATAAAAAAATACTTAGACAATGATTCTAAACAGACAACTGTTCGACTATCGTGTATGGAGCAGTGTTAGGTAGCTAGCAAGGAGATTTCTGTTAGATTACTGTTACAATGAATTTTTATTAGCACTGCTGACTTTTGTGGCCCTAATAGAAAGAAAACACACGTCAATAGCATGATAACCATCTAACAATGAATCACCGGACAGACATACAGAAATACATAAATCATTCTAAATTATTTTTGTACAAGAACTTCAATTTGTCAGGATGCCAAATTAGGATAACTCATAACTTGTATTACGTAAATATATGTGATTACTAGATGACGCGTCGAATACTTTTGAAATATTATAATCAAGAAACGTTTAGTTAACAGTTTATGAATCCTAGGACCCACATAGGAACAATTAAGGTAGAATTCCCGACCAATGTCGGGATCGAAGCCAGCCCTTTCAGCTAATTTGGAATTAGTTATTTTATAAATTGAAAAGGACCAGATACCATAAAGGACCACTAATTATTTAGAATGTCATTGTCATTTCGAATTTGTCGTCAGATCCTAAAACGTCATTGGTTCAAAAAATAAAAAATGAACAATTTTTTTCAGTTTCCAAGAACAATTCGCGTTTCAAATAGACTGAAGCATGTTTTTATACTATAAAAATTAGTTGAAAGGATTTCATCGAATACCTCCTAAGGTAAAAGAACTCTTTTTTTTTTTCAATGTCACGGAGATAATTGTAACTAATTTCGATTAATACTATTTTTAGAAAATTTTACAAGCTTCCTTAAACACTTCTGGTCACAAACTATTTCTTTAGGATCATTTCTCGCTGAAAATGAGAGTTCTACGTTAGCGAATCGTTCGAATCCATAATAAACTGATAAAATAATTAAAAGCTGTGAAACTGCATTTGAAAACTGTAGAAGCTCATCAGTTCAGGCCAGATCAATATACATATGTATATTGTTGTTTTAATAGAGAACCCCCGTTATTTTGTTGACTTTTTTTTCTTTGTATGTTTCTTGAGATCACTGAGCTGTTAGATACTGGGTGAATCCAGCTGATGACGTTTATGAAACCAGAAACAGACTGTCCTGGATTCCCGGTGTTAAAAATACTAAAAACAGCTCAGTGAATCCTTACTTACGTGAGTGTGTGTTTTTATTGCGATGTTATTATAATTTCTGATAACAATATTAAATTTGTTGTTAAATATAATTTTCTAACTTAAAAAAACTTTTGATACCCAAAATTAAAAAAGTAACTGAAATGATAAAACCAAAATATTACGAAATTTTAAAATTAAAACTGATCTATACTTAACTTAAAATTTGCTAGGTATTATCAATACTGAACAAAAACAAAAAAATGCTTGATCCATTGATTTGGCAATATCTTCTTCAGAAAGAGAATATGTAAAAATCTCAATTTTCAGTTACATTGAAATTGAAATACAATGTTCAGTGAACAAAAAGCTATAAAAATCAGTTAAACTTCTATTTATTTGCAAGAAACAATCTTATTAGTATCTACTTCTATCTTAAGGACTTTATTGGTCCGTAGATGAAATCTGAACTGAACCTCAGTTCAACACTTACTTCATAACAAACATTGTAAACAAGGAAATTTTCTCCTTTTTTTATGTCGTAATACAGTAGAGGCATGATTATCCGCGAGTGCCGCGAAAATTTTTTTTAATTACGAACCTCAAAAAAAAACCCATTTTAATCCAAGCCAACAACAGGGAAGTATAATAGGCCCTACAGTGCGAAGGTTGAAAATCAATAACAAGTTTATTGTGCATCGTAATCCTGTAGGCCTTCTCGGAATTTGTGGATGTAAACGTAGAGCAAAGGTACATATTTTAAAAGTTTTACATATTATGTTTTTTGTGCAATAAAACGTAGATTTTAATGGTGAATATTTACACCTCATTTTTAGTCTTTTTTCGGGTTATCCGTGATTTTCGTTATCCGCGAAGCTCTTGCCACCCAATTCCGCGGATAAATAGGGCTCTACTGTATTTTTATTTTTAATTTTTTAATAAATTAATTTTTTTTAATTAGTAATTTCGTTTAACACCATCATATAAAGATGTCCATGTTTAATGTAACGCAGCTAGCGAGAGATTACAACACGAAATAGATTTGATCTTGAATGTTTAAAAGATTGAAAATTCATAATAGCTTCTAAACTGAGGAGCAGTTAGATAAAATTTTACTTTTTTAGAGTAAGAATTAACAGAAAAGGAAGAGAAAGGAGAAATAACTAGGTAGAAAACTTAGAAGTGTGAAATCAAGCTCATAAATATTTTTCTTTGTTTGGTAGTCATCAAACATTCCACAGTGAAATAAATATTAAATATTGCTTTGCATTATATTTAAAACTTCAGCTTAAAGAAAAAGGTAGTTTATTTTTAATTATTCAACGAACTTTTTTATCGCTGATAAACTAAAGAAGGTGCCTATTTTAAAGCTAAATTGATCAGAGTAGAAGAAATAATAAAACTGAAGCGTTTTTTCATTGGGAACTGAAATATTCTGTAAGACGTTTCATTTTCATGACTTCCAGTTGCTAAGCAGACGGACGAAACTAGGGAATTATTCTATTTAGGTAGTGTCACACGCACAATGAGAAAAGACTTTCTTCGTTATGTGAGCATTTTCTGTTTTAATGGTGGTGAGAATTTCCCTCTAAGTTATTACTTTCTTTCATTAATACTTGTAGACTAAATTCGCGTTCAGAGACTACTTACTCAATACGTCGGGTTTCGGATTCCAGCGTCTTTTCATTGGCAGAAGGACGAGGTCTCAGATGTAGTAATTAAGGAAGAAGATAATGAAATTAGGAACAGAGACTTTGACGAGAATATTACGAGGAGGAGTTAATAAGAAGAGGAGTCGAGTAACTTTCAAATGAAGGGGGATTTAAGGAAGACCGGGGCGTCAAACGCATCAGCAATTCCAGCTTGGCAATGGTACTACCATTAATGACGGACTGAGCAATCCAAACCAAAATAACAAAAGGGGGCGGAAAATACTCTGTTGCCTCGTAATGGTGAAGTGATTGCAGTGTGCAAATCACTGATTAAAAAAAGACCCCACTATCATCCACTGAGACTGTTTCTCAAAAGACAAGAAGAAAAAAAGAATATTCCAGAAAATTCATTAACGTACTCGATCCGTATTTTTTCGACGGAAAGTGTAGGATCTCTCAACCCCTCCCAACCCCTTCTTTGATAGTGAAAGAGAAACGCTGTCACTGATATTCGCTATGTCTCGAGAATAAGGGACTTGTCAGTTTTCTGTGAAGCCTAATTTAATTCTTGAATGCGCACAAAGAAAATCGCAGGAAATTAAATCGAAAAATATGATGGTGCTTCAGTCTCTGGGAGAGTAATGAATTCGATTTTAATAATAAAAATCTCAAAGAGAAATTGCTTCCTTTTCCAATACACATCCAATAATGTGGGCTCATGCAATGCCTTATTGAATCTCTTCTAAGACTTCTTTTCCTTTACAGAAAGTCACTTTATAAATTCTTTATAAAAACACTCAAGTTAAACTAAAAAGATTTTTTAACCTGATTTGGGATTTTAGAAATTTAATTTGAACAAACTAATAAGATTCCGTGAATTCTCAAAAGGAATTAGTACCTAAATACATCTGACTTTTTCAATTGCTTCGTAAACGATAACGATTATTAAAAATCACTATTTAAAATATAAAGGATGCTTATGTAATACTTATTAGTAAATAAATAGAACAATTTCAGTGATTTACATTCCAAAAGTAATGACAGAATGAGCAGTATTACATAGACAGAATGTTTCGTGAACATTGTATATTAAATACATATATATTTACGTAAAATTTTGAATTTTATTTAATGATATCACTATCAAACACCACGTTTACAGAAAGATTGAAAACCTCTTGATTTCAGTTACCCCAAGGATTCTCAAAATGAGATAGAGTATAAGGTATGCAAATACAGAGTACATTGAAGTTTACATTATTGAAGTATTAGATATAGAGTATATTGAAGTTTAGTATAATACATGCATATAAAAACAAAATAAATAAATAAATGTTATATTTGATTTTTGAGAATAAATTCATAAAAACTTACAGTGAAGAAAATTCTAGAAATAAATAAAAAAAAAGATAAAAGTGATATTGTACATCGTCAACCACCAAATCCAAGTTATACATGATTCATGAAAGCAGCGTTGTTAAATAGTGCTTTTCTGGTTATTCATTGCTTCTAACTTCACTGCACATATTCTGTCCATTTAGTTTCCCTAATGTGTTGGTATGTACTCATCTGTTATTTAATCTTGTAAGATAACTTAAAAATAATTAAGAGGTACTACGGTGATCAAAACTTTATACTTTGAGATGTGAATAGATGTTTGTGTCTACAATTCCTTTGTGACCAACTTTGTGACTAGATCGAACTATTGAGTTACTCAAAAAATTCTAATTAGACAGATGTAAATTCAACTTATATTACTTAGTCTCTTGGACCATCCATCGTAGATGTCAAAATACTCAGTAATTCGAAGAACTGCTAAGTAATGCAAGGAAAATTCTTAAAGACTGTCTAAAGAGATCAAATCTTGGTCTCGTAAGCCTAAGATTAGAGACTATTGTTGACGCGTGCGATACCTCATGGTTCTGCGATACCTCATGAAACATTACAAAAATAAAACATTAGGAATTTATTAAATATTTAAATTTGTTTTGTTTGTTTGTTTCTTTGATCGCCCACACATTATAGTACGCGATTTTTAATGACGCAAGAGAAACAAGGTATGAAACAGAGAACAAGTCATTGAAAGGAACACGTACAGAAGAAAGAAGGAAACTTCCTACATCGGGATTCGAAACCAGATATAGGCGTATCGGCAGGATAGTCTTCACCACTTGGCTATGCCCGGACGGCGTAGGATTTTGTTATGTATATGAATACATTAATGTCGGTTATCCTAAATTAGGGCTCTCAAAAACAAGTAAGCCACATGGCTATCACGTGAAAAATATCATAAGAATACACATTCTCAGGTCTATTTCATAGATAGTCTAACTACTTTAAAATAAGCTTTAAGTGGGTGTTAAGTGAATAAATGCATAAAACCTTAAAGCCATGAATGATATTCATATGTTTTTCGTTATGTTATTTTAAAATAATTCTTCTCCCTTGTTTTTTACATAATCATTCTAAGAATAATTTATCATGGCATATTATGAATCAGTTGAGATACCGAACACACTGAATTACTTCTCTGAAAATCACTGGTAATCGTTTTCATAAATGCAGCTTTTAATATTACTATCAATGTTGTTGTAATAATTTAATATGATCCCCCACTTTGTCGTTCGTGCAATCTTTGGTAGTGCAACTTTTGTTTGTCGGCTGAAATACTACCATACTGTGGAAGCAATATCTGATGCATGTATTATCACTAAATGATTAATGGTAAAAATGGCTAAAAAAAAATACTGATATAGACAGGGCCACCTGTCCACAACACCACTAAAATAACATTGGACGAATCCGCCCCAAGAGACATAGACGAAGTAGAAGATCAAATTAAACAATAGAACTGGTACTGGCTGTAAAACTAAACACAGAAATACCTTTAAAAATAATCAATTACAAAACCAATTTCTTCAATGCAATTTCTTCAATGGTGTAAAAGAGAAGTTGTAGTAGAAGTTATAGTATCATAGGAGAGAGGGAGCACTGCAACCCACCCATCCCTGAAATCTCGAAACGTCCAAATTAGGCCCTATTTTTTCGGTTGCTTGATTGATTCAATGGATTCCCCCCTCCCATTACTTCTTTACTTTAAACATTACTTCTTTTAGATTATTATTTGACTCCCTATCTTGGCCCTCTCCGAAATACAGGTCCCAAATGGGGGTCCTATCAAATTGCCAAATGAAAGATAACTGGTAAAGATCACACTGTAAGCCTTGTCAAAGAAAATCAATTAGTATAATTTCATTGAAGATAACAATAGTTTACCCTGGTATGCTTTCTTCTTTCCTTAATTAGATGGAGCTTAGTTTTTGAGAAATTTGTGGTAACTTGTTGCAGTGGGATTGTTTGTACACGTTTTATATAGCTGGAGTTCTCTATTGATAAAGCAGCTAAAGACAAACTTTTCTGAACTGTTAACTTCTTTGGACAGTCGCTAACTTTCCACTCATAATAACTGTACACAGATTTAATGGACTGATGAATTAAAAACACAATTAGCTTCCATTTCCTTAAGGTAAGTTTCATGAATTGAAAACACAGCAGAAACAGACTTAATTGCTAAGTCACGTCCTCAGTCTCTAATTTATGAAACAGAGTGTGGGCTATGGGTCTGGCTCTGTGTCTAACTGAGAGAAGCAAGTCAGCCAAACGCTTTCATCATCTTTTTAATGGAAAATTGACCTCCAGGGATTAAAAGTTTTTCGTGTCGTAAACATGAACAACTAAGGAATTAGCCATTAACAACACGAAAGGCAAATATCCTAAAATAAAGTTACAAAGGATGAAATGTTGTAACTTCTTCAGGTTAGTCTGCTTTCTAAATAAAAGTAAATTATTTTAAACGTATATTAACGTATTACAATGGTGGTGGGTACACCTAACACTTTTAAACAGCGAACTTATCTTGATATTTGGCATGTCTATTAATGGACAAGAGCTTTTACTTAAGAAAATTTGCTTGTGAACGTGACAAAAATTCCATTGAGAAGCATTGAATTTTTGATTATGTTTAATCATGCATATTAATGTATTAAGTAATCCGACCATTTGTGGGAGCTTTTGTACGATGAACTTACTGGATTACGATTACTTAAGAATGTATTGGACGACTTATTGAGGAAAATTTGAAACTACTGCTTGCATTCGACAAGTATTTTAATTTTCACATAGACGGAGAATTTTCTTGTCTGAAGTTTTGAAAACGAACAAACAAATAAATTAAAAAAGTGACATATTAAGGAAAGTAGGATTGAAGGTCTTTCAGTAACTTCTCGTTTATTTTAAATACTAAATTGTATTGTTGTAATGAATTTTCATTGAATTCAAGAAGGTTATTAATAGCTCTTTCATTACCTACATTCAATCACATCCATTTCTTTGATGTTTTGTTATGAACAATATTGTTTGAAAAATCAATTTATTTTCTTTGTTTTAATTTTCAGAAAGTACAAAAGAAAAAAAATTCAGCACCGGTTTCTTGAAAAACATATTTTTCTGAAATCTTTTAGAAAAAAAAAAAAAAGATCAAAGCATTTTGATTACAATTTCTTGGGTTTTTTTTTTTATCATCAGAAACATCATTTCCATTAAGGTATTATATTCTTCATTTTTTCCTTCTTTCGGATTTGGTGAGTTAATTGAAATTTTTTCTATGTTCTTCGCTTTTAATTTTCAAAGAGTTTTCTCATGTTCGTGGGCGGATAATGAAAACAGAAGTTTTTGTATGTTTTCTTTTCTTTCTTTGTTTTCTAGCTATTTAAATGTTTTCATGAAAAACGTCACAAGAAGAACCAAATACAAAAGGCGCTGTTAATGCAAGATGTTACCAGAGATGGCGCAAATCAAGAACAATATATTTCATTATATACAACATAAACAATTCTCAGCAACCAGGATTACTTAAGGGAATTTGTTTAAACAAACTTGAACAAATGATCTATTTCTAAATTGTAGAAAACTTTCAGAAAGATTAAGAGATAGATAACTGGTTTAAAAACTTCCAGTAGAATTATTACTTCTATGTAATAAACACAGATAGGCCCCATGTAACATAACAATGAATTTTCTTAATAACACCAACAGCTGTTTGATATTGCTCCACTTCCTATGATGTTCCACTAACCTATAGAACAATCATATATTTAATGATTCTACATAACGATGATAAATATAATGGATTTGATTTTAAAGGCAAGTTTAAAGAGGGAATGATATTACATCAATTCTACTCATTGAAAATAACAGTATTAGGCGAAAAGTTACCGAGAACTGGTGCTTCAAAGGCCTCCTAAAAAACAAAAACAAAAAAAAAACCTAGCTGGCTCTACAACTTACAGAAAGGAATTGTCATAAAAACCTTTCCTGTCAACAAAAGGATGTTTAAATTTGAAACAATAGTTATTGTAGGAACTCCGTAATAATGCTTACAAATTTCAATCTAAATTTCTTAAGTTTTAGATAATAATCTATTTATTGTTGTTATTGAATAGTTAACTGCAATTATATGTTCTGACATGACAAAACAATTTATTTTTGCTACAACATGGATGTCTCTTATTAAATTATTTATAAGATTAAACAATATTAAAGTAAGATTCAATGTCAAAAAAATTAAAATAACTGGAAACATTTTGTTTGTTGTGAAGTTGTTTGCGTGATTCATCTAAATTTTTATCATTTAAAAATGCGAAGCCAGAAATTCAAAGTAGTTTTAATACGATGTGCTATTGTTTCGTGTTTCTGATTTCTGCCGCTACTGTTCAGCGCCAAGTTAATTTAGAATGAAATTGTCTTCCATTGTTGCTTTTCAATCATCCATTGAACTCAAAGTATTCTTTCCTGTTTTTCGAATGGGAATTTTTGTATATATTCAGTTTAATTACTCATTCAAATCCTCTGCTGTAAGTTGTGGATTCTTCAAAATAGCCTACCATTCTCATCTCATTTTTTTTTTTACGATATTCATTTGTCTTCTACTAAATAACGCTTTTAAGCAGAGATTTTTTCAACTTCCTATTGGCCTAAATTAACACGCATCGAATCGTAATTACTCGGAACTAAAAATTTCTTTTGAGTAGGTTTTGTAATAAAAATGTAGAAAAACAAAAGGCTTTCATTAACAAAGAATTTTGCCATGAAGACATCACACTTAATTTATAATCTTTGTTCCGAAAATCTGATAAGAAAATCGGATTCTTCAGGTTTTTGGAAAAACAGAAAAAAAAAAATTCTAGATTAAGACTCGGGAGTGTATTTTTAATTTGCAGATTTAGAGTGAAAAAAATGAACATAATAGTCGTACAATTTAAGTTAAAGTTTCTTTTAATATTAAGCATCAACATAATCAACACAAATAAATGTAATAAATACATAATACATTTATTGAAAAACGCAAATTTTCGAAGAGAAAAAATGGTCTCTTCTTCTTCAAGCCTACATGAATAAGCAACGAAAAAAGAATTTTAACAACAAACTAAGGAAGATTACGTAAAAACTACATAACATAGATTGTTGAAACCATCAACTTTACAACAAATTACAATAATCTGATAGTAACGCAAAGATTCAACAATCAAAAACATCAAATTTAACTTTATTACAACGTGTTATTATCTTCCTTAGTTTGTTGTTAAAATTCTTTTTTCGTTACTTATTCATGTAGGCTTGAAGATGAAGAGAGTTGATTTTTTTCTCTTCGAAAATTTGCGCTTTTCAATAAATGTATTATGTATTTATTACATTTATTTGTGTTGATTATATTGATGCTTAATATTAAAACTTCTAAAATAGAGGAAATTAGGAAGAAGTATGGTGTAAAAGTTTCTTTTACTAGATATACGTTCTGTTTTCATTCGCTTAGTGGGGAACTGAGAATACAGGAGATGGGAAGTAATTTTGAGGACTGAAGTGGGGAGGAGGGCAAGAAAAAATATTCATATTCATACTTTGAATTGGATCGTAAGTAAGCATCTACTGAATGTTTAAGAAATCAGCCCAGTCATTTCAGCCAGAGATTTCTGGAGTCCTTTTGAATGGACGGCACACGGTGAAGAGCAAAAGAAATGTTGCTTAGGTTTTAAGATGGATTATACATAAGCTTCTCACCAAGCGTTTCAGCGTGTTGCATATAAAACACACACAAATAGACAAACAAAGATAATAAATTGTTAAATTTCAATAATAATACTTCGTGTAATAAATCATAAATAAGTTGTTATACATTAATTAAAAAAAGGGTATTAAAAACATAATGTGGTATTGCAGGAAAGAGGTTCTCAAACTTTTAGTATAGAGATCTCCAGGTAGTAGCGACAAAAATCAAATAATTGTATTGGGTTCATCTGGCCCAAGCTTCTCATTGGGTGTCTTACTGAATGTTTTCCTATATAAGAGACTGAGGTTGTCGATTTTATTCTATTCACTGATGATGGCCCGTTAACGGCGCAGAAACTAGTTTGTTTTAATTGTAAATATTATGTTTTTTAACTTTTAACTTAATTTTTTAGACTTGTGTGTTGGCTTTATTTAAGAACTTCAAAAAATTTTTAACACACGTAAAAAACTTTTTAAACAATTGTATTTTGTCTTTTAAATAATTCATGTAACAGCGGTAGGTGGTCTATATAAATTATTTTAAAGGATAAAATACTAAACAATGAAATTAAGTTATTTTTTAGAAATAATAAGTAATAATAAATTAAAGATAACGTAAATTGACAGAAAAAAAAAGCATTCGAAAAAAATAACATTCTGAAATAAAGGCATCTAAGATTGCTAAAATTGTAGTTAAACTGATGTAAAATAATTCTACTAATTTTTCATTTATTTCTAAATCATTAAAAAGTACAGTTTGCGGAAAAAGAAAAAGAATAAATTTTATTCTCGCCCCAAAGTTTCTGAACTTTATTGTTTTAACACGAGTATAATTATAGAAGTTTGGAATTAAAAGGCAGTATGTTCTAGATTCGAGACCTTCAATTTCATCTGGAATGAAGGATTTTTTTATACTGTTTTTATACAGGCTTTTTGATTGCTCGAGTTATAAAAAAAGATATCTGGGGGCACGGCAGTGTCCCCGCCAAGACGAGCCGAAGACAAGAAGGGCACTACGTACCTTTTCTCGAAGTGTTTCGTCGTATTTTCGAACCCTTATAGCTTCGGCCTGGATAATACTAGAGAGCTCAAATTTTCAGGATAAGATGCAGTTAGCAGCCTAATTTATCATTTTATTTATTTATTTCATTTATTTCATTTATCTAGCTCTTATACTTTGGATTTTATTAATATCTAAAATCCCACCCAAAACATTTCATGTAAAATGAGTTGGCAAGACTCACATGCTCATAACGCTTTCACTGTTAAAAAGTTATCAGATCTCATCTTACAGAAAGAAATGAAATCCCATCCAAAACATTTCATGTAAAATAAGTTGCCAAGACTCACATGCTCATAATGCTTTCACTGTTAAAAAGATATGAGATCTCATGTAGAGCCAAGCCCCTAACTCTACAAGGCCTAACTCTACAAGCCCGAACTCTAAAAACCCAATATCTTGGTCATACACTATGGCTTGGCCGTTCCATGGAACTGTTTCATCCCACCCCAAAACATTTCATGTAAAATACGTTGACAAGATGCTCATAACGCTTTCACTGTTAAAAAGTTATCAGATCTCATGTAGAGCCAAGCCCCTCACTCTACATGCCTAACTCTAAAAACCCTACTATCTTGGTCAAAAAGTATGCCTTGGCATACTCCATATCCTTTACATAACTTTATGGGATTGTCTGTGCGACAGCCACGAAACGGCCAAGCGATACTTTTTGACCAAGATATTGGGTTTTTAGAGTTAGGGCTTGTAGAGTTAGGGGCTTGGCTCTACATAAGATCTCATATCTTTTTAACAGTGAAAGCGGTATGAGCATGTGAGTCTTGGCAACTTATTTTACATGAAATGTTTTGGATGGGATTTATTTACTCCGAAGTATAAAAAACTCTTTAGCTACCAAAGGATAGAATTTAATTGTACTTTTATAAGTATAACTGTTATTATGTTTATGAATTAAAGAATTTCGAATATCAAATAGTTGAGGATGAATTAAATAAAGTAATACGATGGAAAGACTTTAAATTCACAATATTTTTAAGTGTTACAATTATTGTAAACTACGAATCACTTTGTAACTCCTTTGTAAGCTTTAAAAAGATATTTTCATGGATATTTGCTGTTACAGATTTCAAAATTTAATTCAGACTTCTTTAAAATTTTAGTAACAGAGATATTTTGTGGAAAATAGTTAAAGATAAAATGTTTGTCGACATGCAATCTTAACATGTAAAACAACTAAATTAAAAGCAAGTTTAGTATTACATTACATTCCTATAATAGCAGTAGCAGTTAATAAATTACAATGGAAGTATTTCGGATAATATGCATTTTAGGCTAATTTAAGCTAAAATAATTAAATTAATAAAATATTAAGTTATCATATTTCACTACTTTGTCTTATTGCATTAGAACACAGTAATCAAATTACAACTTACACTGAAAGATAGGAAAGTCCATTTGTAAAGGGAGTCATGGACTCTCCCTTATTCTGATATAATCTAATTCTACATTTTAATTCGATTTGACAAAGAGAGGGTGAATATTTTATTATGCCTCTGTGGTAATCTCAGTATTTTTATTGCGAGAATAAATCTAAATTATTATAAAAAGCAGCGTGTGTGCGTATGTCTGCAACAATTGAATTGTGCAACAATTGCAGTTCGCATGTGCATTGACAGGCAACAGGAGTATTGTGGCATGGTCAACTAAACTGCTGAAATTTCCGACTATTACAAATGGATTTCAATATTGTATTGCACGTATCTTTAGAATTTAAACTGTAATTTATTTTTATTCTTAGTTTTATGTCTTAGCTTTTAGTTTATTTGATGTAATTTGCTTTTTTGAATAAATAAAATGTTATTTTTCGTTACATCCGCGCGGCTTCGGGAGACAAGCGTTGGGCAGCCGTCTAGTTTATCTGCGTTTACGGAAAAAATAAATACGTATGTAAAAACCAAATATTTTTAATAAAAACAATAAAAATAGATATATTTTTTTAAATTATAGAAGAAATAAAATTTTTAAGAAAGCAGATTTTAATGACTTTCAGGATTTCCTTGCATTAATAAGAATTAAACCAACTGAATTTCTGCAATTTACTTTAGTTTTTCTGCAAAATATCAAACACCAGACATTGCTAGTATCAGAAACAGAATCTCCTAGCAGTGGCAGCGCTTTGCCTGCAGGACTAGAGGTCGAAGAGGAGCAAATAAAATGGCAATTTTTATTGAGCCCCCAACTGAGATCTGCACTCCGTGGAGTCTTGCCAAAGAACCAAGCTTCCAAAATATTTTGTGGTTTGGGCAGATCCTCGTGCATGACGTCCTTCATGTCTTCATTACTCTTTTACTCTCTGACGAAACTCCAAAGGTTACTCAAATATGTTTTGTTTTGTTTTTCTATTTATTTATTGTTCAAGTCTCAATCATAGCCTAAGAACCTACTACGTTTCTTCAATGATTTTACATTTCTCAAACATCGAAGTACATTATATCCCTACAATGATTCTTAGGAAAATTAATATCTAATTGTACGAAGGTCTGCTTATAATTAGACCTTTATTATAACAAATTCTAGTAAAAAAAAAATAAACTGCACATAAAACAGCAAAGATTCTCGCAACCTGAGCTATCAAATCTGTAATCTGGGACAGCTGTTTCAGCCTGCCAAATTTGTCAAATTTGAATTTTTCTGCCAAATTTACCCTTGATGATAGCTCAGACTGCGAGAACGTTTGTTGATGTGCAGTTTATTTTTTTTTTACTAACATACAAAAAACATCCATGCTCTCGACCGGGATTTGAACCCGGGTACCGGCACACAGGCCGCACGGCAGATCGACGCCTGAGACCGCACAAACTACGCCGACACGGCATTTTTTTTACTATCACTATTTAATTAAAATTTTTGAAAATTTCAGCATTAAATTCAGCAATTAAAACTTTTCATTATTTCAGTATTTATTTTCAAATTATAATATCCTGAATTCAAATAGTACAAATTCAGCATTTTTTGATGTACCAGTTTTTTTCTTTTCTATTTCAAGAAGACCCATCAAGCGCTTCAAAAGTTATTAAGAGGATACACACATGCAGACTGATTGATTTCATAAGCTTTACTTTAAATATTATTAACTTTTAATAATGTTGTCAGATTGTTTGCAGATATCCTAACTCGTCTTGGCTTTTGTAATACTACAGTTGCTATGGATACAGAATTCAATATAACTACCTTAGATTCGAAATTTTTGAAGGACTGCCTTGTTTACTTCTACAGTCATTGTCATAGTTTCTGTAAAGTAATTTGTTTTCAGAAGACGACCAATTTAAATGAGCAACCAAGAAGAAAATATTTAAGTAATGACAATCAACGTTATTAAGTTCGGAATGAAGAACGCTGGTGTTTTCATTTTACCTGAGAGTAATGTGTGTGTAATTAATTAGAATTTATATTATAGAGAATTTATTTTATATTATTTTATTTTTTTGTAAAACGCCTAGGTTTCCTGTATAAGAAACGGAGCTATGATATGAACAGTAAGTTGATATACACGATATGAAATACTTGGCATTTCAACTTTACGAATACAGTTATGGTAAGAGCGAAAAAAAAGTTTGGGGTTTTTCTTCCATTTTTTAAAAATATTATTTTATTTTACTTAAAAAAAAAAGAGTTGTTCACTCACTTATTTCACAGTTTTTGACCCATAGCTTTTAATTTATGCTTGTCCGATTTTTAGCAAACTCAAAACTTCTCTTTCTTCTGATATCCTACACCTATCTCTAAAATTCCAATTACCCAATATAAATTCAAGCATTCCAATATGCAAAGATTAGCTCAGATTATCATGATCTCGGAGTTTTATAATAATATCACTAACTTACGGAAACTAGTTAAGAATCAATGTTATTAAGTTCGGAATGAAGAAGGCTGGTGTTTTCATTTTACCCGAGAGTAATGTGTGTGTAATTAATTAGAATTTATATTACGGAGAATTTATTTTATATTTTATTTTTTTTATTATTATTGATAAGAATAATAATTAAATTCATTTCAGTTTATATTTACATGGATGGTAATGAATTTATATGAACATTGTATCATGGGATAAAATTTTAAACCTTAATACGAGATACTTAATTATCTGAATTTTTGCTGAAATGTAACTGGAATATTTTAATAAACAACCTATAAATTGTTTACAACTTCATCCAATAATATGTTGAAGTAGATCAAAGTGTAGGTGTATGTACGGTTCAGTCTAGGAACAGTTCAATATGTTCACCACAATTATTAGAAAAAGGTCGACACGACAGACGGAGGGACCCATACATCTTTGTATAACTACTATCATCTTTCTTGTGTCCGTCCACCTTCTTAGATGACAGACGCTGATCCTCTTAAGATCCAATTCCATTAGATGGGAAAGAGGATGCGTTGGAGGGGGGCAGGCGTAGGCAAAGGAGACAGATTCTGCTGACGTGTAATAGGTTACAGGAATCTTGCTCAAACACACCGGCACCTACTGGAATGAAGAATTATGGACCACGGAGCCGCAGAAAACTTTGCAGCCTAGTTCTTGTAATTACCGCTACAGGTTCATCGGGATTCTTAATTTACCATTATCCCCTTCCGTGCCATGGATATCGAGAACCTTAACATATGGCGCTTCAATGATGATTTATAAGTCTTTCTAAGGTTAGAGAAGAAAAAAAAAACTAGGTCTTTTTTCCCTAGAACATTCTTCGGCATCTATTCGGCTATTAGTGGTAGACAAAAGAAAAAAAGAAACAAAAAACCTTCAAACGAACACTCGCTAATGGATTGTACTTAATGCCCCAACATTCCAGATTTTTCTAGATAAAAAGATTGAATAACAACATACGTATTAATTACACATAACATAATACCGTAAGTAAAATATCAATTTACAAATGAATCATAATTTTGCTTCTAAAAGTAAGGTAGCGAATTTGTGAAAGATTAAGCATTTTCAAGATTAGGAATTTTTAAATTTTAGTAAAAGGAATCTGCGAGTCGTGATTTGCAATTTTTCAGGAATCTCAGAACAGTCTGTTTCGAGGTTACAGTGTCTTCTTATATAACGTCACCAATTTCTAATTGTTTTGTTTCATTTTTTTATTTTTTAACATTTCTTTTTTATAGATGTACCCCATTTTGTTTATAATTGTCGGTGTCCTTAGTTGATGATTTAAAACTGACCTTTCGGCTACTTCACGGTGGACAGAGATAATAATTTCTGAAGTGACTGCCCTGAAGTCAAAATGAACTAAAATGAGCTAAAAACATTTTTTTTTTTTAATCTTAAAGAAAAATTCATAAATGTACTTTTCTTGTTTGTTCATTCCGTCTGTGGAAAAGTATCATTAAATTATCATTAATAACAATCACAATAATCGCAACAAATGCGCCTTTTGCATTCGCAAAAATCACATTTATAATAACAAGGAAATTAAAGCAATATCAATTATATTGTCTTATACGTATCAGAAGCAGTTGCGAAGTATTGTGATTGGTTTACTAATCGCTGTCACTACCTTATTGAGCTCATTAAGTTTTTAATTAATAAAATCTGAAATATATATAACATTTCAGCTTCATATTTAAAAAAAATAATAAATAAAAAATAAGGTTTGTTTGAGTTTATTAACGAAGTATCTTATTAAAATAATCTGTTTTTCAGAAATATAACAATAGTTCGAATAACCATTGCAAGAAAATTGTCCTCTTTCTGAAATGGTGAATATTCTCGATTTAAGTTATGAAGAGTTTTTATTAAATGCAGTTATCCTAACATTATCAGCTACGGGTCCGTTTTTACAAAATCATGTAATGGTAATGTTTGGATCAGAAATCCTCACAAAATAAATTCCTAAGAAAGTATATTTTCTTAATTTCTAAAATTAAATTGATTATTCTCGTATTATCAAAATATGCAGATAATAACAAAACTTTAAAATATAAATACGAAAATCAAAACTAAGTCTATGTCCGTTGTGATAATTCCGGAAAGTGTTTTTCAATAAGAAAGTGATGCTATGAAATCACTGTGTATCTTCCTCCTCTTCCTTTCCCAATAATTTTGAACTTCTGGATGTACACTCATTAACAAAAAAAACGACGACCTAAGAGGAATTGTCCGATGGAGACAAAAATTGGTGGAGAGGAAGATTATGTACAGAATAGAAAATGATTAAAATTTCAGATAAATTGAATGATTTATTTCAGAGTTACAGAGTTACAAAGTAACGAGCTCAATAAGGTGTTGACCCACCTCTACCCTGAATGCAAGCTGCCACACTACGTGGCATAGAGTGATAAAGCTCCCTGATGGTCTCCTGCGGTATTTCTTGCCAAATTTGCTCCAATTGTCGGGCTAGGTCATCCACATTCCCTGGTGGATGCAGTCGCCTTCCCATCATATCCCAGACATGCTCGATTGGAGAGAGATCTGGGGATCTGGCTGGCCAAGGAAGTGTTTCACAAGCTGCAAGACAGGTCATAGCAACACGTGCCGTATGTGATCTGGCATTATCTTGCTGAAAAATAAGGCCACGGTACTGCAAAAGGAAGGGTAGCAAAACAGGTCTCAGAATGTCGTCCACGTACCGCTGTGCTTTAAGTGTGCCGCTAATGACGACCAAAGGGGTCCGGCTATCAAGGGAAATGGCACCCCATACCATAACTCCTGGTTGAGGGCCTGTGTGGCGTGCAATAGTGAAAGCAGGATCGGCACGCTGCCCTTGGCGTCTCCAGACACGTCTGCGACGATCGTCAGGACACAGTTGGAAGCGGGATTCGTCGCTAAACACTATACGTCCCCAGTCAGTATCATTCCAACCGGATCGAGCCAAGCACTACTGTAATCTGGCCCGACGATGTGCAGACGTGAGTGGTAGGTGGCGTAGCGGTCGGTACGAGCGTAGATGTCGCTCTCTCAGCCGTCTGTGAATGGTCATGATGGACACTCGTGTGCGGGTCGCACGTCTGATGGTTGATAACGGTGATTCAGGCGCTGTGACAGCTGATCTGACAATCACTCTATCCTCCCGCTCTGCTGTGGTCCTAGGTCCACCGCTACCTTCATGACGCTGAAATCTGCCATCTGTCCACCCATTCCTGCCAGCATCTTCTAATCGCCGCATCACTTCGACCCATATGACGAGCGATTCTCCGATTTGCCCAACCTGCCTCTTTCAATCCAATGATACGACCTCTTTCAAACTCTGACAGTTGCACGTAATGAGCTCGAATCCTGCGGCGAGGCATTTTTTCAGTCGTTGAAAGGTATCCTAACTCGCAATGCAACAGAAATTTTAACCATCAGATTGAGAATCGCTTCTTATATACACCTGCTGAGTGCGCAGTTCCGATGCGCTGTAGCTCTCGCTATTCATTCATTGGACACCAAAGTTTAATCATTTGCATGGGCGGTCCCAATGTCTTTCCATACGAAATTTCATTACAATCGGACAACTCCTTCTAGGTTCGTCGTTTTTTTTGTTAATGAGTATATAATGAGACAGGGTAGGCATATTTACGGACATGTGCTGATCTAACTTGTATATCTGAAATCTTAAAAAAACGGGTCCTTAAGGTAAAATTAGCACGAGAAGGAGACAAAATTATTTTCATCGATGTATTAAACAATGGTTATTAATTCTTTTAATTTGTACGAGACGTGATATAATTAAAATTAGTGGGTTTTAGATAATTGTTTATTAAATAAAGAAAACAATATAATAATAATAATAATAATAATAATAATAATAATAATAATCCTGTTAACATTTTAATGAAAATTGGATATAAGTTTGTTTTTTTTAGTTTTTTTCGGTTATGATAAAGTAATAAAGATTAATTATTAATGTAACTGTTATTTTTGTATTTATTTATTAATTTTTTATTGGTTTTTTAAGTTTCGTTTTTCCTATCATTAATTTCTCTTAGTAATTGAATTGAATAATTAAGTTAAAAAATAAATGGTAAAATTACAGAAAATAGTTGGAGGCATCGAAATGAAGCTGGAAATGAAATTAACGTAAATTTCACAAAAGAGAAGAGAATCAATAAGTGTAGCCTCCGGAGTTCATGAGATTATGACAACTTTTCCAACTGATGGATCCCATTAAGATTGGGTTCTTCAGAAGCAGCAACAAAAATATAGTCTTATTTATTATTTTTTAAAATTAAAATTAAACCTTTTAATAGTTTTAAATATCTTCAAAACAGTGTTTACTAGAATTTGAAAAAAAGACCTCTGCAGTTTTACCTTCACCTTGTAAATAAAACAAGAACTTAAAACCTACTTATTTTTTTAAATCTGAGTTCTTAAAATTTCACATTTTTTTTTTCTAATTTTTAAAGTTTTTAGCGACAAAATCGAAAATTCCACTTTTTTTTTGAAATTGCATAATCTACCAAAACAAACATTTCTGAAAAAAAAAAAAGAATTAGGTCTAAGTCCGCATTATTAAATTCTTTAAATCGGATTAATTTTATTGGTATCAAACCACGATCAATGGATTAGATAAAAAGGATTAATATCCTTCGTTTAAGATAATCGCGCCTGAATGGTAATAGAAATAAGACAGAAATCCATTGTTTAGATTACAATGCTTTTCTATGGAATTGTGTCGGGCTATCACTACAGGCTATGCAGAGCCTTGGGTGCACCGGATGTTTAGGCCACTTGTTGAGGTCGGATGGTCAGTCTGACGCCCCGACCGCCTTTAACCCTTGATTAAAACCCAACATCCTTCTGACCAGAGGACCGGGTGAAAGAGACAAGAGGTCCGAGGAAAAACAACCTGACCACCTCCATCTACTGGAGGGGAAACAACTTGACCTCTTCCGGGAATTGAACCCGGGCTCTTTCAGTCAGCAGTGCAGCGGATACACCACTGAGCTACCAGACTCACCGATTCAGTAAACATAAACCCCAATTTTGTCCCAATACCTCTGTTTTAATGGCCCGGTCAGTGGCCTCGGGTATAAAAGCGGAAATAGCCTGGATCGGAAGTAGGATTTTTCTCGAAACCTCTAGTCCATGGGAATCCAACTCCCGTTTTGGGCTGTGGAGGGCGTAGATACATACACGTAGATACATACATATACTCCTGGCGTAAAAGAATGAAAGTAATAATAATAAAAAGGTTTCAAGAAAAAAATATTTTATGTTTTAAGAGGAACTTGTTTATTTCTTCGAATAATGATTAGAAAGAAATTTAAAATTACATAAATGGATGCAAAAGTGGTAAGAATAAAAAAAATCTTAAAATTTTGGAACCTTTAGGAAGAAAAGAAGAAAGGTGGGATGACGAAATTGCTCCTTTCGTCGAAATCCCGCCTTCCCTGCATTCTATTTTTTTCTCTTGAGCGAATAAAATGAGACGGAAATGAATGGAAAATTGCTTTCGACCAATAATTGCAAACAAAACTGAAACCTGGGTCGTAATACAGAAGCACCAATCTCCTCACTAACAAAAGATCATTAGTTACGTCCAATGAATTTCCTGCGTCCAATGAAATTTCCTCTGTTGACGAAGAAGCCTCTCTTGTGTCCGCTGGCAATAATAGCTGTTTACACAATGCACTACCACGTGACTCTAATAATAAAAAGCTCTTCTGCAGACATTCTCCTGTTCTCTTCACTAGGCAACGTCAATTCATAAGTCCCTGACGCACTCTAGTAATACGCTCTCTTCCAGACTTTAATAATTACGCTTGCTAGTTTAGCAGGTAATATTGTTCACAAAAAACAAATATAGCGAATTCCTGGCATATTTCGTGATTGCTTAAAAATAATATGTTGTTTTCCCCCTTCCAAATATTACCCAGAATTTTTATTAAATATTTATTTTAATAGATCGCGGTTATTAAAATGCCAGCCAGCCCTAAATAAAATATAAGGGTATGTCGTTTTAAAACCTGTTTTTCTTTCAAATAACCTGTACATATATTTCGAAAACAATAAGATTCTTATTTTTAATCTTTGAAAGGACAATAGTATGGGAAGTTGCCCCAACCCTGTATAGTGATAAGATATATACCTATAGAAAGATATCCTTATATAGAATATATTTTATTATTACGACTCGTCTCAATTATTAATCCCTTCGGAGTTATATAATTCTAGATGTGATTAGCTAATTGGCATCGAAATTCTCGAATTTATTATTTAATTAACTTTTAATAATTATTATAAGTAATTAATAATTAATATTATCATTTACTTCAAGTGAATAATAATTATTTACATGTAATAAATGAAAATAATATTTACTGTTACTGAAAATAATTATTAAATGATAATTAATTAATACATCCGGGAAGTAAGATGTCAACGAGATAAGTCATAATTACATAATTTCGAACGGACTAATAATTGAGACAAGTCCCAACAATAAAAAATGTTCTATTGATGGATATCTTTCCTTACATATATATCTTATCGGTATACAGTGGTGAGGCAGATCTGCCCATTCTCCTTTTCAGCACAGTTTTGAAATTACTTTTTTTGAACCTCTTATCTTCAATAGGAACGCAAGAGGATCATCAAATCATTGAATAAGTTTGTGTGTTCCCGATAACTTTAGAAACGCTGAAGAAATTTTCCTGAAACTTGATTAGCATATTGGAGGACTCTCATTGCGATCTTCCAAATCTTTTTCAAATGGGTCAGAGCCGGAGAAATTAGCGCGAAAATTCTATAAAAATTCTTAAAGAAATCTAAACAACTGATTTCTATTCTTTTTCTGTTAATACTTCATTTTTCGTTTCTTTCCTTTTCAAGATTTTTAAGGAAAAAATAAAAACCTAAAGAAAAAGAATTATTTTTAGAAATAACGTTTTAAGAAAAAGTACGGTTTAAATTTTTTCTAACTTCTTGTTTAATTGGAAAATTCTGTAGTTTTTTTTTTTATGTCTTGTGCTGTAAATATACGCTTCGTTCTAAAGACTATTGTAGTATTCCTTCTGAGTATTTCATTGGAAAGCTTATTTTTCCAAGAAACGAACAAAACTGATTGAATTGCAAAGATAGAAAAATTGGATACTGTCCTACTTCCTACATTTTAATCTATGTTCGGTTGAATGTATCCAGATTAAGACTCTCCCTGTAATGAGTCTCTCGTTTCAGTAAAGACAAATATTTACTAATTGAAAAAATATCTCTGTTATATATTAGAAACCAGAGATTCTAACTTAAAGCTTATCCTCTGTAATGGTTGAAGAAGTAAGTCGTCAGAATTGTTAGTCTAATATCTCACTGTTAAGACGAAATGGGTTCATTATAGATTTGTAAGCGTTGTAAGAAGAAGCTCATTCTCAGTGTTACAATTCTTTCTATTTGTTTATTTAGTAGCCAGTTCGATGTATCAAAATTGTTGATATAAAATGTATTATTAGAAGAAAAAAAAGAAGTTCTGAAAGTATCTTAAAAGCCTAGTTTCCTTAAACTTTTGTTCATTAATAAAATTACCCATAAAAAGAAACACACATATAGTTAAAAGATAAAAGCTAAAAATTAGCACGTATCTAGTTTCAACCTCGCCATTCTGGAAGTCTTCATGAGACGCGTCTGACGAAGATCTCCGGAAAAGGAAGATCGAAACTAGTTCCGTGCTGATTTTAAGCGTTTATCTTAAATGTGTGTTTCTTTTTAAGTCAAGCATGTGAATTTTATCCATAATTTGCGCGCTTGGTAAATAGTTTGGTTAGCACTATGTTTCGTCTGCATTGTTGAGATTTAATACATTAATCAAACAGCATAAAACATTAAGAACTTGCTGAATATTATTAGAAGTATAATAATATACCAGAAGAAGCGAGAACAAGACCGTAGCTTCCCTTGGTAGCGCGATAGGCCTGTAACAGCTTTTTTTCGCTACTGCGCTTGGCCGCGAATGGGCGAGATCATACCGTGTATCTGGAAAAATGGAAATACTTTTACTGAAAGCGGATAAGCGAATCCGCGGGAACGGAATCAGAAGGAAAAAAAGGATTTACTGTAATCTAATCGCCCAAGTCTTATTTATAATTAAGGATTTTTTTTTATTATTATTCGGAAAATAAAATATCACAATAGCAGTTATCAATACTTGTTATTAAAAATCCCAATTTGCAGTTATAATAATAATAATAATTTACATTCGCTAATATTGATTTTTCTTTATTTTTGATCCATTTGGTTGTGGGTTTTTTAGTCTACTTTCCACAAGGCTCAACAAATCACTCACTTTTCCTAATAACTTATGAACCACTGGATGAAACTTGACATGTGTATTTAATGGCAGAAGGCGAACTAATATTTATATTTGAAATATTCGCCATTTGACCTTGTCGGGAAATAAGCACATGAAAAATTCATAAGCACATAGAAAAGAATTAGAACCCAACATCCGATGTCTATCGAGGTTTAAATTCACCTATTAATCTCTTTAATAATAGAACGAGCTTTATTCAGAATTAAAAAATTTAAGTAAATAATGCAAATTTCCTTTTTTTTTCCAGAAACTGGAAAAGGTATATTCTTTGTATTTAGCAGAGATTCTAAGGTAAAAAATTAACGAAGATTTGTTGATTTTAATTTTTTTTAAATCGAGAAAATTATACCAATTAAAAAAACAAAACAAAGAAAAACAAAGATTTAAAGAAAATAGGTTTCGAGTTATTCCAGGAACTTATTATTAAATCCTAAATTATCAATTGTACATTATTAATATCTATTCCATTCAAAAATGATAATGAAATGATGATAAAAATTCATTATCTCTTAGAACAATACATTTTCTAATTACTGGGTTGTTTCGTTTTATTAAAACAATGCTTCTTGTCAACAGAAAAAGAAATAAAAAACTCGGAAATACTTTTAGGAAAATGAAAACATGGACCAATCGATTTTATTTTATCCTAAGTGAAATAGACCCAAAAGAAAAATACAGGTTTTTGCAATTAAGTGATCAGGGATTGTGTTTGTGGTGGAAAAAAATCAACAATACCTTCAATCAATTGAAAAGAAAAACAAAAGCACATCAAACGTATCCAGTCCAACAAGATACAGAGAAATACAAAGGGATTCACAGAGAAAAATATAGGAAAGAAGATATCTATAATGCATAAAAAAAAGAGATCAGGCTCAAAACAACACTTAAGATTTACTTTTATCAAAATCCTAAGATTGTAAACTTTTCAATTTGATTATTACTTCAAAAACCCCTTTGCCTGTATTTCTGTCTATCCGTGTTGAGATTCCACTGATAACTTTGAACATGTGAATGAATTTTTCGGATCTTAACAAGCATATTTATTGGCAAGAGATCATCTAATTTTGTATTTAAAATTCTCGTTTGAGTCCCTGTCGAGATGTGAAACAATCAAAATTCCCAAAGAAATTACAAGGAGGGAAATACTGAATCAAGGTCTAATAATACATTCTTAATTCATTCTAGACAACTGAAAGGTGAAAGTTTATTATTTTTTTTAAAACCTCTTATTACAATAATAAGTATTTTTATTATTGCATCATTTTATCCACATTTTCACGATTTTTTTCTTAAAATTCAAATATTTAACTCCACGAATAAACACGGGGAATTCTGAGTATTCAGCCAATGCCTTAACTATCAACACTATCTTATTATAAGGTAACAGTTCAGAAATGGTGTCTCTCTTGTAATAATTTTATAAATTAAATGCTAAAGAAATTTCAAAATACTAAAACAAATAAGGATAAGGGTGTCCCCTTTCTTCCATTTCTCTGCTCCTTCTCAACTCTTTACAAGTTGATTTACCTGTTCAACACTGCAGTAGTTCAATCTATTATCATTACTTAGGTAAACGCTCACCAGGATGCAGCACCATCTCTCTTTGCCAGAATTATTAAGTTAGGAATTTTGTAAGTAATCCAGTGCATAGCCAGGTTTCTTGTTTATCGATCCGCAAACCCAGATAATCTGTTTTACGATTGTTCTCTGGGATGTCGTAAAATTCCTCCATAACACCCACCCAACTTACGAATGTGTGATTTCCCTTTACTTGGTGGTCAGCAGTTCCTTTCAATCGTGAAATATTTTATTGCCCTTCTGTGTGATAAGTTTCTTTTTTATTACTAAATAAAATTACAAATTTAATTCGAAGGCGGGAAGAAACTAATTAAAAGCAGAGTTTTAATTATTTCATGATTTCCAACTTCTAATAATTATTTTGGTGATTTTCTTTCTGTGATTTCTAAATTTAACAAGAGATGTCTGGAAAAACTTGATGTCAATTTTCGTTAAAATCGTTTGGTTTTTTGTATTTTTTTAAAGTAAAAACTATGTAAATAAAAAGTTCTTGTGTGTGTGTGTTTTTTTTTTAACTATAACTGCTAAATTATGGATTTCAATTAATTTTGTAAAATCTTGGTTACCAGTATTCAATTCAATGTAGTCAAGGTAGAACTCGCATATATGTTAAGAGGATTACTAAGCGGATTAATATGCAATGATAAGAAATAGATAGAAATGAAATGGGAATTTTTGTTGCCTTCGCGCGCTATTTTGTCTACAAGGACCTGTAAGGAATCTATACAAATTATTAAAGTGAGATCATTTCGTGTACATAAATGTGCAAGCCAAGTTACAGAAAGACTCCTCCAGAGGTTCAAAAGCCAAACACACAAACTGATTGGTTGATTAATGAATCCCATTTTTCTAGGAAACTGAAATCCATCCATAATCTTTTATTAGATTTTATTCTAATCTAAAAATTGTTGGAAATATTTATATAGATAATTGTATGCTGAATAAACATTGAATAATTAAAACTAAAGTAAAGAACATTAAATAATGCGGCGGTAATAAAAACAACGACACGAGACGTGCATTATGTGAAAACAAGAAGCCACGAGGGAAGAAGTCACGTTAATGCATGGGCAGCTGTGGCTGAACGATGATAATTAAAAGATGGAAGACAAGTAGGACTTGCATGTACAAGTTGAACTGTGATATTTCCAAAAGGAAATAATATTAAGTGAATTTCAATCCGAAATGTCAAGCTGGGGATTAAATTACATACCTTTGTGGTTTGACACGCAGATACCAATACATCCACAATTCTTTCATGTTTCATTCAAGCTTTAGAGATAAAGCGTTAAGAACAAGTTTGTTTGGAACAGATGCACGGCAGACAGGTTATATTCAAAGGAAACGATTTAATGTGTATAATCAGCTATTTAATACCAAAGTAAACATAGATACAGTGCAGTATAAGGAAGTAAGTGATGAATTTCGAACACTTATAATCGCATTTGAAGTGATAATATTTAAAGTGAAATTCATCAATAAAAGAAAGAATCTGTTGAAATGCAGTTAGATGACGACCCTTCTTGTTAGTGGTTAATACTCAGTGTAGATTTCAAGAATTCTAGTCATAGTGGGCCTAATCATCGTTTGAACTTTAACGGAACTGAATTCTTTACATTAAAAAATACAATGTGTATGAAATAGCATCTACACTAGTTCAACGTGTAAAGCATACAAGTTTCATATAAATGTTTTTAAACTTTAATGTCTTGAAAATACTTCATTTAATCGTATGTATTTATTATTTACACTAATTAACTACAAAAATAAATCTAATAAAAATGTAAGAACCAGAAGCTGATGATGACCTAGCAGTGGAACTGCTCGAAACTGTCCTGTTCTTGCTATTTTGTTTTTGTAATGTTTTTACAAAATGTTTTGTAATGTTTCTAACCAGTTGGTAGTTGTCATTTTTAATATATGACACTTATTTTTAATTGTCGTTTTTTAATCTAATAGATAAAAAATTCTCACTTTAAATATTAAGTATAGTAAATATTTTTTGGGATGAGGGTGGTGGTCAGGATAATCGATATAAGGATAGTTGACAATTACTGTGTATACGCTAATAAGAAAAGACAGGTTCAGATTTCACAGAAGTGCACTATTTCTTTTATATTAAGGCTTTCACTGAATTCAAAGCTCTAATTGATTCAATTTTCTGCTAAGAATGGGGTTTTCAGTTCCAGATTCTGTGTGTTTTACAATAGGTGTTCCCTCTACTTCGCCCAAGTACTTAAAGAGTGCTTTCCCTTTTGTGCGGACATACGTTGCCTCCAAATTCAATTAAGGACCGGCGACACACGATAGCCCTGTCGGGAATCGGGCAATAATCTTGGGCCTCTCACTGAGTAGAAGATAGCGAGTGTGTGTGTGTTGTATGGCCTGGGCGGACGAGCGAAATACCGGCATGCACGACCGCTTCCCAACGACCTCAATTGAACGGGGATCCAGTGATCGTCAGGTGCCTTCAGTGAAGAGATTAAGAGCTGCGCCAGGTCTTGATAGCCCTTCGGATCACGAACAGTTAAAGAATACGAACCATCCTCCAATTTAATCAGCTATGTCCGAATCTCTCCACTTACTTGTCATGTATTATTAGCATCGAATCTTATCAATTCAAAGTCATTTAAATTCAAGAACTGATAGCACACTTTTCTTTAAATGTTATCGTAATTTTATTAGTATTATGTTTGTAAAGTCGTCGAAACGAAACAAACGAAAACCTAACATTATTTTATAAATATAATTCTTTCATAATTTACCTCCAAAAATAATACTGCTATTATTATTCTTATTAACAAAAATATTACCATTCAAATTACTGTATATAATACCTTTTAAATACAAACAGTACAAATTTCCTATTTTTTTGGAAAAAAAATAATTCGACTATTTTATTTGAATTTATCATTAAGGTATTAGCTAAAAGTTTTTAGATTTGCCTACAAATTCACTGTTAACTATTTACTTCTTATTGCATTTCCAAGGAGATTTTTGCCGTCTTCTGACGTTAATTTCTCGATAAGGACACACTTGGCAAAGTTTTCAAACATAGAAATTAGATCCTCTGTAGTCCTTAAATAAGCATTTCAAGTTTCAAGAAGATCGTCCAGCGGTTTCAAAAGTTAATTGGGACGAGCCCAGAGAGGAATTGGATAAATTAGAATTTTCAGAATGTGTTCGAAATACAGATCACTTTGGAATTTTTTGAAGATATTTAAGTTATTGATTAGCAGCAGTTTCTAACAATTCTGCTTTTACTTCAGACAAGTAATACTGTAACAGACAAGTTATAATTTTAAGTAAAAAGCAATCAAGTTTGTTAAAACTAACATTATGAAATAAAATGCATTGAATTATGTTAAATATATATAGTATCCATTCTGTGTTTGGTCCTTTGTATTAATTATTATAATTATATTAAAAGATTTCCTGATTTTTTTCTATTTCCTGATTTTTAGAGGATATGGTTTCTTCATATGAAATTGAAAGTCAGTTAATAAATTTAAATTCTGCTTCTGAATATAATTTCTCATTTGAGCTTTTCATAATTAAAATTTTTTTTTTCTGAGTTCTAAAATGTATAAGGACATATTAAATTAGTCCTGAGTATTTGTTCAGCTATTGATCGCGTAGCAGAAACTATTGTCCTCCAAATGAAAGTTGGCCGGCGGAAGTTTGAACTGCGCAGCCCTTCCGGTAGCTGATCAATTATGTTTTCCTGTCACAATGGACGATGGCGTCTGTTTTCACTGAGAAAGACATGTTGATAACGCCAAATTAAAACTTCTCTCGACTATTTAGCGTTATTTCAATACCAGTTGCTAACAATAAGTATTTATATAAATAAATAAATACAGTGAAACCTCCACTAACGGACACTCCCGAAAAGCGGACACCCCCCAATAGCGGACAATTTTGCAATCCCCAGTCCCTTAATATAGACGTTTCCATGTATTGACCTCCGATTAGCGGACACTCCCAATAACGGACAATATTTTACAGAAAATGAACAATCTTGTGTTGCTTTTCGAAAGCAATAGAATCAGGCTACAGTAATACGTAGCGTCCAGAGGAAATTTTGAAATTATTGATCACGAACTCCAACGAAAACTCCAAGCACATCAAAGTTCGGAAACGGACACAAGTGCTATCGACTCTTTTGTCTTCGATTAGTTTTGTGCTGCACGAGCAAAAAACATTCCTGTTAGTGGGCCATTATTGCAAGAAAAGGCGTTGGAAGCAAAGGGGACTCTGAAGGCCTTGCAAAGTTAAACGATTTAAATATTCATATTGAGAAACATGTTTTCAATGCAAAAAAAGAAATGTCAAACTCTGTTAACTGATTACTTTAGTTAATAAAATTAATTTTCTAATCCGTTGTCTTACTTAAAATAATAACAAAATTAATTACAGTATTAATTAATTAATAATTAATACTGTAATTAATTTTGTTATTATTTTATGTAAGACTAATGGATTAGCATTCATTTAAAAAGGAAAATAGTAAACAGTTTGCAATTGTTCATATTTTCTCGTAGGGCAATGTTAATTGTAGAAATTTAAGTTTGTACGTAATTTTTCATTAAATGACATGCTATAAGCTAAAAATTGAAAAAAAGATAGTCCTCCCCAATAGCGGACACCTCCCAATAACGGACGAAACTTCCGGTCCCGTGACTGTCCGCTATTCGGAGGTTTCACTGTATATTATTTATAAATACAATGCTCTTTTGCAAAGTAACAAGCGATTACCGTAATGGCGGCGTCCTGTCATAAAATCAGACGGAAGTGCCTGCCTAGACTAATCGATCATACATGCGCAGATCTCACAAAAACAGGGCGGCCATCTCTCATTTGGAGGACAATAATCATGATTGGGTCAAATTTGAGGATTGGATGGAGATTTAGATACCAAATATTAAAGATTCAGTCCAGTCATTTTAGTGAGAGAATTTATGGATCCATTTTTGAGAGATGGAAGAGGGGCAGAATAAATTGAAGACGCTTAAGGTTTACACTGGATATTTCCAGTGCTCATTCAACGTTATTAATGGAATGCACAGACAACAGGGAAAAAGAAAAAAAATGTGTTAATGTGGAAAAGTAAGACTTTCCATATTCAGTCAACGCAACTGGACTACCAAATTTAACATTTAAATGTTATTTTAATATGTACTTATGTGTATGAGTACATTACAGCCCATTGCTTAATTATCTTGAAGTTGAAATAAATACGGAGTTATTAGAATTTTTCTCATTTCTTTAAACTAAAAAATGTGCAAAAATTTTGAACTTTGAATGACTTTCTTTGAACTCTTTACTAACTTAAAGTCTAATTTTCCAGATCAAATCTTCCTTTGAATGTAAGATCTCCGTAATTTCCTCCTTAATTGGTCTAATATCCTACGATCTTTTGGCTAGAGAATAGTCCTGACCTTTTAGGGCTTCGTTTAATGTCAAATTAAGGCAAAATCCATAGTCATTGCGCTTCTAGCAGAAGATAACAAAGGTAAATGGAAACAGTTTCTACAAAAAACAAGAAGTTCGAAGAACTTAAAGCCTACTTTCCGTTTAATGTTATTTGCTACAATGCCTTTATATTTTTTCTTTTGTTTTGTTTTTTTCACATTGTAAAACGAAAAGCTTACATTTATATTCTAATTATAATATCTTTTGAATATAAACAGAACAAATTTCCTATTTTCTTAAAAAAAGAAAGAATGAATTAAATCCATCTTATTTATTTGTATTATATAAATCAGATCAAACTGCATGCAATGGATTAGCTGTATTTAATGTTTATTATTTAAGACAATTATATATTAATAGTAAGGTGACCAACCGTCCTCCTTTTTGAAGCTCTGTCCTCCCTTGAGAAGTGTCCTCCTAAATGTCCTCCTTTTGTAAATTCTGTTCTCCTTTTTGATGTTTGAAGAGTAATATGTCCTCCTTTTTGATATGTGAAGTTTAAAACCTTTTTTTTTTTTGGAACAAATGGGTTTATACCCCTGAACCCCTGATAACATTTTTTTTTTTAAATTATTTGCTTCCTCCTTTTCATTTTAGAAAAAAATGGTCACCTTAAATAGGAATATAATAGAATTCTAATATCCAGATTCCAAATTTTTCCTTGGGAGTTTTTATCTCCTATTTCTATCTTTACTCAGATCTCTTCAAGAGAATTTGGAAATGATTAAAATATAAAAGTTAGATGGTTCCTATTTATCAAATGTGCTTAGGAAGTTTCAAGATGATTCCTGCAATAGTTAAAAAAGTTAATCGATACATTGTATCCATACATAGATTACTTGGACTGATGAGCCTTATCTTCCTAGTAGAATTAGGCTAAAAAAAAAGGCTTCTAATCTTATATTTTCTATTCCAGAAGAATTCAATAGCTTTAATAATGTATTTAATATATTTAATACTTGAAGTTGCCATAAATTTTAATATGAATATTAGATATCAGGATATGGAAAATATAAAAATGGTCGCTAAAGGCTCAAGAGAATGAACCAACAAAACATGATTCTTAAAAGAGCAGAATGAATTGATCAATTATAAGGTCAAAACAGAAACACGGACATAAATAACTCTAGGCTGCACAGACAAATTATAATTTTAAGTCAAAGGCAATAAAGTTTGTTAAAACTAAAATTAAATAAAATGCATTGGTTTTATTCGATATAGTTTTCCATTTTCTGATTTTTTAGGGATATGGTTTCTTCATATGAAATTGAAAGTCAGTTAATAAATTTTAAATTCTGCTTCTGAATATAATTTCTCATTTGAGTTTTTCATAATATTAAAACTCAGAAAAAAAATAAAATATACATGCACGCATTAATTTAGTCCTGGGTATATGTTCAGCTATTGATCGCGTAGCAGAAACTAATTGTGATCGGGGCAAATTTGTTTCCAACAAAACAAAAAAATATTAGCATTGGAAGTTAATACTTGAGGTTCTCAAATCACTTCCTCGTTGTTTTTAGCTTATTACAGTTGTTGTGCTGTCAAAGTGGATCCAAGTCACGGATGGGAGAAGCCACGTTTCACTTCAGCGATGTTCGGGGATCTTCATTGCTTCTATCTCTTCTATACGGGTCCTAGGATTCCCCCAGCCTTCTGTTAAATGACGACTGGAGTCAAATGCCGGAGATATTACCCGATCATAACTTGCTTCTGATGCTTATATTATGATTCAAGTCATATACACTTCGTCTTGTTTCTGAAGTTCAAATCTGCAATGCAAAGATCTTTATATTCCAAAAGTGAGAGTTAAGATAATCCCGTCACAAGGTCTCAAGAGATATTATATTTCTTAAATATCTTACTCTATATTTCTTGATCTTATTCTCACTAGTAATATAAATCCTTGCGATTTCAGTGCTGGAGATATCGTTGTATTCCGTTACTGAGAAAAGGCTACGTTTCTGTTATTTACGTCACCGATTTCAAAGGTTGAAAGATGGCAACAAACCATAAATGAGCTTCTTGAAATTTCCGCCTCTTCTTGGGAGGAGATTCTTTTACTGAGAAGCCTATAGTTATCTGAAGGATAAAGTCGGTTGATTTGTCAGTTAAAATGACCATGTATTTGAATGTTAAGGTTATACTTTAACAGTCTTACAGTAACAGTAAGTCTTTTATTTTTATTACAGCTATTTTTATGGATTTAGAATTACTTACTTTTTTTAATATTATGGTAAGAGTAGCGTTCTGTCATAATTTGCTTCAAGATTTGTATTATTAAAACGAAAAAAATAAACAAATTTAATTTTAACTATTTATGTTTGTTTTTTGACCAAAGTGAATCAAAACTATCTAACCTACAAAGCTGAAACTTTAGTAGTAAATTGGCATTAATTAAGGCTCATGTTGATTTAATAGTAGTTGGATTCATACAGATACGATCTTACAGCCAATATTGGACTCTCGTTACAATGGCATTTATATTTATAGCAACATGTATTTTTCTAAAAATTAAGCCTAATCTACGTCTCTCCTATCAGTTGTAACAGACGTCTACCTGTAAAATTAAAAAAGTTGAACTGTAATTTAATTATTTTGCTTAGAGCGATTTGTCGAATTGCTTTTTTTTAATTAAATTCTTTTTAGCAAATTTTAAATAACTAATCGATGTAAAATCCTTGTAGGTGTTCTTTGAGTTCTCCTTTAAGAAGCCTCTCCTAGTTTCGTCAATATTTTACAATTGAACAATCCCAGAATTCCTTTCGCGATCTAATGTCGGAGCTGGTGCCTTGTTGAAGTGATTTCTGATGGACGATTCCGATAATACGTTTCTAAAGTGCGCGAATAACAGTACTTCAAAATAGTGCGTAGAAACGCTTTACACCACAGAGATATCTGCCTTAGATTTATAGATACTGACAAATATGTCTATAGCTGCACGGAATGTCTGCTTAATACATTCATATTTTGATTCTTAGAAGTTAAAACTTTTTAACTTGGAATCATAACTGTAAGATTCCTAAAAGTTTTTCTGTCAACTTCAAGGATCTTGAGAAAGTTTTGGAATATATTTTTTTGAGCTAATTAAATTGTTTGTTTTCTAATTAATCAAAAAATATCTCGATTAATCTGTAATTTATATAAAGTACAGTAGGAGTGGGTCTTTTAATTATAGTTTATCTTCGATGGCTTCTAATATTTGATTACTGAAGAAATTAAACAATTCGAATTTTCAAATTTAACTTTTAATATAGAGATCGGACTAGGGCTGGAGGATCAGCGTTCAATTCCCGAGGGATCTGGATGATTACAAGGATTTTTCCCATTCCTCCCTCCAGACAGGCCCTAAGGTTCACCGAACCTTCTGTAGATTGGGAAACAGGTTTCTTTCTCGTGGTGAAAGGCGGTCGGGCGTTAGCAAGACATTCTATCCGATTGACCTTTAAAAGTTGGAGCCTGTGCTTCCAGCGCACCTTGAATGAAAATGACTGGAATGGGAGGTCACCTTTTATCTTTATAGTTAAGTAATCTTTAACATTTTAATTACAACACTATTTTTGCTAGTTGAACTCGTAATTGGAAATGGTGAGCTGTTTTCACGTAAAGATGTTTTTTTATATTTAAAATAATGTATACCAGTATTTTGAGAGCATGTTAATCATATAATCCCACAGATTGCTTTCTGTTAAATTCTAATGGAACTGGTTGGTTTAAGAAACTAAATATATATAAAAAAGATAATTCTGTTAAAAATCTGAACTTTACACAGTACAAACAAAAGCTTTAGAGTTTCAATTATTAACATGCATTTTGATTAATAATTGACAGTTTCAACAATAATTAATCTCAAATTAAAAGCAAAATACGACGTCAGGTAAACTGAATAATCGCTTAATTCAAATTCTATGCAAACAACTTACAAGGGAGGTAACGGAGGAAGGGGGGGCCATAAAAGGGTCATTTATGTCCATCATCCGATGGCTCCTCTGTAGCACTATCCAAAACGCAGAGACGTTTACCTATTTTGATCGATTTCACGAGGTTCAACGAAAAAAACTGGATTGTCTGTTTTCTGTTAATATTTGCTGAATTCAGCTAAGAATATCAAATCCTACTATATAATTCGAAAGGTAATGTGAGTTGTTAACGAAAAATGACTCGAATTACATGATCCTAAAAGAAGATACCGATACTGTTGAAAAGTTGATGTTTTTGAAGTCAATTTCTATGTGAGAGAGTCGAAGTGACGATACTGTCTGCTTGGTATCGTCAGCATTTAAAATGTAAGAGCATTTGAGAGTTACTTTGATAATTGAAGTGCAATAATTTTGCCTGCGTTGCGATATGAACATGGTTCAAGCAGTAGTGGCTGGCATGTGCTAATCTCCTACTGACACAGCTTTAGTAAATTTAGCTGTTTTTAGCCGATATTAATGGAAATTAGACAATTCAGTTTTTTCGTTGTATCTCATAGTGAAATCGATCAATATGTTTCGACGTTTTCGGATAGGTCTAAAGAGGTGGTACCGAATGATGTACATAAATGGCCACTGTCTATTTAGACGTAAGTTTAAATTTTTAGACGTAAGATCGTGATTTTGCAAGCAGTTTCTAAATTTCAAGTAATTTTAAAACATAGCCCGATTAATAGATAAAGATCTGTGGGTCCAAACCCTTAACGTAATTGAAAGAAAAATCTTACATCAACAATTCTTTTTTTATAAGTTTTTTTATAACAATTTTCAAAAGTTGGTGCCAACTGTATCCATTATAAGTGAATAAAAAGTCAATAAGCTTTTGTAGTAAGATTTGAGGAATATCGAAAAAATGTCATTTTCTGCCAATTCCGAGTTTATGTATTAAAAGTAGCCATAATTGTTACAATGAACGCAAAGTTATGATCATTAAATATTAATTTGTTGCAAAGTAATAAATCTTGATTTCTTAGTTGTTTTTTCTTCAAATCTTATTAATATCTTCATAAAAATTATATCATAGGAAATTAACTTCAAAAGAATTCAATGTGTTACACTGCTAGATGACCTAAAAACACTGAAAGATACTAAAAAATTTCTATAAATTGAATATTGAATATAAATTATATCTGTATTTACTCCGTCTCAGATGTTTATGGAGCATTTTTAAATAGCTAGCAATGACACCTGCCTTCTTTCTATCGCAACGTCGTAGGATCGCAACGTCGTAGGCCTAATAGTAAATTTTTCGCAGAATTACCCATGATTGCAGTAACGGAATAGAAGCAAAGCAAACGTCCTATCGTAGAAATCTGAAACTGACCGAAGTTAAGCTTCTCGTTACAAACTTTTAATTTTTCCTTCATATTCATTTGAGTGAGGTTCCAGAAATTTGACTCATGATTTAACAATCATTTAATAATGTAAATTATTCGCAGATTTATGAGTTTTTTTATATTACAGAAATTACTAAAAAGCTATGACTGCATATTTCTAACATAGTAGCTTCTTTTAGCAGATCCAATAAGATTTCACCTTTTGTAAGTTGTGTCTGTTCACCTTGGCAAGTCCTACTCTTCTCTATTTGTTCTTCAGTCTTTTTCGTTTTCCCTCAAAGTAATTCCCCCAAGCAAACAGTTGGTTGGCAGAAACGGAACTGGAATGAATTATGCATGGGTTCGGATAAAACAGAATGAAAGGAATGAAGAGCAAAAAGACTTCGTCTCCCCTTTTGTCATTCCTTTTCAGTCGGTCGTCCAAAGAGATTTTTTACTTCTGTCACCCACACCTTTTCAACATAGAGATCCAATGTTGGTTACGAAAATAAAATATGGCTACAATCTATGCTTCTTTTGAATAATAATAATAATAAAAAGACCCTTAATTTTTTTTTCAGTAACTTTTCAATAATTAATACAGACAGAAATCTCTCAGGGAGGATAACTTCCAAAAATTAATGTATTTTAAAACTACACGATGTCTTTTAGACAGGTCCAAAGTGGAATGACCTTTCAGGGTGATTTACGTGTTTAATGGTGTAGTTCTTTTTATTTTTCCCCAAATTGGATTTGTTTGGTGCTTATGTTTTAATAATCTAATATACATTAATTGCAGTAGACTTTATTTACACCAGTTTGTATTTCAGGAGTTCGGAGTAAAATCACTGAAATTAAGAATAGCATTATGAGTCTGTAATCCTTTAATTTACATTGCACAAAACTTCATTCCTGCGGCCTGACTATTAACTAAACTTCATTCAAAAACCTTACTATTTAGTTTAATTATTTTATTCTTGAAAATATGAAAATATTTTCTTTATTATTTTATTCTTAATTGCACAGAAGGTTAAGTGAATACAGTATGTAGTTCAGAAAAGTTCACAGCTTAGTACATCTGCAATATATGTTTCTTGATGGGTTAAGGATAGCTAAGGTTTAATATAAGAAAGCATTATTGTTGAGGTTGTGACATTTATGAATAGTCTACTTCATTTATGATTTAATTTACGTTGGTCTAGACATTTGGTGGGAGCTGTTCGAATTATTCATTGCTTTTAACACTGAAACAGACAAATCATCTTAACAAGCCTTGTGGAGCTGATACCATTGGGAAGTGACGTCAGTCTATCGAATTTATTTCCACAAGAACGCGTAGAACTGTAAGCATTCTTACAAAAGTTCCAATAATAGAAAGATCATATTTGGATTACAAAAAATGAAGAGAAGTCTCAAACATTCAAGCTTATTTCAGCTGGCTCTTAAAAAATAACAATTTTAATTAAAGAAGGACCAAACACACAAGTAACAAGTAACATTATAAAATCAAAGACTTCATCTTTCCCGAAGACTACTTCCTGTAGTTTTTTTTAATGAGCTACGAAGAAGCAACCAAGAAAACAAAATACCTGCATTACCATTAAAATTGAAACTTGAAAACAACAAATTCCACATTTCATTCACGTCTTCAGCTATCGTCAACGGGACTAAGGGGCAGCTGTTTCGTTCTTGTTTGGATACATCAGCCAGGTTTACCTATATTGACGATCAACTCGAATGCGTGAAAGGATATTGGGATCGTTCCCGTTCCGGGGACTGGGGACACAAACAAACAACATTAAAAGAATCATTATAACTGGTACAATTACCACTGAATGCTAAACACAAAAAAAAAAGCATTAAGACATAAAACGAGACAGAGTGGGTCATAACAGCCTTTCACAACATTCGACAGTTAATCGTCAATATGGTTAAATCAGGCTGATAAGAACTAAAACAGCTGTCCCAGATTCCCTGTGACGATAGTTGAAGGCACGAATGAAATGTGCAATCTCTATTTTGGTTTCCGTAACATTAAAATAAAAATTGTTTTTAGGCCGTTTTTGACTTTCAAAAATGATTGAATTAGGTTTAATTATGTTTAAAAAAAACTAATAAATAACAGTAGTGAAATTTCTGGAATTCAAATATAGTTCTGATGTTTTTAAAAGAACTATCCAGTATTGATTTATTAGTATTTTCAAAATTATATATATAATTTCGTCCATTGGTCTTCTCGTGTCTTCGCCGCTCATTCTCACTCTGCTCGGTCATAGAACTAAAGTAGTTTACGACTTTACTACATTTATCTTTTGTAACAGAACAATACATTTCAGATATCTATTATCTCTTTTAACGTTAACTCAGCAGTGGTCGAAGCAATTCTGAAATAACAGCTTTAGAATGAATACCTTGTTTTCTACACGAATGTAATTCTTAATAAACTTCATAACGCTATTCTGAGAAGTTCTTTTCAAAAGATTTGAAATACTTTTGTGAGCCAGATGGTAGCCTCATAATATTTCAGTTGCGATTTTAATTCAACTACAATTTGAGACACAACAAGATTTAATTAATCCTTAATTATGCTTTACGTATTTGCAACGAAAAATATTACTAGTAGCATCTTTTAATTGTCGGCGATAAAACGGAATGATAAATGAAAATTTAATTAGGCAAATATGTATTACAGCTTCAATTTGTTCCCAATTATGAGAATTTTTTATTTTACCAAAAGTATGACAAGAATGTAAAAGTATTTCATAATTTTTTTTTAAACATGCAAAAGATTTCTGTTGTTTACATAGAAGCCTCTTCTTTGTCCTTTCATTTAAACGAATTCCATCTTGAAAGCTCACTATTAATGTTAGAACCTCGTTCCTTGAATTTCAGACCTTCAAGCAATCCAAGAACATGTGCTGTTTCGGATTCCTTGATGTCCACTCTCGATCCATTTTGCCGCTGTGTATCATTCTAAGACATGTTGTAATGAAAATATTTATCATTTTTTTAAGTATGTAAAAACTACAATAACTTTTGTTTAAAAACTCTTCTATTACATTTGCTATTGAAGCTACAGCGATTTGAAACTTCAAACAATAGGAGAAGTTAAGGGCTGTTTCGACTTGAGAAGGCTGCCTCTCGACAGCGAAACGTCGTTGTATTTCAATTCATGTCTATAAATTATTTTTGTTTAATCAGATGTATGGCTTATTTATTGTATTCAATGATATTCAGTGCACGTAAATTCATCGTATTAGCAATTAACTCGTATTAGCAATTAAGGATTGTTTCTTTTCCAAATATTTATAGAGTTAGTTGAACAATTATATTTCCCAAAGAACTTAATTTTTTTGTTCCCTTTATTCATTTTTTTTTGTTCTATGAAATGAAGAATAAAGAATATTTTATAGAACAACCTGTAGAGAAAGAGTAATGAAATGCCTCGAAAAAAATTATACTAAAACAGTTGAACAGATCACGTAATATCAATAGCAAGAAATTAGTAAGTTTCTTATTGATGATTTTGTCTTTTTTTTTTGATAATTTTTCATAACGGGCTTTGCTTGAGCACGATAAAAACAGACCTAAATGAAAACCAAATCTTCATTAGATTAACTGAATCACTGCAGAACCATTCAGTGACAGCCGAATCCATCGATTTTTAGAACATATTGTGCTGGCGGATATAAATTAGAAGAGCTATTTCTTTTTTAACATAATTGTTGTGAATTATTTTCAAGAGATAGTGCTTGCTTGGTAATTTAGTGCTTGTTTTATCTCAATAGATGGCTCTCTAAAAAAACAAAAAGAGCAATTCGATAAATGGGATGCTGTTTTTAGCAGCCATTTTGCTAGACTGCTAACATGTCATCTCTCATAATCATTATTTTGATGTATTAGGCATTAGGATATTTGTTGTAGGTGCAGAGAAGAAAGCATTTAATAAATGCAAATAAGAACTAATAAAAAATGACAGAAGGTTGAGTTGTAAAAGATAAAAAATGAAATAAAGCCTTATTAAGCTGTTTTTCAATTTACTCTTACACAATTGTGAAGTTTCGGATGAGCATACCATGACTACTAAATGAGGTCTAGTAGACTGGGGTCTGTTCTAGGCAATTGTGAAAGAACAATCAATTTGCATTTGGCCGATTTTCATGAAACTTGGTAGATATCACCATCAATATGTTTCATCTTTCCTCAACTCCATCCAGATTGACAAAAGTTTTATCTGATTATTTTTGTGGAAAACTATACAAGTCTTCCTAAATAATAAAATAATAATAATACGTTTCAAACACTAATAACGCTTTTTCACTCAAAACTTCTAGAATGTAAAGTATATTATAAAACGGAATATATATTTTGTTGGACGTCGATAAAAGTTCATAGTTTCCGTCAGTGAGATTTAAAGTTTTTGATTTTAGAAGATTTTTATGACTTCATTAGGAAATTTCAAAATTTCAAATATTAAAGCTCTCTCATCCTTACATGTGCACGCTAACTTTTAAGAAGATTCATTTATTTCAACAAAAGATGTTAGAGCAAGATATTTATGGGCCCACACAAGTACACGAACAAATACAGTGATTTTGTAAAACTACAATTTCATTAGAAGAAACACATTGCTAACTAAAAGAAATTAAATATGTAAATAATTAATTAAGTGTAATAAATAAATGGATAAATATAAAATTTATCATTTGAAACGTACAAATTCTTGATGACACAGGTCTGCAAGTAAAAAATTGCGTAGAATTTTTATATATTTTCTTACAGATTTCAATTTGGTAAAAACGAAAAAAATACCAAAAAACTTCCATCACGTCAAATTTTTTTGTCACAGTCAAGTTTTGTTTGTATTTAGCATAAAATTCCTAGTTAACTTAAAATTTAGTATTCTTCATTTTATTTTAAAAAAATGGCCTTGAAACTAAGACTTATCACATTAATTCTATCAATTACAGCTGGACTTGGCAATAAATAAAAAAAAAAGTGTTAATGGCTTGTTAATAGTTGAAGAGAGTAGTGGTAGGGGGAGGTAGGTAAAGTAGTTTTAGCATTAGGAGGAAGGTTGCATGATCATGTTGGAATATAAACAACCTGCTGTTGGATTAGATCATGTTTTATCAAGCTAAATAAGCTCAGTATCTCGCTGGCCATCTAATGCCACACTCAGTTTATATCCAGCATTCGAACTTTACTTGCTTGTGCTTTTATTTCTGGAATATGGCTCACAGAGATTGTGTAATTTCTTCCTACGGGTTCTGTTATGTTTGTGGTGAATCCACAGTGAAAAGTCAACAAAGAAACATAAGTGAGTTTGTGAAGAAAGTTTATTTTGCGTATTTCAAATTGAAACTTGGAGATCAAGACAAAGCATGGGCTCTGCATAAGGTTTATTGACGATGCAAGGAAGATCTTCATTTGTGGTTTAAGGGTAAGAAAACTCATTTCGTTTTGGCATTCCTGTGATATGGCATGAACAGAAAAATCACAACCGACTGCTACTTCTGTTCGGTAGATGTGAAAGGACTTAATACAAAAACTAAAAAGAAAATATCTTACCCTCAGCTATTCGTCCAGTGTCCCATGGCTCTAAAATACCAGATCCACAGAGACAGAGACAGATTAAGCCCCGGCATGAAAAACGTCATCAATACGACCTTGTTTCCACCAGAAAAATTGTTATTACCACCTCTTCATATTAAATTGAAACTCATAAAGCATTTTGTCAAATTACAGCCAAGAGATGGGGATTGTTTCAGATATCTGTGTTCCAAGTTCCCAAAACTGACTGAAGCTGAGTTAAAAGAGGGAGTTTTCACTGGCCACGACGTAAGAAAACTTTTATCTGATCCTCTCTTTTTGGAAACAATGGGAGAAAAGGAAAAAGAAGGGTGGGACTGTTTTAAGAATGTAGTTCACAAGGTTTTGGGGGAATACTAAGAACCCTGACTACAAAACCATTGTACAAATGCATGCTTGCAGCGTAAGAAGCTCAAGGATGCAAAATGAGCTTAAAAGTTCATTTCTTACATTCCCATCTTGATTATTTTCCCGAAAACTTACAGGCCTACAGTGAAGAACAGGGTGAAAGATTTCACCAGGATATCCGTCATATCGAGAGATGTTATCAAGGAAAATGGGATGTCAATATGTTAGCTGATTACTGTTGGATGCTCAATCGAGAAACCAGAGAAGGAAATCGGAAACAAGTTCGGAGAAGCATCAAAGAGAAGAAGAAAAGGTTTCATAAGAAAAAAAGAGTAGACCTAAAATTATGTATAAATATCAGAAACAATTTTTTGATTAGTTGTAAGGAAATATAATATATTGAGTTCATTGTAATAAATAATTGTTTTTATCAAAAATGTATTTTTATTTTGCAAAAAACCTGTACGTGATGGGATGTTATGGAAGTCATTTTTAGAATCTGCGACCTTTAAAACATATAATTCAGCAAAAATATCCCATGCAGCTGGAATTTTTTTTTTTTTGCGGACCTGTGTGATCTATCAATGAGTATCTGCTTATTAAGAAACAAATTAGTTATTTAAATGAGTAATGGATAAAATCAATCATTAGCCTTTTCTGATCTGTTTGTTGATACATAGTCAATGATCAGAATAATGATGGAAACTTTTATTGTCATTTTGAACATAACCAAAGATGTGATTTGGACCTAGTCTGTATTTAAAAGCGGTGTTCTTTGTAGAACAATTTGTACCAAAATCTAACGGAATCACACTAAGTAACCTAAATTTTACATTTGCTTTGTAGTTGTGTCGCCACAATTTTTCATTGTCTCAATTACGTCAAAAGAGATTACACCTCTATTTGTATAAAAACAAACAAACAAATAAACAAATCGAAAACCCAGGATTCAATCAGCTCTGAGCCCAACTAGCCGAGATAACCATTCGACTACTCGGGAACGGTTTACCTTTTTTTTCCGTGAAAAGACACCAACGCAGAAGAAAGAAAGAGAAATACCGCGGAGTATTTTTCAGTGTTATAATCGATCAAGTTTCTGTATTTCAACTCAATTGGAAGGCCAGCATTCCTTAGGTCTGAATAGTTCCTGTACCTATATAAACTGAATAGTTAGGTAACTACAGGTAGCTATACTAACTGTAAAAAAAAATCCGTAAGTCTCGGAATTCATTTTTATTCAAAACATCAATCTTCTTAATAAATAATCTTCCATAAATTTATTCTGGAAGATTCGACAAAATAGCATAAAGATTTCGGAAATTTCAAATCAATTCCATCTTGTAATCTTCATCTCTATTGCATTCACAGCTCGTCTGTATATGTTCGTTTCGATATGTAAGCATCATCTTAAAGGCAATCGTAAAGTCCAATTTCAAACCCGTTCCGCTGAAAATTGGAGGAAGAAATGGAATCTCTCAACGCGAACTGAAAACGTAGATGGTTGTCAGCCAATGCAGATGTTTTCATAGCTTTGTCTATTGTGTTGGTTGTTTGGGAAGCAGCCTTCCGCTGGAGATGCTATAATCAGAGAACGTAATGGAATGGGAACAAACCTAGTCGAGTCCATTGTAATCCTCTCGCCGAAGACAACAGAGCGTTTATATTGGTCTGGTTCCTCTATGATGTCTCCAGATGAAAATGAAGGCATAAAGACGACTCGAAAGCCGTCCCTCGCCGAAGAAAATGGTTGCTGCCACTCGGAGTGCCGTTAGCCTAAGTGGTACGGCTAAAGAATTCGCCCATGTCCAAAGGACTCCGATAGGAGAGACAGGGGATAATTCCCCGTGTTTACAACCCATGTTTACACACGGTTTTAACAGTGAAAAGCAGCTGCAAATGGGTAAACATTCTATCTTAAAACAAATCGAATCTAAGAATAAATAAACTTTTTATTGTAGATGCCTAACAGAAAGTCTTTACTTCATCACAGGATTCTGGAGGTTATTATAAGGCAGAAACAAATAGCTATCAAAAATACACCGAAAGCCTTTATAATAATAACATTTACTTTAGGGAGGTTTGGGAACAGTCTATTACATGTCTGATATACTTGTGTAAAGGGCCTATGAGCGTTTTTTTTTGGGGGGGGGGGGGGGGGGGGGGGGGGAGGGGGTTCTCTTCAGAAGCAAGGGAATGCTGACATGTCAGAGCTTCAAATGGTTTCACGTAAACGACATTTCTTGCCTATTTTCTATAACAAAAAGAGTTATACGTCCTTTTATTTGCTATTAAATTTAAAAAAGTTTCAGGCCAACACATACATATAAAAAGTTTAAAAGGTCATATAACTACATTTAAAAATACAATTACGTTTCGGCTGGGCTCAACCAGCCGTTTACCAATGAATACCATTAACTTAGGCGACTACCGAAATACAATAATAAATCAATGAAAGGCGTAGGTGGTGGGGTGATCATATACTCCTGCCACCAGTTGTAATACTCCACGGATCCAGTTATTATATTATTCAATGGAAAACTCTGTAAATAATTACCCCATCACAGCGATTTGGACATATGTAGTAGATTGATATGAAGTTTTTGACTTGACCACCAAAATGCTTTGTTAAGTTTTGTTCTGAGTAATTCTATTTGCATTATTTTTTATTACATTGATTATTTTATACTTTTTTAATGTTTATCACTCACATTAGATATATTTATAAATTACTTATATATTCATTTCTGCGAGTGTGTCTCTGTAAGATAAGTGTGTGTCTGCATATGTGTACATTTACTCAAAAAAAGGTAAAATTTTATTTGTATGCAAACTACATGCATAGATAAAATATATAGATTAAAAATAGCTAAATCTAACCAATAAGAAAGTCCTGCATTATCTCAAAAATTGCGTCAATAAATTAAAAAATTTTAAATTGCTCATAAACATAAATCTGTTTCAATCTAAAAATAATGCTTACTCTTGCAGGAAAATGTAATGTATAGCAATAAAACATATTAAATATATTGCCGAAATCAGTAATATTGTATCTTAATTACTTTTGTATTTCAATGTATGCATATCAAAATCCATATACATTAAAATATAAAAAGATCTTTGTATCAAAACACTATAGATCGTAGAAAGTAAATAAAATAAAGGTAATATAAATTTACATCCGTCATCAACAACAACATACAACACGTATTTTGGTTATGTGGCTGCATAAATTACAAATTTGATGTTTTTCAAAAATATCTTGAAAATTAAGCAAATTTGCAAAAAAATAAATAAATTCCAAGCTGATATCTTATATAAAATAAGCATCCTATATCATTTAAACCTGAAGAAAAATCTTTATTAGGTTTTGTTGGATATTATCGTAAAATAGTCTATGTCAAAATTAGTGGTCTATATCAAAAACCACTTTTTTTTCCATTCCATATCGAAATGACTCTAACAGACTGTGTTTAATCATCACGGTTGATTGGAATTCCATAAACGTTCTGCTGCTATGAGGTCATTCGCAGTCCTGCCAATTCAATTGCTTTTCTACAAAGAGCTCACTCACTCTCTCCCTTTATAATAACCCAGGACATTCCTTCGGCACAATCTTCTCTGGCAATTGTTACTTGCTTTCTGAAACACGGTCTTCAAATTAATTATTAAAGCGCCGTAAGCTGCTGTTGAATTTTAACACAGTCGTGCAGCGCTGTATCCACTGGACAAACAAAATAGTGCTTTTACTTTCAAGTGAGGCTTACAACATTAAATATCTTACTATATATCTACATTTCAATTTGCTAAAATGTAGAGTATTTTGTAATTTTAATTATTTTTAACCTGGATCATCAAATCAATCGAATACTCTTGAAACTTGACATGCAATTTAAAGACAACCGAACTTTATATTTGAAAGTTCTTCCCTGTGGTTCATTGTCGAGAAATTAACATGATAATATCACAGAAATTGACAGGAGGAAAGTATTAAAAAACAATGAATTTCTAGGGATGTCGTAAGCAAAGGATACGAATCCCCAGGTAAAGCTAATTAAACATAGAGGCCATAAGGCACCTTTTACACACATATTAACACTTAAAATTAAAACAATGCGACCTTTCAAAGTTCCAGTATTCGAACTTCTTCGTCAGGCAAAGAAAACAAAAATGAAAAATTACTTAATTAAATATGCCATTTAAGGAAATAACAGGATTTAATTTACTTTTTTAGAAATGAAAAAAAAAAAAACTTTAGTGGATATTATAATTAAAAAAAAAATCTTTTATTATTTATTATTATTTTTTACGACATAAAACAAATTTTAAGGAATAACTTGAAAAAAAACTGTCATTTTACACCAAATAATTCATTTTATAATCCCATATAATCTTAATTTTAAAGAAATAACTTCTGCTAATTTATAATAAATATTTTAAATTTAGAGATCTTTATTAAAAAAATCAAATAATTTTATAATTTTTTTAAGTTAAAATATTTTAATTTTTTTCATAAAAAAAAAAAAAAGATAACTTTGAAGTTAGTATTTTTTTTTTTAACCGAAAATAAATAAAAGTATTTCGAAAAAGAACCAAATTTAAAAATTAAAGGCAATCATGAAACAGCGGTGAATAAAGTTTTGCTAAATCTTAATGAAACCACTTTGCATTGAATCTTTTATATTGTTTTTTTTTTATCTAATGGAATTTACATGATTTTGTTTTAAGAGAATAAACTGAATACTCTAAATAAATTTTTCAATTTTATTAGGCTCGTCTCTTATTGTTATTTTTTTCTCTTTTCTTTTTGTTCTTCTTCTGTGTCTAATAAAACAATAGCGAACAATCTCGTGTTCTTTTCTTTCTTTCCCAACTCAAAACTCTCCGCATCAAATTCCTTCATATTTTATTAAAAACAAACGAGAGAGGGGGGGGGGGTTCTGTACCCCCGAGGGGACGTGGCAGTTGCGCATGCGCTCGGCGAAAATGGAAATTAATTTCGTCGCCATGGCGACTAGGTCGAAGCTCTTGTCCGCACGGGTAACCCAGTGGTGGAAGGGGACCGGGTGGTTGAAAGACGGATCAAAGTCAGGAGAGGTGCTTCAGCAGCCATCCAATTATGAGATGATTTTTCTTTCGACATTTGCTTCCACCTCCCCCGCATCACGCTCCGGAAATAGAAGGAAACATTGAACCCGCAGCACGAAGGTCGGGCAGCCAATTAGCATGAGAGCTCCTCTTAGCAGACGACGGACCTCCTTGTCCGTTCTGCTCAGCCACTCAGGGCCGAGTTAAAAAAGAAAACCAAATCATAGACATTGTCGCCTATTGTTAGACCAAATAACGAGGTCGACTTGCACTGAAAGCCCCCATCTTAAGAGCACTGCTTTTATTTCCCCAATAAACTAAACTAAATAAAGAACACATCAAAGGCTTTTCTCACATCTCACCTAGATCTACTGTCCCTTCGGTTTGGTCCACAAAAACAGATATCAATACATTTGTAACTTGTTTACTATTTGTGGAAAATTTGGTTTTCCTCGGAAATTCAATATCACTTACAAAAACGAAAAATAGGAGAGAATGAAGATCGTAATCCTGATTCCATTTCTTACATTAACTCTATATTTTAAGTAAGATTAGATTATCGTCATAAAATTAAGAACAAAATAACAAAAGGAAAATAAAAAAAAATCGAAAACTGAAATATCAGGCTTCAATTTTCCTGCTAAAAAGTTTTTATTATTTTTTGTTTATAAGGTCAGTCAAACTTTTTTCAAAAAAAAAAAAAAAAAAGACTGTCATTTTTATATTGAAAAATACTGGATTTTTTTTTGTAAATATGATCTTACTAATAAATTAAATTGGTAAGATAAGGACGAAGACCAAAGTTGACAACTTAGAAGAATTATAGTAGTACATCTGCCATATCTCGTATGAAACAGTGTTTGAAAAGTGATTACGAAAAAGCATAGGTTATCCAAGCGGTAACTGTGGGAAAAATATATTCCTGTCTGTTGCCTCTTCTGTCTTTACATTTATTTCATTGACTAATTTATTGTTTTTTCAGTTTCGCAATGCCACAAAAAATGTTGGTGAGCACCCCCCCCCCCCCCAAAAAAAAATATTCTTTTTTTAGAGATAGCAATGGCAACATTTTTTGACTTTTTGTTACCTGTTATTTTTTATTTCGAAAAAGATAAAAATCTCAAGGTTGAAGTATCAAATATTGTGAATTTAAAAAGAGGGTAAAAATTACAGGAAAAAGAGCGCACTTTCTTAGATGCTATGTTTCATGTTTCTTTTATCTCTAATCCCTAGTGAAATTCTCAGTGGGTTCAACTACTTAAATGCTACTATCAAATAGAATCATTTTTAATCACAGAATCGTGCATTCATAAGCCCGAAGTTTTGTAAGATATTTTACCTAATAAGTATATAAATTTTAAATTACAATCATGCGTCTTTCGAACAACGCATGACTGGAAAAAAGCAAAACAAATTTAAGTCAATAAATTTGTTTAACATAAAATAGGTATCATAAAATGTTACGAAACTAAAAAATTGTTCATGTTAAGTTGAGCAAATTTAGGTATCTGTAATTCTCCAATATGAAATTTCATCAAAATCTTAATTCACTTAGATCTTGATAGACTGAGCCACTAAAAGCGTAACTTCTGAGACATAACAAACTGAATTATCCTTAACACAGCTTTTTAGTGTTAGGGGACTATTGCCCTTTTGTCCTGTCCGTCCGTCTCTGTCCCTCCTTAACAACTCCCAAACGGAAAGTCAGATCGGCAAACGGACTTAACCATTTGTGTTCAGAGGCTCGTGTTCAGAGTGTATTTTCATTTTTTCTTGTATGCAAATAAAATCGGCGTACCTTGAGCTTTAAAGCTTCTGAGTTGAGTCTTGCTCCATATCTACACTGAATAATTCATTATAAATACGATATAACTGATGTAATTTTGCCTTAACGTTTAGGAAATTTGTAATAATAAATTTTTACGCAACTAAATTTTTTGTTGTCTGTTGCTTGAAATTGATTATGCACATATCTAATTCCAGGTTTTAATGGGTCGTCCTTAATTTTATATAAGGTTGAAACACTGAATCTAAAAATATAGAATAAAAAACAAAACTGCAATTTGTGTACAAGATTTATTCGTAACAAAAAAATCAAAAAAATTCAGTGAAATATTTTCAGTTCAAGTATCTTCAGTGTTTGTAAGTTCAAAGGAATTTTAATCAAGTCAAGAATAGTTTTAAAACGATTCAAAGAAAATAAACGTAACTGAAATAATTATCTCTCAAATTTTAAATATATGCTGAAAAGCTTATTTCGTGGCGCTTTATGAAGGATCCTTAGGCCAAACTTAAGACATGTGGTTTGTGGTCATTTCACGGTCTTCCGTCTGGAACACCCATCTGGTTTCTTAGTGGAACACCACGTGATTCTTCAAATTCCTTCTCTTCTTCTATTCTTTCAGTCTTTTCTGTTATTTGATCTGAATCTGTTGCAATTTTTCTTCTGAGGAATTCCTGGAATAATTCTTTAAAAAAAAAAAAAAAAAGCAATGCTATTCGAGATCCTATTTTTATTTTAGATGGAATCCATTCAGAGAGAAAGCTACTACTGTTTGTCTGTGTATTTGTCCATATGAAATAATTCTGTTTTTTTAAGAGTTAATTTCAATTACTTTTGAGGGATTGCTAAGGAATTTTTGGTGAATAGTACAAGCGAAAGTAGTAAAAATGTAAATTAAAAAACCGTACATTTCGTTTAAATTAAAAATATAAATTAAAAAAATATTGTAATTTAAAAAAAATAATTTAAAAAATAAATAGGTATACTAGATGGATTCCTTTTTGGTTTAATTATAATTTAAATTATATACATATATTTTAATTTACATTATATTACAATTACATTGAATTATAGCAACGCGTTTAATGTGCCCAATGTAGCTACTGGGCGAATCCAGCTGATAATGGCTAGGAAAGAAGAGACAGTTGTCCTGGTATCAAAAATACTGAAAACAGGTCAATGAATCCTTATTTAGGTGCATGGCTGTTTTTTATTGTGATATTTAAATTATAATTCGCAAAGTAGACACCGACACACAAAATTACGACGGTAAAAAGTCGATAAAATCTGGTCGCAAAGGCGAAACCGGCCCTATGTACTTAAAACTATTTAACCTCCTAATTTTGTGTCGGTGTCAAAATTTTAAATGCACACGTTAAAATTTTATTTAAATTATAATATTGGTTAAATAAAAGCAAGTCAAATTTTCCATTTTTTGAAAAAAATAACTATTCATTTTACTTACTTTTCAATTTCTCTAAGACTTCTTTTTTAGAGATTTTAGAAATTATAGACTAGAAATCCATTTTTTTTTAATTCCTCTTAGTCTTTGGAACGTGGCTAATTGAATTCTTTTCTTTCGTATTATAAGATACAGACCTAAATTTATACTTATAAACACCAAATTAAAAATGAAAGCATTTTCCAATATTTTCTCGAAAGTTTTTCAAAAAAAACAACAAAAAACAGCGCACTGCAGATGTCATATGAGACGATATATCCGGGCTTTCTGAAAATTTATCTCTGTATAAATTCGTTTGGTGACATTTTTTCACGCCCTCCGCTTTCTCGAAGCGCTTTACCAGTTTCTAATCTGATGGAGAGCGCGAGTCGACAGCGCCGCCGAGCGGCAACAAAGAAGACGAGAAAAGAGTAAGGCAAGTTCCTTGTTTTTAGACCATTCATACGATCGATTCGGAAACTAACCATAGGGAGAAGCGTTATCTATCTTTAGCATGCTTTCATCACAAGCCATTCTCGCTGTGCGCCTCCCTATCTTAACTGCACGGTCAGATGAAGACGACGCTGATTTGCCAAGATGTCGACGACAGAATCAATCTACTCCTAATGCCAACTTAAAAAGGAATCAAAAGAATGGCGGCAGTGTATCAATTTCACAGGAAGTTATTCTTTTTTTTCTTTATCGAAATCACGTTTCTCGTGTGAAGTTAGATACAGAAATCCAATGGCATCAATACACAGTGAAACGAATTGAAAAAATAAAAACAAATATATCTAATGTTTCGATTTAAATGAGTAGAATGTATCGTGATTTCAAGAACGCTCGGAAAACCACAATTATTTATCATATCGTTATTGCTCACATGTTTCTCTTCCCAAAAAATGTTTTCAGAACTTACATCAGAATATCTCTGCAATACGTTACGTCGTAAAATAGTATAGGTTTCCCAGATAGGATTTCGCTTAAATAATCAACGCATAAAAAGTAAAAAGCTTTTTGAAATTTAAATTATAGTTTTAACATACGTTACATCAATGATTGATAATAAATGCACACTTTTGATATAAATTAGTTGTCTTTTCTTGAGGTTTTATCGTTTTTATTGACTTACCATAATAATAAATAAAATATCGGATCGTAATCTAGATTAAGAATCACATACAAAACTTCTTAAAACAATTTTATACACACAAACATACTAAGCAATGTGTCACAGAGTATTCGAGTACCCACCTTGAAGACATTGTAAACACATATTTCACTATGCATTTCAGATAATGTAATATTACTTTACTATTTTTCTTTCTTTATTACAGTTTTCCTTCAATAAAAAAAATAAGTATATAAATAAATATTCACGGACTTGTAGCGAAAAAAACTGCATTATAATTGGTCTAGAGTTTAAGAGACCTAATATATTCAATGTGTAGAATACTACTTTTCTTACTATTAATTATACAGTTTTATTTAGGTAATAAAAAATTAATGTTTAAAATCAAAAAAAAAAAAGATACGTATTTTTTTTTCGTCACTACATTCTGTGTTCATTCATAGTTACTGCCCTTCTATTTAAAAAAAAAAATCACAGTCAAAGTTTACATTAAAGAGGTTTCCTGATATTTAATTTTACATCATGGCTAATAAAGAGGTGGAACCTTGAAACAGCTGCATTCACTACCCAAATATAAAAGAAATATATAAGCTGCGAATAGAAAAATATATTACATTCAGAAGCGCCCTAGTAAGAAAAATTCATTTTTTTACTATTCAATACGGTTAGATGTTTGTGTGTCTGCATATTCTGAAACTATTATATAATTATATTACATTATTCTTAAAATATAGAAATTAAGACATAGAACTTTTGCAAAGTGTTAGTAAGGTTTTCACCTGATAATAAGTCATAATATAATTTGTTTCAATATTTTCGGCCTCAGTTAAGATATGAATTCAGATAAAGAAACGACAAAATGCTGTTTATTCTAACATCTCACGAACTACTCAGGAAAGCAGAAAGTTTCCATCGAGTGGCAGGAAGTGAAATTATAGGAATATAGAAGATAAAAATTTCTGACTGTATTAAACGAAGTGATTCATTTTCTCGCTCTTATTATTAATAAGAATATTAACGTAAAAGTTACCGAATCTAGAATTATAGGAATATCACTATTTAAAGATTTAAATTAGAATTGAGTTTAAATAAAATTTAAAGACTGAACATCTACGGCGCTTCTTTTGTGAAAGGGATATTATTTTCTGACTGAGTGCCATCTCACTGAAGGAATTACAAGGACAGCATAAATTTTAATTATTCAGTCTTAATCAAGTGTCGAATCATTGCTACTGTCGTCTCTTTATTACATGCCTTACTTCCCACCCCCGCCTTGTCTTTGCGTCTTGGCATTTGGATGAGATGTCATTGTGTTTATTAATACCAAAAGTCCCTTCGTTTGCCAGACCACCTGTTTCGGTGTGCCTTCATCATCTCCTTCGTCCTTTCGATTTCCCATACATCAACACCTTGTTCCGACCTCCGCTGTCCCAGAAGCTCGCCTCCCTAGCACGACTGATGCGCGCGCGACTGTTACATGCAAAGGAACTCCCTCTCCCCCCCCCCCTTTCCTCTTAAATTATACAGCAATAATTTCATTTGCATATCGCATCAACATTAGCGCCGGCGTTCTATTACAACTCGTTTAGGCATAATTAAGAGGTAGACGATTTAAATGGCCCTATCGTAAAAGGGGGATTGAATGCCGGACAGGGAACGCTCTGCTGGGAAATGAATCTGTTTTAACAGTAGAAGAGGAGAACGATCGCTTATTCTCGGAGTGAAAACACTACCTATGCTTCGCGTGCATTTAATGATTAATGAAATCATAAGTTCATTCGCTGATACTAAATTCCACTATCCATAAATTTAGTATTTTCATCCCCGGAGATATTCTCTATGCCAATTGAAATTTCCCTCCTTCATTCACCAATAACTAAAAATTTCGTTTTAAACTCAATAATGCATTGAAATGAAATCCCCTGAGAACTTTGGAATGTCCAGAAAATCCTGAAAAATATAATGAAATCCTGGAAACGATTACCACACGGCTGAAAGAATAGCGATATTAAAACATGACTCTGCTGTTTTGTTTTTTTTTTTGTTTTTTTTTATTCAATCAGAAAAATTAGCGCCTCAAAACACCAGTTCTTTTTTAACATCCCCTCAGAAAACAAAACCAAACAACAATGTACCTTAAAAAACTAAAAAAACAATCATTGTTCGGTCCTGATGTAATCGCTGTTTTCTATAAAAGTATCGCCATAGAAAATATAAAGTGGAAGGTCGATTTTTTTTTTTGTGCCTTTTTAGCTTATTGTGCTTATTTCAGGAAAATTTCATTCAGTAATTTAAAAGGAAATAAAGGACGAAATATTGAAGTTATGTTGATGGAGTTTGTGTTTGATTTCGAGTTTTAGATGATAATGAAGATATAGAGATGGTTATTTAAATACACAGTAATTTCATGAATCAATTCTTATTAAAGGAAATAAATAAACATTTGATGCATTGTAATATAAGGTCTAACAGATTTCTACTTTTAAAAATGATTTTAATTAAAAATAGAAACACACAAAAAAATCAGTCTAACATATTTAAATCTTAAAGAAGGAATAAATTCATTGTACTACAGTGAATTAAAGGTAAAAAACAAGGTAGCAAAGTAAAAGTTGTTTTTAATTAGTGATTAATATTAAGAAATCAGTTCATGTGACTTCTTAATATTTGTGAAAATGATGTTTTTTCAATTTAGAATGAAAATGAAATCGTGAAACTCAAATCGGGTTGTAGGATGGAATCGAAACATGTAGGTCTTGCAGTATATTTCAAATTAATTTTCTTGACATACACATTTTCACATTCATTAAGTCCTTTTGGTGGAAAGGTATCCCATCTATTAACTGCAATCTGTTTGTCTGTCGGAGTTTTACGAAGATAGCAGATGTAAACCAGCAGATAGCAAAATCTGAGACCATACCAGATTTCATGAAGAACAGTTGAAAGATATATTCACCTTTTTTTTCAAATTGCCATTCAATACTCAATAAGTCAGTAATAAATCAAACAATGATGTCTACTTCGTTGTAAGAGAAGCCTAGAAAGAGGATGGAAGGTAGCACTGATGGCTAACATCAAACAGGCAGAATCTAAGAAGATAAAAAATCAATTCTCTTATTGCACCAATAAAGAAAGAAAGAAAATTCTTCATATACGTCTGCCTATGAAGAAGAATTTACATATAAAACGGATTAAATAATAGTGTGGATTCTCAACACAAATCTACGCTTTAAATACCGGATACCGGAAAGCAATGATAAGCATAAAAGGCAATAATGATGAATCTTATGAAGCAGACGATATTAAGATGTTATGAACTATCAATATTCATTCAAATTAAAATAAATAAGAACATTTTATTAAAGTCTTGAAATCAACGATTTTTGGCAGATTAGGCTCTGTGCCTACAACGACAAAGATCTTTGGAACTTTTAAGCAATTACTGAATTCAAATACTCCCGTATCATAACTTCAAATTACACAAGAAATAATACTTTACTTCACTTCAAAAACTCATACCCGATATTTCGTCCTAATTTAACATTCGGACTTACTCATGGTTTTAAATACAAATGAAAAGAAGAAAAATGATTCTAAATTTAACAAAATAAAATCATTTTTCTTCTTTTCATTTGTATTTAAAACCATGAGTAAGTCCGAATGTTAAATTAGGACGAAATATCGGGTATGAGTTTTTGAAGTGAAGTAAAGTATTATTTCTTGTGTAATTTGAAATTACTGAATTTACCGAAGGAACTGTAATAACGTTTAGCATAATAGATTGAAGATCTATTTGTACACTCATCAGAGTTTATCAATATATACTTTAATTTTAAATTTAATGTATCAAGTTCATTTGCAAAACATTTTAAATTAAAAATGTATTCTTATTCCTATAAAGTAAACTCTGCTACATTTATCAAAGTTAAGTTTGAACACATTCAGTTACATAGTCTTTGATTTATCATGATCACAACATGCATACTTCGACATAAAATTGCATTTTAAAAGTTTTTATTCTGTTAATAAATTTGTTCCCCTTTAATAACCCAATTTACCGGTTATACCACATCTGTAATATTCTGTGCTAACTGGCAACGGTAGAAGTATAAAAAAAAAGCACAGCTTACATTTAGAAATTAATTAATACAGTAATGAAATCAGTTTACATTTGAATTGTACTAAGAGATTTATCAATATCAGTTTTCCCTTATAATAATCTTTTGTGATCTTTCAGCTTTTCTTTAAGAGAATTTCTTTTCCAAATTGGGAATTACACTAGACACCAAATCCCTGCCGCAATCTTCAATTCTAAAGCCCAGATGGCTAAGATCGAAATTCTTGACAAAGAAAGAAAAGGAGGAAAAAAGAAAAAAAAAAACGGGAAGACGCATTTGTATAGAGCCACTGGGACATGCAAAAACTAAGAGTCGGTTTTGCCTGCAAAAGCAAATTGGGGGGGCTTTTATGATTGCGTTCAGTATTTGAGAAAAGTTTCTAATTTAGAAAGAGTAGCAACAGGAGAGTTGAAAACGCCGACGTCTCTGTTTCTGCTGGGGAAAGAAAAAAACAAAATGGAGGGTGCTTTTAATGGAGGGTGAAAGAACAAAATTTATTCTCAAACTTTTTTTTTGCTGAGTTGAATTTAGCGGAATTACTTAGGATTTAGGTAACAAATTTCAACTATTTTACGTGTTAAGTTAAGAAGTTTAAAATAGCAAGAACATTAAATATCAGAATTTAGTAAAACTGCTTTTTATCTTTATTAGAAATCTAAAGGAGGATGTTTGTTGGTTTACGTGTTTGTCTGTTTGCTCGCTATACACTCCTAGGCCCTTTCACCGATCTGAACCAAACTTTGCAGAATTATTCTTTAGGACCCTGAGGAAAAAACAGGCTACAATGAAAACCTGGACATCTCCACCTCCGCCTGATTTAATTCCCTTGACATTTTTATATAATTTTCAAGTATTCCTGATTAGCTCGCTTCTTTCTCCACACTTGTGTTGGTGTGGAGCAGCTGTTAAACGCTGGCCTTTGGAGGTAGGCCTATGGTTAGTGGGTTCAAATCTGCTTGGTTTTGTTTTTGTTTATTTTCTTTTTTTTACTTTCCTTCTTTATTTATGATAATGAATTTTCTTTTCATAATATTCTTCTTAGCTTATTTTTGAATTAAATGTTCTTAATTTAAGAATGGCAAAAACCCGCATTCGGACTAAGGAGCGTAAACAGGAGGGAAACTTTCTTGAAAGTTACGCATATCTTTGTTGTAGTTTCAAGAAATCAACACGAAAATTTCACATGAATGTTCTTTGTCAATATCGAAAATATACGTATTCGATGAATTTTGATATTCGGTTCCTAAAAGGTGTAAACTGGGGGGGGAGGGCTAACTTTATTGAAGGTCTGTAAATCTCCGAAACCGCTTCAGTTGGAAACACGAAACTTCGCATGATTGTTCTTTGCCCAAATCTAAATAATACGTATTAGACGAATTTTCGATATTCGCATTCTAAGGGATGTAAACTTTAGTGAAGGATACTTTTTGAGGGTTTTAGATACAAAAAAAGAACATACTATTGTAATCATCACGTGAATTTTTTATCAACTGTTGAAGGTTAAAAGTGATAGAGTTACGGAAAAAGTTGGAGCTAGCTTCGAACGTTTAGGAATCCCATTGAAACTTACACTATGGATATGAAAGAGAAATAGATGCAATTTTATAATATATTACATACCAAAAATACAAGAAACCATCAAGATTTAAAAAAACACTATGCAAGAAGTTGAAAGTAAAAATGAAAATAGTTCTTCAGTAGTTGAAAAGAAAAATGATAATAGATTATAGTACAAATGAAGACATTGGATATGCAAAAGTATATCTGTGTCTATTGGATACTTAAAGATAGAGAGGTGGACAACATAGATGATAAAGGGAGAAAGATGAAGTGTTTGGATTATTAGTATCTTTCTTTTGAAGCTGAAGACGCCTTCTATTGAATTTAATTGAGGACAGCAAGAATTCCAGATTTTAGTAAATACTTTTTGAGCCTTCATTCCGGGATCAGCTGGAATTTAGCTCCTGAGGCTCTGGATAATCTCATCCACATATTCATAATTGGTTCTTCTTTTTATTTCCGCAGACTGTTCTTTTTTCTTTTCACCAGAATGTCCTCGAAATCTCATTCTTTCAGTAAAAAAAAAGTTTAAAGTTAATTAGAATGATTTATGTAGCAAATAAATTGCAGCTAATTTGTAATTACTTATCTTGTTCTTTGTATAATGTCTTCCGGATCCATTTTATTAAGAAAAACCATTAAAACCACAAAACACGCACCTGTCCAACGAAAAGACACAAACCGGAGGAATCCATAAATTATTCGTTATCCTGGGCAGTGCTTAAGACGACTTAGATTCCCAACGAATCACTGGTCCGGTCGGTCACCGGAAGTATTAGGACTTCCGGTAAATAAGTAATGACGGGAAGACGAAGAATTATCAGTTCTTTTTTTTTAGATTCTGTTTCTATTAAGAAAATGCTTAAGTTTTAAAAAGCGAGTAACTAAAGCACAGGCAAAGTCTTACGAATTCACTTCAACGTTTCACATAAAACTGATGTACGGGTTTCCATAAAATTTGGAACTTCCTGGTACGACTGCACTGATTTTTTTTTTTATTTTAATTTGTTCTGATGCTTACTTAAGATTCAATTTAAATTACAATTATTCCGATGTTGACTACTCCCCCTCCCATTATTATGTCCCCTCTATGCGTTGGATAGTTCAGCGTATACTAGTTATAATAAATGGCTGTTTCTTTCTTCTTCTGTGTTTCGTCCGTTTCCCACCTGGGACTTACTATCTCAGGGTTATCCTGGACGGGATATAATTCTCGTCCCCCCCTTTCTTGAATTTCACTAGCCTCGCCCTGACGTTGTCAGGTTGAGCTAGTTACGTGGTCCCTAGTTGGCCAAATTCGATAAAAGGAAGGAGTGAATAATGCTTGCCAAATATTACCAAAATAAATGGGCAATGATTTTTGTGATATGTTTTGTTTAATAAAGTTTTAATGTATATTAAATTTCATTTCTGATATAAAATATTCAATTGGCGGTTTAATATTATAAATATTTTTTAAAAAAAATTGCTTGTCCACAATACATCCAGTACTGTAAGAACTATCTATGTCTTTTAAAAGCCTATAGATGTTGTAGGAAATATTCTTAATTCCAGTTCTAGAAAGTTAAAGAGTGTTGGATGCTGTAGATGTCGTAAATGTTCCATTTTAACTTCTTTTTATCTTCTACAAAATTGCATTTTTTACTTCAGATTTAATTATTGTCATTCTTATTTAGATGTTTATTCGTTAAACCTTGTTAGAAATCGATCGACACAAACTTCATCGTTTTGGGTAATCGATAAAGGGATTATATTTTGCAAGTGGATTGGGGTTAAATGTAGGATTAAAAAAGAAAAAACAAAACAAAAACAAATTAAAGTCGGAATTAAATATATTCTTCAATTTCTTTGGTAGGTCTCAAATAAATAAAGTAAAACAAACAATCAAACAAAAAATGTATACAATGAAATTCGTGTCTCATTCATTACTATTGAAAATGAAAGCCAGTGCTTGAATGTATTGAAAATGTAAAATAAAAATCAGAAAACATTCTTCGTAAAGCCTAGGATGGGATTAAGCCAAACGAATGTAGCCAACTAATATATTCAGCAGCATTTAGTCCTAAGACACCGCAATTCCCATTGGCTGGATATAACATGAAAATTTGTAAAGAAGCCTCTTATTGGTTGTCTACTTACAGAAAACAAAGTTAATGACTTCCCTATTATTTTTTCCATAAGTGAAATTCCAGGTAAAAGGGATTGTACCTGCAAGTGATTAAAAAAATCCTGGTTCTACGCATTAATTTCGGAATTTTAATAGAATGCGGAAACACGGAAAATAATGAGTTTGAGAGATTGATGGTATTTGAATTCTTAGCAAGTAGAATTCGGCTAAGAAAATTATGAGACTTGTAATTGCGTCTACCTAAATTCCGATCGTACAAAGCATTCCTTGAATTAAAGGGACTGCGGAAAGTCGAAATTTCACTGAACCAAAGGCAGGAATTTTAGTTTTAGTGAAATAGATTTCCAGAAGAAGAAGTTACTTTAACAATCAAAAACTTACATAGAGAATTTACAAAGGAACAGCTACTTTTAGCCTATTTCGCAAGAGGAAACGAAGGCCCACGAAATCAGTCAGTCTGTATATGTGTGTGTCCCTTTCCCTTGAATCACTGCTGGATGGATCTCCCTGAAACTGGTATGCGTATTGAAGGACTAATGACGATGTAATTTCTATATTTGAAATCTTTACTAAATGGTCTTTGTTGAGAAATGAGCACCAGCAGATGACAAAATTGACATACAGAGGCATTGAATCTAAATAATGGATTTCTATTAACATCTCATTCTCTTCAACTATCTTTTGTTGAATATTAAAATCATAGCTAATCCACTGGCTAGTTTGATACGATTAAACATATAATCCGGGATTCAGAAGATTTAAGTAATAATAGGTTTTAATTTATTTGTTTTTAGATAATTTGAAAATTTGTACTGTTTGGATTGAGTAAATATATAATTTCAATATAAATATAGGTAGTATATTATGCTTTAGTTGCTTTTACAACCTTAAAGATAACTGTGTTTTTTTGTTATCATTAAGGTGGTAAAAACAACAAATCGTAATACCTATGTTTATATTGAAATTATATATTTTCTGAATCCAAACAGTATAAATTTTCAAATTATCTAAAAAAATAAAGAAATTTTTAAGAAATAAGATTTTAAAGAAAGCAGATTTTAAGTTCTTTTCGCCTTTTTGTTAAAAATTATTTTTCTAAAATAAATTAAACAAGTACAAACAGTATATATGTGTACGGGATATATTTATAACTTTTGATACAAAGAACTTCTGATAGCTTAACATACAATATAGTTACGAATATGAGAGCATACATTTTTTAATAGGCCTACTTCAAAATTTCGTACTATGGGGTCTACGTTCAGAAGCTTACTCGGAACTATTATAAAAATTTTCAAAGAAATAGAAAAACAATAACTCCCACTAAGAGAAAACAAATGATTTCTTTTACGATATCTTAAACAATGAATATTAATGCTCTTACTACTCTTAATTTCGAACTCTAATAGGACTGATTTTAATTGGATTCCCATGATCTAAGTATTTATTGACGGATTTAATTCTTTTTCTGAGAAAATAAAACCTCTCTATTATTTGTATTTAGCAGAGATTATTCGTAAAAAAAAAAATCATTTGTATTAATTTTACGATTAAAAAAAAATAAACCAAAAAGAGAAACAAAATTTTACGAAAAGTAGGCTTCAAGTTCTGACAGCAACATTTAGTTTTGCATTTGGATTATACTTTGACACTCAAATGCGAATTGTGCTGCTGGTAGTCGATTCTAATCCGTTGACCAATAGATAACTCCAGCTGATGAGAGATAAATGCTCTCTAAATAACATAGGGGTCGTCCATTAATTACGTGAGGTCAAAAGGGGGAGGGGGGGGTCCGGCAAAATCTCACCAAATCTCACCAAGGGGGAGTGGGGGTTAACGAAAATCTCACGTAAACTTTTTCATTCAGAGAAAATATATATTATAGCAAGATTTCCTTTTTTTTTGGTTGTTAAAGCAAGATTTCCTTTTTTTTTGGTTGTTAAAGCAAGATTTGCTTTTTTTTTTTTTTTGGTTGTTAAAATTTTTGAAATCTCACCAAGGGGGAGGGGGGGTCCAAATTTTTGAAAAAACACCTCACGTAATTAATGGACGGCCCCATATTGTGGAATGTCAATAAATAGAACTGACAGATTCAGATTATGCGCTGTTAATCATTTATATTCTGTTATGTTATATATTTCTTTTAACCCAGTCTATTTTAACAATATGCAAATTTTAATAAAAGCCTACATCCATTTTTATTTTATTTTTGGAAAATATAAAATATAATAAATACTATAATGTGACGAAGCAAATAATATCTTATTTTTCCATCTGGGGTCCTATTTCTCTTGTGTTATGGATTGGCTACGAATATCCGTGCAATGCTACCATTTCGTTATCATGCTGCAACCTCCCTTTGCTACACACACAAAATTGCTTTGAGACAAAGTAGTAACAACAAAGCTTTGTCAAACAATGTTGCAGAAAATAGGCTCTATAAAAAAGTCTGACAGCGAAATAGGCACAGGTGGGGGAGGCTCAGGTTTGGGGGGAAATTGTGTAGCTCCAATTTAACAGCAAGGCGACAAGTTTATCCCAATCAAATAACTTTCCTTATGTTTCTACCTGGAAGTCCAATCTCCCCTTTGAAATAGGTAATACTAAGAAAACGAAAAGATCTGTTACATTTTTTTAATTGATTTTTTTAATTGTACAAAACAAAAAGAACTTTTTCTTATAAAAACAAAACTTTAGCAATTAATTTTCTTTGGTATCCTCCTTTTAAAGTTTCATGATTTTCTTACACTGGTTGTCTTACAATGAGATTGATTTAAATATCACAAAATAGTTTACAAACTATCAAGCTCATTTCTGTCAGGTTTTCGAACTGCCGAAATAAATATTTGGTAAATTGATCTATTCATTAAAATTCATTAAAATACAATATTTACCATTTTTATTTTTTACCAATAAGAGATAGTAAAATGTACATTAATATCTCATGTATTATATGTGACACATAATTATTAGCATTTGAAACTCATTATTCTGGTATTACATTTCAATATTTTATTTACTCAAAATAGGCAATGTTCCAAACATAGTTGGGTTGTGCATAATGAAGTACATGTCTGTTCATGTTAAAGTTAAGACATATTAGTTTAATCAGCTACATTAATGATGTTAAATTAATACTTATGGAGGGTACATGGAGGGCTTGAATTGATAAGTGAAAAAAAAAATAATGTGTAATCAAAATAATACGATTAAATCAAACAATTTACATTCGGAACAGATGGTTAACTGCCATTCGTTATAAGGTTTTCTTTAAGCTTATTGTCGTTATAAGAGCATTCGTTACATTGACTTTCATTATTGACAGTTCTTGTTTTATGTTGTTTCTTTTTATTAAAATCCTATCAGAGAATTGCCAAACACCTTCAATCCTTCAAACAAGTAGAAATTGATGTGTTAGTTTCAAAGTGTGTTGAATAAGCAATACCTCTGCAACTGAATTGTAGTCTAAATGTCTTCCGCCAAAACGTAAGATTTATTTCTTTGCGAAAACACAGCCCAGCTTAATCTTGCGCCGCTATTAGAATTTGCTGGAGGACATTTATATCCATTTAGCTATGGTCACCATGTCAAGACTCACGATACAAGTGCGGTTAAAATGGCATCGTTTTGTATCTTCGAAAAAACAACGGCGCCTAAGAAAAGAAGTCAATAGCTATTAAGAAGGTTCCGCATTTAAACGGAATAATTTAATGATCTACACTGGGCAATTTAAAGTATTTATAACCACGATTCTTCAGTCGTAATGGTGCGTGTTAGATAGGTTTCGGTAATGTCCATGGATTAGGGTTTTTTACGTTGACGTTTTTACAGTGACGTTTTCTTGGAAATCTGTTTTCAAAGGGTACTAGATATTCTAACCCCAAGAACTCAATCAAAAAAATAAAAAAAATAAACTATCTCAATGCGGATGGATCTTCTTGAAACTTGATATGCGTATTTAAGGATTTGAGACGATATAACTTTTATATGTAAATCTTGTCCAAATGGCTCCTTGTCCAGAAATTAGCGCTAGAGGGCGATAAAAGTTCCTAAAGAAAAGCATTGAAAATGTAAACAATGGATTTCTATCCTATCTCTATTAATACTTCATTGTTCTAAACAGTGAATTTCTTAGCACGCGGTTGATAAGATTCAAGTTAATATGATTACGACAATATAAATGCGGATTTATATTTTTTTTCAAAAACTTTTACTATCTGCCTGTAACAGATATTATGCTTTTAGTTTTTTTTAGTTTCACAATTAAAAAAAAAAAAATCACATTTTAAGAAAAGTAATCTTGAAGTTCTTCTTTGTACATTTCTATATCTCATAAAATGTATCATTTTTCTTAAAGTTCTGGACTCTTGTCTTTTTTTAGTATTCTGCCACTTGACGGGCCAATGACAAGTTTCTGCCATCTATCTTGGAATAGATACTGAGGTAGTTCTCCATTTGTCTTCCTCAGGAAACCATTAAGGGATTCTTAGAACCTAAAGAGAAAGAGAAGCAGAGGCAGACAAACCAAAAGAAATGTTTATCCATGCCGGTTCCGTGATTCGAACTCTGATTCAGACATCAGCCTCGTGGCAGGCCGTCTCTTTGACCACCAGGCTATGCCTGATAAATTTAAAAAACAAAACAAAAAAAGATGAAATTTAAAATAAAATATGTATGACCAGAATGATTTTTCAAATATTCTGAAACGACAAATGCATAGTTCTCTAAAAATACGTTTTTAAAAAAATGAAATTCAGTGTTTAAGCCTGAAGTTTTTATGTCATGATACTTCAGCAGGTTTTAAAAACGCACTGGAAATAAAATGATAGCTTTAACATCTAGTACTGATGAAGGATCTCTGAAGAGGTTACGAAACGTTTCAATTACTCTAGGTATTTTAAAATATTTAAAATATACTTTTTAATTTAATGTATTTTTCTTTGTATACATATTGGTAAGTATTCTGTAGACTATAAAACATTTCTATCAGATTATTTGCCACGCTCAACAACTCAACCAGTGGCGTATGAAGTCATCAAGGCAATTCAAATCCATTAACTATGAATGCAGTCAACTTGAATAATTCGTATTTCAATATTAGAACATGTAGCTTCATCGAATTACAAAAGCCTACTTACCATATACGTATGTGTGTGATTTATACCAATAACTTGCCATTGCAATTGAATTGGTTCCATCATAAAATTTACGCGAAATGACAAAGGCGAATTCACTCCGTAGTTCCATATATTTTTATGGCTTTCGCAAATAATCTACCTCGTAAATGTAGAAAGTCATAGTCATTTCCAGAAAACGAATAAATATCGTGTATGTGTGAAGAAGAGGAAGGGAGACAGAAACCAAAAAAAATAAAAAATAAAAGGCATTCATCCCATTTTACTCAGTATTCAGCTAATCTGATTGCTGTTGACACGGGGGGCTCGACGCGAAAGTGAATGCCGCCAATTCGAAATGGTGTTGCGACTTCGGTGTCAAATTATAACCTAACTCCATCTGCATCCGCGCAAAGTGTGTACGGAGTCGTTCGTCCGATTACGTACGATGTGATGATGAGACTCACGTGACCTTTGGCATCGGAATCCTGCATTTTGAAGCACATAGTTAAAAATGGCAGTAAAACGCCCTATCTTGAAGGCAAAGAGACTTCACGTTGAGTCTGTGCTTCCTGGTTTGGACGAAGTACAGTAAAAACCTTATCAGCGCTGTAGTTGGCTTGATGCAAGAGCTGTACCAAGGATTCTATCATCTTAATAAAGAAACGACAGTGGTGATAAGACATAAAACATAAAGAGGGTTTTTCCTTGTACGCAAATAATACACCCATTAGACGTACTTAGCTGCAGATGAAGATTAATCTTATCTGAAAAATTAAAACTGTTGTACGTCTTCCTTGTTCCAGGCTTCTTATCTGACTGTATCTCTCAAGTTAGTAAGTGGTTGTTTAAAACTCTCCGGTGTGACACCACTTGCTGTTAAGGCTAAAAGATTTCTCGTCTTAATGAAGAGACTTAAAGACGAACACAATCCACTTAAGCCAAACCAAGTATATAGCCAAGAAGGTTTAAATTTATAATGTATTTCTGTTTTTATATGCTACATTTTACTGGAAATTTGACATACGGATCTCTTAGCATCAAGAATGTAAGAAAAACAACAGATGTGTAATCTACTTTTTAGCTTTCTTATCTAAAGAAAGATACACTCTTAAAACTGTTTATGTGTCAGCAGTTGTATAACATTCTAATCCCCAATTATTATGAACCCGTGAAACGACTGAAACTTGATTTTAAGAATGAAGATACATTTATAAGAGAGATTACTTTTGGCAATTTTTTCGTTGGATCTGCCGTGGATTTGCGAGTGGAAACTGGTTAGTTATGTTTTCCAAAAATTAGTTCATTATGTTTAATGTTGTTTGAGATTAAAAGGTTTGCTACAGAGTTTTTAACGTTTAAATAAGGAGAACAAATTCAGAAAATTTAAAATTCTAATTCTAAATTTTGTGAAAGCAAATCTTGTTAATTAAATATGTAGAAAACAAATTTAAAAGGTCAGATTTAACGGAAAAAAATCTAAAAATAAAAATGAAACAATAAAAAATTAAAAATGTCAAGGCTTAAGGGTAGAATTTAATATCAGATGCAGATTTTACCAATTGGAAAGTTCAAATATTTCCAGAACTAGACAAATATTATTAAGCAAATAAGGATTTCAGAAATCCACAATATAGTATGAAATTTGCTCACAAATAGTTTCTCAAATCAAGCCTCTTAACTTGAGGACTTCTCTGCATAAAGTCTAAACCAAACTTACAAACTTAAGAAATTATACTACAACCATGGTATCGACTTTATGCAGAGAAGTTCTTGTTTTCTTAAGAGACTTTATTTGTGAATGACTTCCCTGCATGAAATCGAAACATGGTCGTGGTGTAATTTCTTAGTTTGCAAATAAAAACGTTTTTACAACTTTATTCAGGTGGGAGGATTTATTTTTGAAGAATTCATAAAAAAGATATTCTATCTACCTACATTAGTCATACCATAACCGTAGTGGTATGAGTCACTTTTTGTTACTAGCTCATTTCGTAGCACACTTGTGTTTCAAATAAACTCTCGAGAATTAGAATGGATTATTTGTTTCTAAAACTAGTTTTTAATAGTGCGATGCTGGGCAAATCCAAATGATGACGGAAAAAGCCAGAACAGGTTTTTATTGAATTTCTAATGAAAATTTCTCAAATTAGCCCTGTGTTTTAAGCTTATTGCGTGTTTCTTGTTTCATTTTTTCTAAACTTAACTTTCTTCAAACTATCTTTTAGCGAACGAAGTGCAACTTCAAGTTAACGGCTATACATGTTTGTTTATTTTCATTTTTTTTTGCTTTTGTCTTAAAAATAATAATGGTTAGATTATATGTACGTTTCATTCCTTCTTTTCCGAACATTTTTGGAAGTTAAAGTATAATTACAGAAATTTGGCTCAAAATTCCCTTGTTTTCCATTTCAATGGTTAAAAACAAATCTTCTACTGATAACCACTTAACTCTCCATTATAGTTTTCCCAGAAGTAGGTATAAACTGAAAACATCAACGTTTCCCGTTTATGGTCCACTTTCTTGCTGCAACATCCAGGGCGAATTTTTTTTTATAGTCAGGAAATCCCTCCTAAAAAACAACAGATTATCGTGTATCGAAATCACTGTAAATTCGCTCAACTGGGGGAGAAGAGTGTTTTCTGCAGAGGTCTTTCTCGTGCATTTGCTAGTGTCAATGGGACCACTGCCAATGGGTATCAATATCCTATAGAGAAACCCCTGAAACAGTGAGATGACTTAATTGAATTTCGGTGTCCATGTATACGGAACGGTTCTCCACCCTCCACAGCAAAGATAGTCCGCAGGGGTAGAAGTGACATTGGCAAGCGTCCAGAAACATACAGAGCATGGTTCACTGGCGATTCGCAAGGCACCAACATTAGCAATGTGTCTGACTTTCTCGCAAGTCGACTTCCCAAATTCCCGACTCCAGATTTTTAGTTATGTATATTTATATCTGAAAGGAAAGCAGAGAACTGGTCTAATGCCTTCGTACGATGTACGTTTGCTGAATGGAAATTCTCATTGTAAGACCCTTTCACACAACATCAATCTCATAAAGATACCTCAGTGCATAACAGCTCTAAAAATATACATGAAATATAGATTCTGTATATTTAAACGAAAGTTTGCTAAACTTTTATGGGATGTAAACATTAATTCTTCCTCCCTTATTAGTCTCTAATTTCCCTTTCGGAATTTATTGTCACGTTTCCCATTCTTAAAAGCGTTAATGCTTCCAGATCTTTTAAGTCTCCCAGGACAGAACTGTTTCGATATCCACATCTTAATATTTCCGTGTTTCAGCATTTTAGTATTTGGAGAAATCTCAAGATTTCGTAAACTAAAGATTTATTGATACTTTGTTTAAGACAATTGCCACGTAAGGCCCTGAGAAATTGTCAATTCTTTTTCAAGTGCAAACTGAAGTCTAAATATAATTAAAAATGAAATCAGAACAGCTGTTTCGCGTTTCCTGAAGGAGTAATCAGCGCCAGTAAACAGAGAGGTTTTAGGACAGAAATCAAGATAAAAATCGTGAGAATAAATTAATACTCGAATTACTATATATAAAAGGAAAAAACAAAATAAAAACAACTGAAAAACAACGATTTCTGTACCAGTCATTAATGGTGGCCACAAATTAATATTTTAGTGCGTTAAAAAAAAATAAAGTGGTGCAATCATTTATGAGCAAAAAGCGATCAGAGCGATCAAAATTTGTAGCAAAGGAATACTCTTGATTAATGAGTTACAAAATATCAGAAATATTTTCTTAGGTAATGGATACCCTTTGGGATTTATTAATAAATATATTGATAAGGTCTTAAAAGCTAGTAGAAATCAAAGGGTTGGAAGCAATGCTATTACTAGATATGTTTCCATTCCATTTGATGACAATTTTACTACTAAGTTAACTCCATTGTTAGGAAATGTCAACATAAAATTGGCTCATAAAGCCAAAAACCACTTGGTAGTTTATTATGTTCAAATAAAATATCTATTAATAATAATGACAAGGTAGCGGCGGTGTATGGCATCGAATGTGAGGGAGGCGTAAAAACATGCAGATATATTGGTGAGACTAAAAGAAGGGTTGGTATCCGCATGAACGAGCACAGAACTGCCATCACAAATAATAACAAAAATTATCTTACTAATGTCCATCATAAGGCAACTGGCCACAAAATATTAACTAACAGTCCAGTTATTTATACTATTGAGAAAGATGATTATCTACGGAAGTTTCACGAGTCGCTCATTATTAAATCCATGTCTATCCCTTGTTACAATACTGAGGTACCCATTCTTAACGCGCTCGAGTATGGTATTAAATAAGATATAATGTTGTCATTATCATTTAAATTTCCTGTTTCATTGTTTTAATTATATTTTTAATGATGTAACTTTAGCATTGTTTAACTTATTACTTTTCAAATTCTTTGTTCCTTTGATATTCAAATAATTTTCTCGGGACGAGTAGGTTCCGAAGTTTTATTTTCTGTTATAATCTGAAGATGGGAAATTATATTCCCGAAACATGTTATTAAATAGTCTTTTTGTTTGTTTCCTTGTGTATGTGGTCCACTTTCAACATTATTATATGGAAATACACATCATGAATAATATTTACTAAAATTTTGTTAAGCTTTTGTTAAGCTTTTTTTAAAATTTTAATGCTATAAAAAAAACCATGTCTGAAAGTGTTAAAAGCTGACAATAAATTTCCTTTATCTTTTTTTATGTTATTTTCTTCTTTAATTTGAAATAGTATACTATTTGGTGTACTGTATTTTACTATAAAATTTTCGTACCTCTTTAAGGTACCATTTCTCAATATGTATGAGGGCAAGGAACAAAGTAGCTTTGACAATGGTACAGTTAATACAAGCACCTTCAACTTTAAAGAACCGTATAAAACCAAGTTACTCACAATTTCGTCTCAAATTTGCACGGGGCAGGCGTTCCAGATTAACATATTATTACTGTGTTAATGAAACATATGTAAGTGATTTCATTTCAAGAAAAGAGGATGGCGGATGAACACAGTAATACTATTGATTCTTTTGTAATATGTACTGTATATATATTGATTCTGTACAAAGTATTCTTGTGTAGGGGTTCCCAAAGATTTCGGTTTCGCGCCTTCTTTTAATAAAAATCAGCCTCTGCCTGTTCTACACAGTTTTAATATTATTAAAATCATCGTTTTGATATGAAAAATGAAGTTCACGTCAAAATTTCAAAAGTACTATTAAAGAACCCAAAATAATGAAAAAATGATTTATTTATATTTAGCAGATAATTAACAAATTGCTAATAAACACTAATTAACTTAAGTCACATTACTGAAAACTGAGGTTTTATTTGTACATTAACACTTCAAAGATGTATAAACCAATTTCGGGAAGCCAATTTTCCAATCCCATCAATTTTTGTTTATTTTTTCTTGTTCCTACAGTAAATGCGCCTTAAAAAAAAGAAAGAACGAAATTGCCTTCATTTAGTAAACTACTGCAAATGATGATTTTTTTTTTAATTTTGCTTGGGCATTTTTTTATTTTTAGTGCCTGGTAAACATACATCTTACAAGTTAATTCCTCTTTGCAAATTATGGCAAATTGCCAAACTTTCATTTCGTTCGTATTTTCTTTTTTTTCCTCTCTCTAAATAAGATTGCAGCATTAAAGAGGTTCGGAACTTTTTTCGTAATTGGGTTGAGTGCCATAGATTAACAAATTCTTCATTAACTTCTTTTTTTTTCATTTACTTTTTTGTTGTATTTAATTGAATGTATTAAGTACAGGCAGCAGTTACGTATCATCTGCAGAATCCATTTTAGGCATTCATTCCTTCCATGATTACAAAAACGTCGAATCTGGCTCAAAATGGCTAATCTTATATATTAAAAACATATAAAAAATATAAGCATTCAGTTATAATAATACTGTATTATGGAAACAGTCGTATAGGTAAGTATGTATGTATATGTGCTAGAGAGACTGTTTCTCTATAAATATATATAAATTATAAGATGTATATTGTAAAAATATTGTAATTGTAATATTGTAATTTTGTAAAGTCAATTAGAAAACAGTAAGTAGATAATAAAATGTTGATGATTTATATTCATCGTTGGTATACTGCAACGTAAAGGTCTTATCTTCTCCCTAAGTGAAAAATACTATATATATCCTGTGAGATTTCATAAAGATGGCTCTCGATTGTAACATGAGTTTGCATTTGCAATTATTATAAAGTTACAAAAAATTTACAATACAAAATCTGTCTGTGGTTAAGAGTAGTCAAAATGATGCAATCGTACTTATCTTTTTTGATATTGGGAATGTTATTGTATATCTGTAAGCTTTTTGTTACATATATTTCAATAATAAATAAGCTACTAAAATTAAGGAATTGTGTTTCTTACCGACATCCCCAACCGACTGATTCCCTCGGGGACGAATTCGCTTATCATAGACATCGTGTCCGATAATACTGTCTAAAATTTGTTTTTCTTTAGCTCTGTAGTTGATAACTTTGTTTGCTGAACTGTAAAAAAGAAAACAGAGAACAGAAAAATTAGGTTCATTATTACTTAGACTGCAAAATCAAAACACAATTTAAGAATATCAATCAATTTTTGTCTAAGCATTCGGAGTCTGATAATAATTCAACTTGAAAATCGTTTCCTTTTCGATTATACAAGTAATTCTTGTATAATCGATAAGGACTGGTAGCCATATTAAATTAAAGTAAAAACAGTTATTCCTATAAAAAGCATTATGTATCAGAAATAAAGGAAGAACTTTAGATAGCCAACTGATATACATCGTTTTGTGGTTATATGGCAAACAAAAAAAAAATTAAGAATTCAAAAGAATGCTATCAAATTTTTTTGAAATCAACAATGTTTCATTTCTTGTAAAATATTATCAGTAATTAAAAAATATTGAATGAATGTATATTAAACAATGTTATAAAAGAAATAAAAGCATACTGTAAAACAAACGTAGTAAAAAAGTCGAGAAAAAATTCATAGAGAAAAAAATAGAAATTTCATTTTCTATATTTTTCGGTTGAGCTTGAGAAATAGGAAGAAAAATAAATGGGCGTTCTCGAAAATTCGGTATAAATTTAGTGTGTGTATGTATGTATTTTTATTATTATTATTTTAATTGAAAATGTGTTTCTTTGTTTCTATGCTTTAGCGAATCTCGCTAAAACGGCTGGACCGATTTCCTTAAAATTTGTTTCGATGCTTATTTATAAGGTGCCTCAGCTATATAACGCCATGTATACCTTTAACGCCACCTATCTAATTCTTCATAAATATAAGAGATGGCGGTACTGCACTAAAGTAGTTTCCATTGACAAGCCATCTAGTGTTGAAATGAGTTATTAGCAGACCGCCAACATTTTCGAGTGAAATTATATTTCCACCTTTTCGTGTCGAGGACTGGTTCTGAAAGGCTGCTACTATATCAACGTAAGATAAAATATAGATTTTTTTAATGTTCAGCAAAGATTAACAAAGATATATATTTTCTTGATTCTTAAAGATTCTTTTATGTAGATAAGTTAACTGTTATTTTTAAAATTCGGAAATTGTAGACAAGCAAGTGTATCATGTGATCCATGTGCTCAGGAGCGCTTTAACGCCACGGTGGTGTTAATGGTCTACATATACGATTTTAGGTTACGTACGACATTTATAAGTTACTAATATGTTTCATGAAAATATAGATTTTTATCTTATTTAATTATTTTGCTTTTTTAATCGGAAAATGCCGATATCAATTAATTTTTACATTTCCTCTTTTGTTTTATCTACAGATTAGAAAGACTGCGTTAATTTCAAGTGATTTTTTACTTTTTTTACAGAAAGTAAAATTTAGTTGCTTTTCACTGTAATTTTCTACAAATAATGTTTACAATGATGGAATAATACTTAATTTGAAATAAGTTACGTTACTAGAAAGTAGGTGGCGTTAATTGGAGCAAGTGTTCCTAATAACGCCAGTTTGCAAAGTTTTTTTTATTTGAGTTCTCATACTTCTCCAGTAAAAGTTATCATATGTTTCATCATGGTATGCTTCAAACAGAAGATTAAACTTTCTTGATCATAATTTTCGTGTTTCGATACACCTTATTTCCAGACTTACAGTAATCTAAATGTTAAGGTGGCGTTATTTGGGCAGGGTACCTTAGTTCAACTTAAACTAGTTTATAATTCATGACTGACTATTGTATTCTCTAATCCTCCCTATCAATGCTTATTGTATTCTCTAATCCTCCCTATCAATCCCCCCTATCTACGCAATGGGTAGCTAAGGGTGTACCTTGCAAAAATGTGATTCTTGTGATGAAATAAGAGTAAAAATAAAATATACAAAACATAAATGAATTGGACGCAGGACTGAGATGGGCTCCGCTCAACATTTTAGGTTCAAGGGTAAAATTCTTGACCTACTGCTGTACGTATTTTGGACAGTAGATTTGAACATTATCTAAAATACTAAACTCTACAATGGTAAGTAGAGTTTAGTATCTAGTCTGTGTTATCCTTTTCAAGTGTATTCAATATATAGGGTGTTTCGGAAATGGCAGACAAAGCGAAGAGATACGGGTTCCAAAGGTCATATTGAGTCGAAAATGTTCTATGACATTTTGTTGGCCGTAGTTTTAGAGTTAGGAAATGAATGCTTGGGAATGGTCCCTAATCAAAGAAAGCTCAGTTCACGTTAGGAAGTGTAAGTAAATAAGGTAAAGATTTATTACAAAAAGCAATTCCGATAATAAATGTCACGACTGAAAACAGGTAGGATAATTAAAGAAAATGCTAAAAATGGCCGCCTCCATCAGCTTTCGTTCTTTAGGGACCATTCCCAAAGCATCCATTTCCTAACTCTAAAACTACGGCCCTACAACAAAATGTCATAGAACATTTTCGAATCAAAATGACCTTTGGAATCCGTATCTCTTCGCTTTGTCTATCATTTCCTAAACACCCTATATTATTGTAGCATTAACGCAAATCAAAAATATGAATGAAATTTAAATTATTTACTAATTTTGTAATTCTGCTAGTTTACTTACCAAGCCATATGTCAAATATGTAAAAGTAGTAAAAATAATAAAAAACGTAAAGAAATGCGAAACTTCTTTAGACGAGATTTTATATATTAATAAAGGACATTATTAACAGGTACATCCATTTCGTACTATTTGGTACTCATCAGTCATATCAGCTCTGAACACAGTGTTTGCCATACTGAGGTGGAAAAAGGAAATTAATTAACAGTTCCTGAGTGAGAAGTACTAAAAAAGGTAGAAACAGCTATCAGAATTTTATTTTTGAACATAATTCTCTATTTATTAATTTTTACTCCTAACCGAGTAAAATTTACTCCGACCGAGTTTTTGCTTTCTTCTCTGCGCCCATTAAATTCAATTGTGGTTAACATGAATGCTGTACGTGAATTATTTTCGTTGCAATTTTTATTTTATTTTGGGAAGTCCTCCTGTGTATTGCGACAGACTATATATATATTTCGAAACCATACGTCTATTCGAAATATAATGTCTTTCAGTAATAATCTGTACAAGGATTATTACTTGAAGCTTGACGACACCCACACACCCACATGCTTGAAGTATTTGAACTCGTTTGAAAGTCTATGAAAAAAAAAAGTTCTATAGAATGGAGAATTTCTATAGAATGACTTTTTGAAAGGAAGCAAACAATAAACGAACATTCCAGAAGTGGATAAGCCAAAGGATGGAATTTCCATCTCAGAGAAAATAATTTTTAATATGAAGACATGTTTTCTGCTTTAGTTCACAGAAACATTCAATAATTATGGGGATAAAGATACGGCACGTGAACTTACTGTCGAAGTTTTCTTCAGTTCTGCGAGTTTCTGGTCAACAACTTGCGAGAAACTTATTTTAAGTCAAATTTTTAAAGTTTTTTGATAGAAACGGGATGGCGAAGCGTTTTTACTCCTGCAAATATCCAGATAACTCAAAAAACTATTTGTATTTTTATAAACTGAAACTTTATTAGGAGGTTGAAGATCTTATGAGCAAAATCCTTATTGTTTTAGTGCATAATGGATAAAGAGTTATGAGTCAAAATACGTGATATTCGATTCGTATTCCTCAATATTTGTTTCTCGCTTGGCCTTTGAAATACTATATACTCTGAAATATTCGAAAGTTGGCACACCAACTACATCTTATCACAAGAAATAGTTTAGTATTCGAATTTGTAAGTAAAATTATTTAACTAATGTAACATTTAGTGTGAAGTATTTGAAGTAATTGTAAAATATACGCTGTATGTATTTATCTAAAACCTGCGCAATATACTTAAATAGAACTGCTAGACAAGTTCACCAAGTAGGCCTACTTGAGTTTACTAAAATTATATAATATAAATTTCAATTTCCTTAAGTACTCTGGCCTTCTTTAAAAACAATTTTCAAAATTACTTTTCAGGCTGTAATTTTTTCTAATACTGTCGTGTATATTGATTTTTTTAGAAGTCTAAGAAAACTTTAATCAAAAATCTTTTTTAATAATGAAAATATATACAATCTCATGGTTGCCCTTTAATAACTAACATCTCACGAGTTTCATTGGTTTCCTATATAATTTAAAATCAACTAAGAATTGTAATCAATAATGGAGTGCATTTTCAAAAATTTCATCAAAGAAGACTAAAAAGAAAAGAAAATCAAATATAATAAATTTAGAAGGAGAAAACAAGGTTTTCTAAGTTGGCTTTTTTCGCGTTATGAAATACTGGATTTCGAAATTCCAAATTTTTTTTTTTTCATCGAAATTAAGTATCTTGGAATTTTTATTTTGATATTTTTTTAAGTTTAAAGATAATTTCAGATTGAGATGTATGAGGTAAGTAAAAGTAATTAGCCAAGGATGCTGAAATTTTTTAGTAAATGTTTAGGTGATCAATTGAAGATTCCTGTTCCCTTACAGGATCCAATAAGCAGAGAGGCTGAATTAATAAAAAAAAAACAACAACAATTAACTTAGTCTATGAATTACTTATAGGCTGCAAATTACACTGTGGTAGCTATTTATACAAATTGAAAATAATACAGAAGAGAAAATGAGAATTTTTTTTTTCAGATTTGGATTTAAATCCCTCTGTATAAAAAGAAAAGTCCTGACTTACTCATTCACTGACTCATCAATGCCCAGCCCAAACCCTTGGACCTAGAGAGCTGAAATTTGGCACAGAGGTTCCCTTTATGATGTAGACAAGGAATAAGGCCGGATTTTTTGAAATTCCCACGGGATAGGGTATAAAGAGGATTTATATTTTCGCTTTAAAATAAAGATGAAGTGTGTGGCGGCCAACCTTCAATACATCTGAGTTATCCGGAGAAGGCCACATCGGGCTGCGAACTTCAAGTAAATAAATAAAGTTTTTTTTTTTTTATGCTATGTACGCAAGGGTTTCGGAGCGAAGCGACGGTATCCGGATGTATATTTTATTTTTAATTTTTTTTCTCTTTTTTGGTAATAAGAATCCGTTTTTACAAAATGTATGATCGTAAAAGCCTACATATATATTTTAAACTATTTTCACTTATTTAAAAATGTTTGTTTTCATATCTTATTATGTTATATGCTGTAGTATCGTACTTAAAGAAAAGTACTATTAAGATATTTAAGTTTATAAAGTCAATAGTCTGTCTAAAGGAATTGAGGATTCATCTTACGACCTAACCCACTTAACGACGGTCGTCAGGAACTATTTTGATCAAAAGTGAGATAGGATGTGTAGTTAATGTGGATATTTAGATAAAACCGTTATTCACAAGGTTAGAGCAAGACAGAACTTTAAGGCAAAAGATGGGGAGGAAAGAAAGCATGAAGAAAACAGATGGTGATGAGAATTTGAGATGGAACGCAAAGGAAGAAAAGCAGAATGTTGATTGGTGGAAAAAATAAGTAGGTGGTAAAGTCCAATTAATGAGGTATTCATGTCCCAACAAGTGCAGATGTCTGGAACGCAAAACAAATCAGAATGGGTTTGATAATTTCACGAGCTGGGATTGATTGAAAATGGAATGATTGTTATCATTTTTCAATTTAAGTTCTTTATTCAAGAAAACAAAATTAACTTATTTATATTTTCATATTTTGTTATACATTGTTTTGTTACTGACAACCTACAAATTTAGAAAAAACAAAAATACTTAAATGTTTAATTATTATTAGTTACTTATTCAATAATTCTGGAAAAATTTTTTTTGAGTGTGGGTGAAAAAAACTAATCATTAAATTTACAAAGAAAGTGTAATGTAACATTTTTCCTAATATTGTTTAGTAACATTTAAAAAAATTCTATTCATCATTGTAATAATGTATCATTAGTAATAATTTTGAATTGCTTTTAATCATGAAGTTAGGAAATAATGTTAATAATATATCCATATATATATGTAAATAAATATTGTCAATATTACTAAAGCAGATTATTATTATTAGTAGTAGTAGTAGTAGTTTTATTGTTATTTCAGTATGCCCAGGCTCTTGAAATTGCCTTTGGCCACGACAACGGGCGAGAATAGTGAGCCGTACAACCGTTGCACGGGCTCCATAAAAGGAGCTCAGAAACAGGAAAAAGTAAACATCCATGCCAACGCCGGGATTCGAACCCAGCTTCTGACTCATCTGCCTTAAGGAAGACCTCTGCCTTGACCACAAGGCTACGCCGGAGCGTCTAAATCTAGATAATTTGTAATAAATCGCGAGATTTCATACATAATAAACTTTCGAAATTCAATCATAAGCTGTGAAAATCTCAGTAATTTCAAACTACTCCAATTAAAGGGTTCTGTAGCCAATGGACTGCAGGCTGCATTAACTGGATTCAATCTCAGGCGGAGGACAGGGATTTTTCCAGCATGAATTCTCCTCCATTCAGGTCCTGGTCCATTCACCCCATTTCAGAATGGATACTCAACTTAGGGCGGTGTGCACCAACCTTACGTTAATGTTGTTCAAATGTTCCCTTAACCTTCCTTTTTTGTGCACTAACACTGTCCACAGTGCACCATCCGATGAGGTTGTTGATTCATCAAAATTTAGCTGATTCCTGTGATTTTGACGAGGAATTAGATATATTTATTTTACTAAAACTTTCCAAAATAATACGGCTAAATTCCTTTGAAGTTTCTTGCTTTGACATGGAGGCTGCCATTTTGCAAGATACTTGCTCACGCAAGTGATCCGGAAATGACGTTAAATGTTATTAATTTATCGCAGAAACTTTTCGAAACATCATTAGCTATCAGCGACTTATCAGTTTTGTATTAATTGTCACCAATTTTTATTTGAAGACCGATTAAAGGTTCATCAACTGATAACGGCTTTCGCAGATCGTTGGTTCGTAGTCCGTTCTTAGTCTTGTTAGTTAGAAAACCCCGGGCGCTTTACCTTCACGACCCCAACGGCCATGTAAAGCTGTAGTACGATACTTTAATTCCAATTCAATTAAATATTTATTAACATTAAGCAAAGATTGTGTTTATCATCCTTAGTTATGTACATGACTAATTGCTCTTTATAATGTCAGAATTTAGCAAAATCCAGTTTTATCGACTTACAAACATTATTTAGAAACCAAATATTTGATATTAAGTTATTGATATTCTAATTATTTGGTTTTTAAATAATTACTAATGTACCACGATAATACATTATTATTAGACGCTCTTATTTCTTGAAATTATTTTCGATTGTGTTCGCGGGTTTTTACTTTTATTGTATTAAGTTAGAATGGTTCAAAACGTTTAATGCCAAGAAGTTGTTTTATTATTATTGTCGATTGCTTAACTATGTATAGATTTAAATTACTAAGTCCTTTATAAAAGAACGTTGAGTCTACTTTCTGTGAACTTTTCAGCGTTATGAAAACTCATCATGCATTAATTTTTTTCCAGTTTTTTGAGAAAATGTTAATATTTTTAAAAACTTCTTCAGATTATTATCTCAAACTTCAGAGCGAACGGCCGTTCTACTCTTAACCTGTCTGAAGCTTTTTTTTTAATAATATTTTGAAGAGATAGCACCTTGTCCATTAATATGCACATCAAATTTAATCATGTGCTCAGTGGTTCTGTAAAGTTATTAGGTGAAACTATGTACACATAGACGTTAGGGACATATTTAAAACTTAGAGAAGCCGCTCTGCTTTTGACCGTTTTAATTTTTTTAAAGATTGTTCGAAAGATAGTGTAATATCCATTAATCTGCATACAAGTTTCAAGAAGATTGGCAGAACTAGTTTAAAATTTGTTAGGACATACACACATGTGTACACATGGTTCTTTAAGATCATTCTTTCATTGCTAAAATACAAAAAGAATCTAAGTTGTTTAATTCACAGAAATCTAAGTGACGATACAGGAGTTGTTCGGAGTGCTGTAGGATTTTCCAGCGGCAATTGTTACTAAACATAACAACGGTGAAGTCATCTTTAAGTAAAGTAGTCCCTGTAGAAAGCAATGTAAACTTAAGGCTGCTTGTGCAAAAGCAGTCAGCTTACCTAATTCGTCTGTTTGAAAATTTGGTTGTAGCGCTTTGGTAGACAGCTGCAGTGCTTAACGCGTCCATTTGCATTCTGGCCTTCCGCCAGCGATAGGACGCTTCAAGAGGAGCAAGTGATGGTGGGCCTAAGGGGGTCGGGGTTCGATTCCCGATAAAGTCGTCGATCCCGAGGGTTCTCATTGGACGGGCGGCCATCGCGGCACCGGAGAGGGACAGGCAGAAGAGAGGATTTAAGGAAGAAAAGGTTCATCCTTTTCCCTAAGTCATAAACGGGGGACACAATGGCACTAAAACCGGAACTATCTAACATTCTCTCGTCCCAAACCCAATTCCGCTACACCATTCCCGGAAATAAAAAAAGGGAAGAAAAGGAACAGGTTAGGAGTAATTTTAAAGTAATTACAATTGTCTGCAATTATTACCAAAGATTTCCTAGTGTGTGTCAGAATTGTACACACGCTTCTGTCCGCGTTCCGGTTCACGTAATTGCCAATTGTACCGAGACTGATTCAATATAGACGCAATAGACAAGTTTTTATTGCAGTTCTGTTCCAAATTGAAACAGACAAAAATTGAAACAATTTCTCAGCGTGTTTCCACGTTATTCTCAAAGCAGTATTTAGATATTATCTAATTTTAAAGAAGTAAATGGAATTTTTTTGTTAATAGGAAGTCGATTTAAAAAATCTTTTAATCTTATTTATTAAAAATTGTAAAAGAAAACTTAATTTTGATTTTTTTTAAACTCTTAACTATCAAAAATCAAATGTTTAAAGTGAAGCCTTTTGTAGGAATTTGATTTAGAAGAATTTAATACAGGGTAGTTAGCATAACAAAAAAGAATAATGCAGTTACGGTTAATTTCCTATTTTGTTACAGAAAATAGAAGATAAAAAGATTAAAGATTCTACGCAGTTTTACCATTGGTTCTGCAGCCTTGGCCTTTCATTGATCCAACATCAACATTAACAATTTCGATGTTATTTCTTGATTGGTCTAAAATTGTATTGGAGAGCCTGCAATTCTGTATTTTCTTTAGCTGAGAACGCCCTGTTACAAAGCGAAACCGGTCCTTGTACCCCGTTTTCTAATGTATTAAACTTTTTAACTTTTATTTGTGTGTCGGCATAATACATTTTAAGCACTAATGCACACGTTAAAATTCGCCACCATAAAAAGTTCAGTAGAGTCAAAATATTTATTTTTCAAAATTTTTGAATTTTTCCAGATAATTAAATTTTGATTTTTGCTTTAACAGAGTCGAGTAATACTGAATTGAAACGAACAGTACTTGTACAAAAATCAACGTAGACTGATTAGTCTTATTGATTTAGATACAGTGCTTCAGATATCCCAGGGATCGGATTATCATGACGTCTTAGGTATTCTTGATCTTTACTTCCATTTTAAAGTTGCTCTAAACATGTTTCCAGTTATCCAAATTAAAATAAGGGTTTTTATAGTGCTTATGAATTTTACGTTTTTGGTTTAAAACGTATTGCTGTCTTATTTCTCAATAAAACCTTACCTTTGTCCTACTAAAAACACTTAAACAGAATTTTATATTTTTAAATCGTTTTTTATTTGGTAGGTTGGTGATTTTTTTTTAGATGTTTAAGTCTAATTTGAATATTTTTAAATCAAGGTAAAAAAAAAGACGTAGCTATGTATTATGATACTTTAAGTATAATCTGTACACTTTTATATTGTGTTTAGTAGAGTACAAAGTATATTACTAGTTTATTTTTTGCTATGAATTAAGGTACTATGAATTAAAATCTAAAAGCTTCATATCTTAATAGTTTAATTCATTATTGAAGCTATAACTCTTGATATAAAGCTGGTCTGATATTTAAAAGATAATGTACATGGATTTATTTTTTAGTTATTTTGATCATCAAACCGCCATTTTATGCGAAATTTCGACAACGAAAATAACCATTTGTTCTTTGTCTACTCTTTGTTTCTTCTCGTTTAACATTAAAATTATTAATGTTTTAATTCAAATATGTATTACAATTTTGTAACTGTGCCTTTTATGCAAGCATAACAATTGAAACACTAAGACAAAAGCTTTATCTTCGTTAATATTTCAATCTTATTTAGGATGCAAAGAAGATTTCAGAAGAATACAAACATGAATAAAGCAAATGGTTTAAGCCATTAAAGATAAACAGATCATTCGCTATTTCTCGAGCAAATATTTGATGATCTTACAAAAGGCAAAGAACACAGTAAAGCTACTAAAATATAGATTTAAAAAGAATAAAAATACACTTAAAGTAAAAACCAAAAAAATATTAGAAAGGTATGCAGTAAGTGGTGGAAAAAATAGGAAGCTTTTACACTTGCAAATATCTGGGAATAGAGATTTAAAACAACTATAAAGTGTTGTATCTTAAAATTTCTTATTTTTAAAAGCAAAAACAAAAAGCCTACATTAGTATTATAAATATATATAATATTTACTGAATATAACCACAGTTTTTCAGTTTCTGAAAACAAAAATATTAACTCCGCCTTATTTTTTGAAGCGTTTAAATCAGAGTAATTTTATTTGGATCGAATCACAAGTAATGGAGTAAATAAATTTAACATTTACTGCTTACGACAATGAGATATTAAAGAAATCCATTCTTTAATTCCAATTTTTTTTCTATGGGAATTTTTAATGGGAGTTTTAAAATATCAAAGTTAAATCGTTCCTAGTCCTTGAATATGCATACCAAGGTTCAAGAAGATTCATCCAGTGGTTCATAAATTATTAGAGGAACAAATATCAAGGAATGTTGATAAAAAAAACAAAAGGAATTTTTTTCAAATGAAAAATTCAAAGGTAAAAGCAATGCAACTAGAAGACGATTGTCATCTGCTAGACATGCTCTGTTATAAATATTTTCTTGTAGAACAGCAACAATAACACAGGTAGTCGTGATGATTTTTTATATCATTATTTTTCGTATATCGTGAAATTATTTTAACTTTGCTGAATGATGAGAAATGGCTACGGAAAAAAAGTCGTAATTGCAACATTATTAATCCGAATTAAAAATACTCTAAATTGCTACTGTGTGCTTTGTAGTTTGTACTCTCAGGGTCAGAATTTAAACCTCTAATTTGGAAAATTTGTAATCTTGTACGCAGGGCGGCGCTATTTCTTCATCACTCGTCAGCTTGAATTAGTTTAGACGAAGCGATATATAAAAATCAATGGCCGAAATTGCAACATTAAAAGATTAATTGATCATTTTTCGCTGACTTTCTTTGAAAGTTAAGCTCAAATCAGTCTGCATATATATTTTTTTTTTGTTTGCATTGTTTTATGGATTTTTTTTTTCCCTTTCCTAATAATCTTCGAATAATTGGTTGAATCTTCTTAAAACTTGACATACAAAGAACAAAAGGCGATGTAAGTTTTGTATTTTAAGCTTTTTTCCTTTGGGTCTTTGTTGAGAAATTAGCTCATGAGGATGAAAAAAAATCACTTTTATATTAGTAAATGAAATGTTATTATTTACGAATGGATATTAATCCTTTTCTTATATCCATAAATTTACACATTTTGTTATGATAAAAATTAATAAAATTTAAGCAACTGCTGTAAGTAATAGGGATTAACTATTTTTTTCTACTCTTACTTAGATACTATAATTTAAATAGTAAAGAAATGATTTGTTGTTTATACCCGTTCCACGACTTTCCAGAAACAAAAGAAAAATAAAAAAAAAATATTAAACACAATATTAAAGAAATCAGACTTCAAGTTCTTTGATGTTATATTTAATATTTTTATTTATTTGTAATAAAATTTTTTTTTTATTTAATAAAATAAAAACAGTAATTTTTGATATGACTATTGATCAATATTAATAGATCGTCTATTGCTTTCTTACTTCATACAACACAGGCTATAACACGAAACCCAATTTGTCTAAACGATGCTAGTCACCGCTAATTTACGTGGCCTCACGTTTTAACCTTTCCAACCCTGCAGTAACGAAGTAATCTGGATAGAGATAGAGAAACTGGCCATTATAAAGCAATTGTTATCTTCACCTGACAGTGTTGTTATTAGATCAAATATAATTCGATTTCGTGAATTACGATGATTCGATTCCTACCAAATCAAGAGCAATTCAATCTGGAATAAACGCCTACCTTTACACCAGCAATTACTAAGTATTGATCCACTTCTATCTCTCGGAAATCAACTCCTCAATACATGATGGCCTGTCGTATCGATTCCTGTACACATCAACAAAGTTGGGGGTCGCAGAAATGATAATCGAAAGTATTACAATGTTGTTATTCTTGTTTTAATTCACTAGTGATGGACAGTTCAAAGGAAGACTAAGGCAAATACAAACGTATTTGTCAAAATCAACTATTGGGCTAAACGAATGAAAGTCAGATATGTATCAGAGCATGGAGACATTTTCCAGACATCTGGATATAAAAAGACTTGTTTCAAATTTACGTTTTTTTAGTCTACTTTTCTACGAAAGTGAAGGTCATCGAAACAGCCGTTTAGGGTATATGTATCCCCTCCAAATAATTTTAAACCGCTGGCGCAAAACTTTTTTTTAAAAAAAAAGTCGTAAAAATGAACAAAAACGAAAAGCCTACATTTGTATTCAAATTATAATATCTAACACAATATAAATTTTCCATTTTCGGAATTTTTTAATTAAATCAGCATTATTTTAATTAAGTCATATTACTTATATGTTATATACCTACAATATTCGAAAGGAAAAAAAAAACAAATACAAATATCTGTTGCTTCACTAGACATGAAATGGAATTTGATACCTTTCTACATAAACATAAAACAAGATATAGTTTGCATACCAACTTCCGAAAAGTCCATAGTGAGATACACAACTAGCTGTACTTAGAGAATAATGGTAATGTAAATGTACAGTAAACTTGCAGCGTTTCTATATAATTACAAGGAAGAATACATCGGTAGGTCCTACTTCTATCAAAATCAACAGAAATCACCTTTAAGACGTATCTAGCATTAAAATTTCAGCATTCTAAAATAAAAATAATTTTAAAGTTATCATAATTGCTGCTCAAAGGGCAATCTATTTTGGCATTTAAGTTTTGGTGCATTTCGTTACCTATTGATTAAGTGTGTAACAGAATCAAAAGGAGTAATTCAAACGTTCTAGATTTCAGAATCTACGTTTCTGAGTTAACTTGATCACAGATGAGCAAACAGACAAGCGAATTTACTGTCAAAATGACATTCTGAAACAACTCTGTTCTAACCTTTGTCTCTTCGATGCAAAATTGAGAGGTGTTTTAAATGTTACATTAAAACCTACAATACACTCCAATTAACTACCACATAATATGAGAAGTGACTAATTATAAAGGGAAGCAAATCGCGTTCACTGAAGCTACGAGGATTTCATCAATTACTTTTCTATTGCTACGGGTTATCACAACCAGTTCTCTTCAATGATTTCGTGGTTGCTGGTGTAATGATCGTGGATTTGAAGCAATCAGGAAAAGATTGTCCTGATGGTGACTTCGCAATTTTCGTGAAAGAAAAGCGAGGGATGTTAATAGATTTACAGCAATTGAACACGCATTCAAAAAAACCTTAAAGACCATTTCTTTAAGTTAAAAATATACGAGGAATACACTCAACTATCAAAGAGTAGTGGGGATTGCGTATGTAGCGAGGGAAAAACCATTTGTGAATTGGTGGGGAGGGAATGGAGATCAAAATAATGGAGCTCAGATTTAAAGTTGACCCTAAACTAGCATCGAACTAAATGTGGAGGCCAAACTAAATGTGCCTACGGTTTAAGTAGCGCCCTCAATAAGCGAAGTATCGAAGTTGATGAAAATCTGTCCAGCCCTTTTAACGTGACGTGCTAAAAACAACAACAGAAGACAAAAATGTTCAAGACTGTGCATACTCGGTAAAACTTAATCATTATGTAAGGTTATATTAGAAGATAAGATTATTAGAGTATTATTGCAATTAAAACTCTCGGAATAATTTTTCTTCTTCAGTGAAGACATTCTTAAAAGTAACAATCATAAAGCAATGTTTAGGGATTTATTTATTGTAAGAATAATACAGAGCAATGCTAACGGAAAATTCAAGAATATTACTATTTATTCAGATAATCTAAATCAAAATTTAAAATACAAAAAAAAAAAAATCAAGGAAGATAAAAATATTATTGATTTCATTGAAATATGTAACTAAGCCTTTCGAGAATTTTCTAAAGATATTCAGCACAACCTTCTTATACAAAATTATAAGAATGCATTTCAAAACATTACGTTCTTAATAATACCTACGCTCCTAATAAATAGAATAAACCATTTGCAAATAAATGTAAATATAAAAAATTTCAAGTTATAAATTACAGCCAAACACAAAATATGACCAGCATTTTTCTTGTGAAGAGCCATATTTAATACAAGAAACTTTTGTTTATGAAATTTACTGAATCTCATCCCACATGATTAGCTTAAAACCAAACCTCCAGAACACAGAAATTTAACTGAGATTATATTATCAAAGGAATCCCAAACATTCTGATGATGGAAAGGATGAGTACCTCAAAGGATAACAAGTAATCAATGACAGATTAATATTCAAAACTTCCAAGTCTAATCTACAAGGTCTAGATACATGTTTTTAACCTACTTTACTAGGAGGCTCCTCAGTGATTTATTTGTATATCATATTAGAGGGGCATATCCCTTGCCCCTCTGTAATAACTATTGAACTAGTAGAAGAATCCTCTTGAAATTTGACCTGTGTTCTTTCAGTTACTAGGATAATCTAACTCTTATGTTTGAATCTTTCAACCAATCAATGTATATCAGGAAGAGATAAAAAAAATGGTTAGAATAAAAATATTTTAGAATCAACAAATGTTGTGTTTTAATAAAATATACATTTGTAAAATGCTTCAACTTAGTTTTAGCTAAAGATAAAACATATTTTGGCCAACTGAATGAGAAGTAACACTTACTAAGATGAGATAATGAAAATAAAATAAGCATACGATTAGTAGTCAAAAGAAGATAAAATAAATTATTTAGCTATTTAAGTATATCTGCATAAACATACATTATACGATTTATATAGTGCATAGTGAAATTGCAATTGCGTCTCCTTTTGACCTCCACGCTCACCATTTACCACTTAGCTACACCGCTTCTACAATACAATTGTTGCTTCCGTATCATAATTCTTATTTTCATGACTTTAAGCGGTTTTAAAATTTTAACGTAATTTGACAGACACCACAAACCTTTTCATTATAGAATTTCTTCTATTCATCCCTTATAAAACCGAGAGATTTCATGGTTTCACGTAAATATTGAGGATGGTATTGGATCATCTACACATCGATTCTAAATACTAAGTAATCCAAAAGTATTTTGGCCAAAATGAACTGAAACTGTAATTAAAATAAAATTAACATTAAATTTTAACTTTCAACTTATTTTCGAATTTAATTTTTTAAATTTGTTTTCGCTTTCTTTTGTAATGTCTACTTGCAACTAATCAAATAGTAAAATTTACAAGAAGAAATATAAATTTTTTAAAAATATATAAAAAAAAATTTCTAATTAAAAACTATAATAAAAATATCAACTAAATTTTTAAAGCTTTAACATTTAATTTCCTTTCGAATTTGTTGGAAAGTTTTGTTTGTTTTCAGAAAAACATGAAAAAGAATTTTTTTTTCCAGAATCTTCTTTGGAATTCGAAGCAAAAAAAAAAAAAAAAAGACGCGGATCGACTAATCGATTTTTCTCTTGTGTTGACAGTTACGCTAGAATGTCAATGTTTACTAGAAAAAAATCCAATTCGAAAACAAATACAATGCAAATCCTTAAAAACAAAAAATACTCCTTAATTAGACTAAGGCTCGTAAAAGATTTACGTGTCCCTGGATGGTTTTAACAATTTGATTGGGTATTGGCAAGTGCTCGTCTGCTACGTCAAGACGCCATCACTTCTTCCTTGAATTTCAAACTGACTGGGGATCTCGTTATAGAGAAAAGATCGTTTGGTTCTTATCAAAGCTATCTCAAGAGCTAAATGGTACCGAGAGTATTAGAGTATTTCCGTAGTTGCTCTGAAGGGATATTTCTCCTTCGGGAGATCGTAATTGGTTGTTGGAGATCGTCCTCATCAGTCGGCATCCATTCGACTTACTAACCACCTCATTAGCATTTCTCGTGATCGTGCTTTAACCCCTAGGGGTTATTTACGGGTTCACCCATCATTCAAGGAAACTTTGTTAGGAAGATAAATTTCCACTCAGATGACTATTAGAAACCTACTGGGGGCCTTGAAAATACAAGTCTCCAAGTTTAAATAATGCTACTGCAATATCAACACTACTATTATTTTTTTTTAGATAATAAGGCTTAACATTTGAGAAAACAAACCAATTTTCAATTTATGACATTAAACAACGCTGTTGTCTTTTGAGACTAATAGAAAATAAACAAGTAAGCTATAATTGGTATGTCATGTTTTGAAAACAACATGGAGGGAGGATACGTGATCCTCCAGTTAATGCAACTTTTTTTTTTTACCAAAATACAAACGGAATTCAAAGTTACTAATGTAAGTAAAAAGTAATTATGCTTTTTCTTTTAAAAAATTAAAAATAAGAAGCATCTAAAAATCTATCTGTCATAAAAATTATCATTGTTATTACACTTATCAATTGCTCGACATGACTTTTATCATATTTTTTGGGGAAGAAAATATGTTAGACCACAGACAGGTATGCGCTTGTATTAACTGGAGAAAATAGATTCCATTTCCGGCGGAAGTCTGAGATTTTATTTCGATTTTCCTTTTCTTAGGATCCTTATACGAGTTCTAAGGTCTTTTTCATCTTTAATCTTTTTAGGTCAATTTCTGTTGCTCGAGATATGATCTTTTTTTAAATAAATACTTAAAAAAAAGTATTTAACGTACTTTTTTTTAATTCTAAGTATATTAAAGTTTCAAAAAAATTTACGGGTTCAAAAAATTATTACTGCGGAAATTACAGTCAAACCTAAAAAAAAACTTTTTAAAATTATAATTAAAAGATATTTAGACACACATAACAAAATGTACAAACATACAAACAGATAGTGAATATCGTAGAAAAATCTTAAACGAGTAATTTATGAAACAAAATACAACAACTTTCTTAGTTAAGAATTATTTTTAGATTAATATGTTAATACGAGGTAACTGGAAACATTTTCACAGCAAACTTATTAACAGTTTAGTTTATAAAGTAGATAAAAATGAATATTTGAAATAAGTTATAGGTATTCGACCTTAGAAAGCGGAAATGCTGGAGAAAGATTGAAAAACAAGATATAATTAATAATATTAATTCATATTTGTAAGTCACATTTATAAATATAGATATGAATATAAGTGAAAAACATTAAATTTACAAAAATTTGAAATTTGCATAAGAATTTATTTGGCAGAAAAGCAGTAACTTACAAATCTGATTGTTTGTAACAACGTAGTTATCTGATGAACCTTCATTTACAGCAGATGCACAATAATCTGTCCCAAGTGCTCAGAATATCGATCGCGATCTCTAATAGATCCCTGACTCGTTTTACTTAGATCGCTGAAATATTTCCCAAATAATCTTGGATAAATGCCCAAGAAGTGAAAAGAAATGAAAAACATATCGAAACTTTAAATTTTAAAGTCCAATGATCTTTTGAAACTAGGAAATGAAGTAATAAATTTATTAGATTATTCATTGAATTGATAATAGAGGAATTTATAATAAAAGAAATATGTAAAACTGAAACTTCATCTCTTAATAGTCAAGAGAGGAAAAGTTTACGTTTGAAAAAAAAGGTATACGCGAATTTTCAATTTAACTATAAATGTTATAAATTTTAAACTATAAACACCTCATAATTCCACAATCACATTACATTAAAGAAAAAAAAATATTTATTTTGACTAATAATGTATTTCGTGGGCCCGATAGCAGAGCGGGTAAGGGCGCTTGGCTACGGGTTGGAGGTAACGGGTTCGATCCCCGGCATCGGCGGAGGGTGGGGATTTTTCCATGCTCCATTCTCCTCCAAACGGGTTCTAGCGTGTACCCAGTCCAATGTAGAATGGGCTTGTTTCCCGGGAGTTAAAGGCGGGCGGACGTCGGGCTGACCACCCGACCTCAACTTACTCCCGTTGGTCATGAAGCGTCTGGACTTACCTCCCGCGAACCCAAGAACCAGCATAGGCCTAAAGTAGGGCACTTTATAAATATTTATTAATGCTTCCTTTTTTGTAAAAGCAGGCAAAAGTAGCCACAATAGATGGTTGGTGCGTGGACGTAGCATTAATTGCATAATTAAAGATTATTATTTTTCCATATAAGCATTTTGGAAAATTAAACTTTTTGGACACAATGTTCATTTAATTGTGGAGCATTAAATTTCATTGATCTTGATACATCAAATTTTATGAACATTGGTTCAATGGTTAATAGGCAGATATAAATCTTGAAAGTCAGACAAATAATAAAAGTTACTATAACGTTTTTTCTAATTTCAAAAACAAAATATAAATTTCTTGCAAAGAATACGTACAAAAATTATTAACGATAAAATTCAAAAAATAAATAAAATGTAAAGTTAAATATGCTTTTGAAAAATATATCATTACAAGCATTTCATTACAAGAAATTCCTCTACCTATTTTCTAATAATATATAATGATTATATTGCATCATTTATGACTATGTTATTCATTCAGGGTTTTGATAATAATACATATGAGTTTTCATACTCACCATTTTTATTGTAACTGATAATTTATTTGAAAAAGGTTCCACAGAAAACCATATACATTATGGATTTGAAATACTTCACAGTATCTTATGTTATATAGGGAAAGAGGGTGGCAGAGAAGTCAAGCACTGAGACCGGAGGTCTGTTGTACTATCCCACGGAAAAATAAGGACAGATGGAGAGAAAGACTGAGAAAGTAAGGTGGGAGAAGGGTAGGGGAAATGGGAGAACCCCGAGAAAACCTGCCCGGCGCGGATCGTCAACCATCATGAAACCCACATGAGAACCGAACCCAGTACTCAGAGGTGAGAGGCCGATGTCATAGCGACAACGCCAACCGCGCGGCCTATTTCACAGTAAGACAAGATTACTATATTGTAATTAGTAAATGAACAAAAATCTGAAAAAAAGCTTGTTCAGATAAGAGTACGTTTAAATACTATCTAGCGAGTACATTATAGCGTAATGATTTATGTATGCCACTGCAGTTTGTAGTAACTGGATTCATAGAACCTTGGAGATAGGAAAAGGGTAATTGACAGTGCTGGTATATTCTTTCTGTGCTGGTATATCAAAGCTACACCAACTGTAATTTTCCTTGTTATTCTCCCGCTAATATCCCCTTTTAAATAAAACACCTTAGTTTATTTACATAGTGAGTTTTAAGTAGTGAAATCAGATGCTACGTCTCGTTTCAAACTTGGTGCAAATCCTTTTTTTTTTGTTTTGTTTCCAAATAATAATTTTCAAAACAAGATTATACTTTATTGGCGGTATTACGAAAACCCTCCTTTTATCTGCTTGACCTTACGTTTTCAGTGAATTGTGGACGGTCTGTTATTTCCCATGATACCTCATTTAAGCTTAACAATTTATCCCAATTCTATCCAGGGTGTCTCTCCGTACCTTCTTCCCACGTACAATTAATCTTGCTCGTTCGCTGTGAATTTGCCGGTGCGAATGAAACTTGTCCCTTATTATCCAATCGTGACAAGCAGATTAACGGTGATCCAGTCAATCGGTTCCCGCGTGCGCTCGCCACAAGCTTCCTACGCACATAATGCAATCGATGGTGTTGGATTAACTCCAAAAACAGAACCTCTCCAAAACATGGATGAATCACAAGGTATCTTATGGTCAATTCCGAAATGCTTTTCAAAGCATCGTAAATAATAACAGGAAAGTAAAAATGTATCTTTAAGGTTTTCACTGAAACGGTTTCTGTTACACGGAAGCTTTATGGTAAAAGCGTTCTCAATGTTTCAATTACAAAACAATTATACCATCAGTTTTTGTTAGCTGGGTTTTGGTTAAGATATGAAGAATAAGGAAATTGCTAGTGTATAACTCAAAATGTAAGTCACTGTCGTCAATTTACAGTTTTTACAAAAAAATGTAACAAGGTAAATTTAGGTCAAGAACTATGTGGCGCGAAATCACTGTTGGTATCATTGAATACGAATAGCAGTAACTCGAACACCAGGCCGTGTGGTTTGCGTTGTCGCTATGACATTGGCCTCTAACCTCTGAGGACCGGGGTTCGGTTCTCATGTGGGTTTCGTGATGGTGGATGGATCCGCGCTTGCCCGGTTTCCTCGGGGTTCTCCCATTTCCCCTGCACTTCTCTCATCATACTTTCTCAGTCTTTCCCTCCATTTGTCGTTACTTCTGTGGGTTAGTACAATAGACCACCCACATTCACCACATAACTCGAACTCTAATTCAATCTTATGCATTGGCAGTTATATATGTATATAAATGGATAACATAGCTTACACCTAGGTCAGTAAATGTTGGACGAGACGTTACAATTGGTGCTTAAGTTGTGTGCTTTTAACTGCATAAATGAAGGATTCGTAAAGGTATTACAGAACTCGAACGCTAACTCAGTCAAGTCATTTACTTACATAACAGCAATACGTAGATTAGTCAGCAGAAAATTGGGCCCGATAGTTATTGGTGATCGGACAGTGAGTAGACTTACTCCTAGTTTGGGAAATGGGTAATTAATCTATTCTCTTTTACTGTAAATGTAGCAAAACTAACATCAAGATTAGCAGTTTTGAGATCTACATCTGCACTGTAGATAAGATCTATATTGTGGTCAAAACACCGTAATTAAGGAAAATTTATTCTGCAAACGATTAATGCTTTGTTGGAAAGCTTTAGCCTAAATTATGGAAATTTTGGTTCAAAGAAAAAAAAAATGTTTAAAGAATTAGGAATATTTTACATTCCAAAAACCACAAAAAAAAAAAGAAAGAAAATAATTTTATTCAATAATCAATAAGGACACTTAAAGCACAGATATTATAAAATGAATTAACTTATAGTCAATATTCACAACATTTATTCTGAACTACTATGTATATATAAATAGTCAATGAAAATTTCAGAAAATTGTTTCATTTCTTTCTTTGTAAAGTTTTTTTCATTTATTATTATCTTTTTTTTTTGTATTTATTACTATCTATCAAATTTTTTGATGGGATTGTTGATAATAATATTCATTGCTGATTAGTTAAAGTAAATTGATTGTACTAAAAATTCATTAAGTACGAAAGGATTAAAAATGGGACTAAATTGTAGTGGCACTTGGGTTCAGGGATTCCACAAATATTTGGCAGCTGTTTAGAATTTCAGCTTCTCATCAGCCTTTTTTTTTTCCCCCTAGAATCACGTTCTTCATTTCAGATAAAATAAAATTTCACAGCATTTTTTTTTCTTTTTATTGCTGTGAAACTGTAAACGGAAGATGAAGCCTCTGACGGAAGAAGACTTGATAAGACGGGGTTCTTTTTTAACGCGATCGTCTGTTTTCTTGGCGACACATCTTCGCCGGGCCAGTGTAGGCGTTTTCTTAAGGTCCTCCGCTTCCATTTCCGGCGTCCAGTCTCAAATTAAAACGCGGCAACTGTGAGAATCCGCCCTCGCCCCTTTTGTCGCCGTCACTGATTGAGAGATCCTATGACTTCGATGGAAGAATGGCGCTGGGTGCGAAGGTGGACGGGTGGAAGAGAAGCCGTCAAAAGAATCCATTCGCACTCCTCCTACAACCTCCATTCCCAGTCCCCCATTTCTACATCTGAAAGACTTCATTCCGACAGTGAAATTCCAGCGTCCTTCTCTTCCTTTGACGATCCCCATCGATTTCTTTAAAGAAAATCATTCACCAGCTATCTTTTTTTTTGCCAGTGATGTAACTAGTATCATCCACAAATAATAATAATAATAATAATAATAATAATATTTTCTTTGAGAAATTGTTGAATATTCTTATTAATGCCAAACAATTATAAATAATAAAAATAATAATATTTGAAAGCCTCAAAATGATTTCAGATTTTTTTTCCCCTTTTTTCTTAAGTGGTGAATCAAAATGTAACTAGTATATTATCAAAAATTAAATTCTAATCGTCATACTATTATAAAATTGGTTTGTTTGTTTATCATTTAATCACGCCTCAACTGGCGCAACGGATCTGAATCAAATTTTGCATTCAGGTAGTCTATGACACGGAGTAGGATGTGGACTACTTTTCATCCCGTTCGATTAAGTAGTTCCCGTAGGATAGGCACCACAAATCTGAATGAAACAATTCCCAAACCTGTCTATAGATATCGCTAGCGGCGTTTTAAATCCCGCCACAGATCTGAATGAAAAACTTCCCAAATCTGTCGATGAGCGCAGTTTTAAATCGCGCTAAATTTATAGATAGGTAGATGTAGTCTCCGGACAACACCACAGGCTACCTATTATTCCGAAATTCCAACTAGTTCTTTATCCATTTGGAACGAAGTCACGGCAAAAGCTAGAAATTTAATAAAACTAAAAATATAAAAAAAAAAATCGACTTTTTAATTTTTTCTACATTTTATACCAAATCTATGTTAGTATTCATGATGGAGATAGTGACCCCTCAATGACTAAAAGCAAGAAAATTAGAAACAAGAACAAAATATGGAATCCAAAATGTGACTGATTAGTCCTGGCTGGGGAGAGCCCAACAAGCTCGAAACGGTCGTCCCAGGGTATCAGCTCGACTCAAAAAAGGCATTCTTATCTATATTAGTATGTTATTCTAATTTTTTAACTTATCAATTTCACAAACTAAATATCTTTGTTTAATGTTGATCATTTAATACAGACTTTTTTATTCTGCAAAACTAAATTCCTCAGCTCTAATTCAATTTTACTAGTTGACCCGTGCGAATAATTCGCAACAAAAAAAAAACCACACCTTTGAGAAAAAATAAACAAATCCAACAGCTGTCGTGCTTGTTAGTTAAACACATTGTCAATAGATGGCGCCTTCTCCTTTTTATAAAAAGGTTGACCCGTGTGAATAATTCGCATGGTATCTTGATCAGTCACCGAATGGTAATGTGGAAATAAATGAATGAACAGATTGTCAGTAGATGGTGCCGTCTACATTTTTATAAAAAAATTTTTAAAATAAAGTTTTTTAACGAAAACATTAATTTTAAACAATTTGTTTATTTTTCGTCATTAGCGGTGAACGTAATCTTCAAAATGATATTTCAATCATTGAAGTTGACAAATTATGTTTTTTTATTGTAACAAAACGTTTATTTTTATTAAAATATAAATCTTTGTTTTTTTTTATCTGTTCTTATTAAATAAACGATGAAATATCATTTTAAAGTGCATTTTTATTCAAAAAAAGATATATTTGAAGTTTGTGATGCTATAGCATTATTTGAAATGTTGTTTCGCTTTCGAAAGATAAGTCGCTGCTGTTAAAGCGTGTCTACATTTTTATAAAAAGATTTTTAAAATAAAGTTTTTAACGAAAACAATAATTTTAAACAATTTGTTTATTTTTTGTCATTAGCGCGGAAAGTAATCTTCAAAATGATGTCTCAATCATTGATTTTGATGAAGTAGTAAGGTAGTTATGGCGTACCGACACAAAAACACCTTTAAGAAATAATATATAAGAATAATGATGATTTGTATTTCTGTTACAGCTTTACACACTTAACTGGTGATTTAACTTCAATGTAACAATAAACGTACTTCATCCCAAATATTTCATGCATTTTCATGCATTTCGTGCTATGGAAATAAAGCTTTGCTTTTACTCATCGTAATTTCATATTATCTTATGTAGATCAACTAGTGGCTTTACGCTCAGCTGTCCACAGCTTATGGGAAAGGCAGAGGACTAAATAGTCTGCCATTTTAAGTATCGTATTTTTAAATTTCATGGAAATTCGCCTAGCAGTTTGAGCTTGGTGTGGAAATACAAAAGCAGACAAAGTTGAAATAATAAGACTTCACATGTTTTATAATCATTTGAAAACCAAATAGAAGACAGCAAGATACAAAGAAAAAAAAGCATAAGGCAGAATTAGTGGATTATCTAAATGGTAAGTAGTAGTGGAATACCACTCTGAGCTAATATCGCATTCTGAGGACGGAGCATCCATATATTGGAATAACAATTTTATGGACAGGATTCGAAAATAATCGTGCTCATATTTTAAGTTGGACCAAAATGAAGCAGCATTTCAAATTTGAAGAATATATGTTCAGCCGTTTTAGCGTGATGCCCGTACAACAGACAAATGGATATAAAAGAAGAACAGTGAAATAGTAAGACTTTACATGTTAAAAGTTACGTTCGTAAATCTATAGTCTGATCACGATAATGTGACGATCAGAAGAAACCCATGTGATTATGACGTATCTGGTTTTCAGCCAATCATAAACAAGCGCGCCTCAAAGCACAGGTCTCTATTAATTTTCCTCAAAATGCCGCCTCAGAGTATTTTACAAAGCAGTGCTGGAAAAAATATTTTACAGTTTGAAGATTATTTCTGAAAGTTATTTTGGAAAATGGATTTCTAAAATTACAACTAAATTTTTGTTTTTGTTTTATTTTATAGCTGTAACGTAATATTCTTGGGAACCTCTGAGAGAGGCTAGTGCTGACGTCGAATCGTCACGTTATCGTGGCCGGACTATAATGGAAATAATTTATATTTGTCTTTTCAAGTTATATAAAAATTGTGTTATTTCGAATTTTAGGGATTATGCCGTGTAGTTTTCGATTCGTTGGTTAGACACGCTGTTTGAAGTTTTCGATTTTCGAATTTCGAACGGAGAAAAGAAATTATAACTTGATACAATGCAGAAAATATAACACTTTGCTGAAACAAAATTTATTTACAATTAAAAACTGCAAGATAAATTAGGAATCATTAGTGTTTCTAATTTATTATTATAAATTAGAAACTAGTGTTTCTGCTCCCGTAGGGAAGCTTTCATCAGAAGAACGTTAAGCACAAATGCGTGCAGTTAAATATTCTACAGAGATGGAAAACCAACGAGAGAAGAAAGAAATTATAAAGGTTTAGGGGTAGCAAGTGGATTATCCCACTAGAACGAAGGTGTGTTAAGGAGGTTCACATGGAAAGGCAAAACGAAAAATGTTCATGAGTGTGGGAATCATAAGATAAGGCATTGCTTATGGAGGACTGATCATTATATATTTTTTTATAAGAATAAGCAACGACTCAGATAATCGTCAGGCTTATTTTCTTAATCGTCACGCTGTGCTGGCAAAGATAATGGGGTTCGAAACATTGATGGTATGTTTTCTTTAATCAGAATGCAAAGCCTCATAATAATTATTATTATGTTTCTTAATGGCGTAAAAGTGTTCCTTTTATTTGAATCGTCAATGATCTTATTGTTTACGCAATATAGAGGCAGTGGTGGTCCTCGCATCTAATGCCATTGATCACATTGCATCTAAGAAGCTTAGCTGTGTCTGATTTTCAAAAAAAATAAAAAAAAGTAATGTACAACAGATATAAACGTGTTCAAAAATGATTGAGATCCCTTTATAGGAGATTTTCCATGAAGTATCTTAGGGTTTTTGTTTTGCAAGTTCGCTATAACAAAAAGTCTTCTTGTCTAGTTTAAGATAGAGAAACAATGAAGATAATCATTAACAAGTAAGATTTACAGGTGAAAAGATCAGACACAATGAAAATATTTTTAAAACGTACAGGCTGTTTATTATTGTATTTCTGCGTAAAATGAGTTTTGTTGAACGTTTTGCATAAAATGCATAAAAGAGGGTGAATGATGTAGAAAAGAACTGTTTTCCACTGTCTGTTGCTCATTGTTCTTTATGTTTAAGAGTCGACATTCCAATCGAAGGCCTATATTTTGTGCGTAATGGAGTTTTCCTGTACATGTTACATCTCGCATATCGGGAAAGCGAAAACAGCAACACTGGATTCCACCCCATGTCGAGACAATGGTCGTCTTATCTCTCCTTACTTTGAGGACGACGAAAATGACGAAAATAGACACGAATATTAGTACAAGAAAGAAAAAAAAATGACAGGCTTTTGCCTGAAAGAAGGCAGGCAAAAATATCATAAAAAAGGAAGAAGAGGGGGAGAAAAAAGCCGGAAACAGCAATTCATTTTTATGAAATTACCGCCCTGACCTTGTAAAAGTAGAGAATCGAGGTGGTAGGGTTATTGATTTGAAGTTCATCCACACCCGCCGTAAAAGCGAAGGGTCTCAAGAAACGCTGCATCGATTGCAGCCGCGACGATGATGGATGGGCAAAAGCAGACGGATTACGTTCATAGGAAAGGGGGTGGCTAGGGGATAATGTACGAAGGTGTGTGTGGAAAGGAAGAAGGTCTTAGATTTGCCACCAGCTGATTGTGTTGCGCAGGTGTCAGGAGAATTAGGGCTTCGAAAACTGGCTCTCATTTCACATCTCTTCACTGAAACTGGGATACAAAGGGCTAATGAGAGATTTTCTCGCCAGTCAACATTTTTTTGTTCATTTCCGTTCCGTTTTTTACTTATTTTTTTTTATCGTCTGTCAATTTTTTGCCAAAGTTTCGTACAATGCCCTGTTAAAACAATTTTGGAAACAAAAAGAAAATCATATCTGCAATAAAATGACGTTCAATAATTTTCAACGTGGTTACGGATATTTCAGTATTAGTAAAAAACAAAATATTCATATTAAAAAAATTAAACCATATAAAGGAACTTCAGTACTACTAATTTATTATACACAATATTTCGATCGGCGTTTCCACTCTTCTTCAGATAAAGTTTAGCACTTTACTAATCAATTCCTTACATTTTCATAAAAATTATAACAAATAACAAGTTTTGTAATAAACATAGAATTAACATACATTACACAAATACATAATGTATCTTGTAACAACACACATTTTTAAACTTAAAACTTTTTAAGCAAGTGTGATAGCTTTTAAATTCGTTCATAACAATACACATGTACGTAATATTATTACAATATTTAGATCGTTCAAATCATAATTTTTTTTAAGTCTTCACCCCATCCTAAATAATTTCACCGAATAATCATTAACATTTTTTTTTCTTTTTCTTTGTTCATACATTCACAACTTCTGATTATTATGGCTTCTGTTATAAACCTCTCGCAAGGGAAGGGTTAGGTTTGTCAGCCCGAAACATCCCTTAAAATTTTTATCATTTATTCAGGACCTTAAGTAGTTGGCGTATACCAAATTTTAGCTGCTGCAGTGCACTGAAAGAGGGTTTAAAAAATGCTAAAGTTACAATGTGATGTCATCACTTTTTGCAAGCCACGCATGACGTCACTATCTCTCGCTGGTGGCCGGCACTCTCAAGGTCATACAAAAGGGTGGCACGGCAGAGCAAAATACTTAATTTTAAAATGATACTAATAAAAATTCCTGTTTATAAAAGAAATGCAATAACTGAAAAGGGTGGCCACATTTGTATTTTAAAAGAATATAATTTTACAGAGAAAAAACAAAGAATAAAATAAAAAAAATATATAATTTTACAATTGAAAAATTGAAGAAAAACCTAAATAATGATAAATGTAAAATTATTGGCATGTTATAAATATAATTACAAATAAAAATAATGTCAATAAATTGAATAATAATTTAAAGAATTTAGCAAAAAATAAAGGAATAGAAAATGTTTTAATCAAAAATGGAAATTACTTTCGTTAACTTGGGAAACAGTACTGTATGTAATTGTAATAAACACGTATGGGATTTTAGTAAAATTATAAAGTCAACTGAATAATCAACTCAAATGTGTGGCCACATTTGTATTTTAAAAGAATGTAATTTTACATAGAAAAAAATAATAAAGTAAAAATATTACAATTAAAAATTGAAAAAAAAATATATATAATGGTAGCTGTAAACTATTGGCATATTATAAATATAATTACAAATAAGAATAATGACAGAAATCGAATAATAATTTAAAAAATCTAGCAAAAAAATAAAGGAATATATATGTTTTAATTAAAAATAGAAATTTAGGAAACATTTCAAAATCGTATTGCTGTGGAACTAACATGTTTCTAAACATTGACGTCACAGCAAATGTTTAAATTACTACTACTAATAATAATTACATTATAAAAGAATTATAACATATTTTCGATTTTAGTACAAGTATAAAATCGATGGCTTTATAACCCGTACTATATATGAAATTATAGTAATAATAAAAAATAATCGAGTAAACACTCTATAGATTTAGATGATCTGTCAACAATTGTAATATTTTTACTTTATTTTTTTTTTCTATGTAAAATTACTTTCTTTTAAAATACAAATATGGCAACACTTTTCAGTTGATTATTCAGTTGACTTTATACTTTTACTAAAATCCCACACATGTTTATTACAATTATGTATAGTAATGTTTCCCAAGTTAATGAAATTAATTTCCATTTTTAAATTAAAGCATTTTCTATTCCTTTATTTTTTGCTAAATTCTTTAAATTATTATTCGATTTATTGTCATTATTCTTATTTGTAATTATTTTTATAATATGCCAATAATATTACATTTATCATTATTTAGGTTTTTCTTCAATTTTTCAATTGTAAAATTATATATTTTTTTATTTTATTATTTATGTTTTTTCTCTTTAAAATTACATTCTTTTAAAATACAAATGTGGCCACCCTTTTCAGTTATTGCTTTTCTTTTATAAACAGGAATTTTTAATACAGTAAAACCTCGTTAAGTCGTCACTCAAGGGACCGAACATTTTTGACGACTTAAGCGGAGTGTCGACTTAAGCAAAGTGGGCATTTTTGAAAAAAAAAAAAAACAACACTGAAATACAATATTTTTCTGAATTGCTGTAGGATTCGGTGAGAAAAACAAGATTTTCAGAAATCAATGCATGCAAATGATTGAGTGAAAAAAAAACCACATTTTATACTTACCACATTTTATTTTCTTTTACTGGCATTAAAATAATCCAACAGTGTTGATTGATGAAGATGCTGATTACTCGTAACAATTCGAAACACTTTGTAATGAAATGGAACTCCAACTTTTGTGGACATAGTTAATCGTATCTAAAACCGAAACTTCTAGCTTTTCGTTCCTATCCAAAGCTTTTATCATGTCCTTTACAAGCATTTTTTTGTACTTTCGTTTAAAGTCAAGAATTATCCCTTGATGTAAAGGCTGAAGAAGTGCAGTTACATTTGGAGGAAGACAAACAATTTCGATCGCTTTTAAATTTTCGGGGCTTACTCGCTATGAAATAAAATCACACTCAGTAGCGGTCAAGAAAAACGTCTACTCTTGACAAGAGTCGCAGCGAGAAGTGTGTAATTTCGCAAGTGAATTTCCCACGTGAAAATTCCTCATAAAGGCTAGGCTTTCTTAAGAGTGAAGGGGCGGGGCTGAAAAGATAGCAGGCAAAGTTGAGAATAAAGACGTTTCGCCATTTTTGAGGGTGACGAGCTATCCGGAGTAGAATTAAATTTGGTGATGAGTAAAAGAGGGTTATTTTACATTATTGTCTATGAGACCTTGTCGGGACCAAGGGAAAACGACGACTTAAGCGGAGTGACGACTTATCCAGATGACGACTTAACGAGGTTTTACTGTAGTATCATTTCAAAATTAAGTATTTTGCTCTCCCGTGCCACCCTTTTGTATGACCTTGAGAGTGCGAGAGATAGTGACGTCATGCGTGGCTTGCAAAAAGTGATGACGTCACATTGTAACTTTAGTATTTTTTTTAACCCCCTTTCAGTGCAAAGCAGCAGCTAAAATTTGGTATACGCCAACTACTTAAGGTCCTGAATAAATGATAAAAATTTTAAGGGATGTTTCGGGTTGACAAACCTAACCATTCCCTTGTCAGTCTCATCTTGTTCCGCTATCGGACCTGGTTTATGGTTTTCATTCAATGGATGATCTGTCCCATCTGAAATATTTCGCTTTTTTCCTTTCATGTTCTCGTACCCTTTCCATTAGGGTTCTGCTCGTGCTTCCGTAATAAATTTTTCAGCAATTTTTGCATGTTTGGTTAAGGTAAAAGAACATGTTTATTATGAAATTCATAATGTTTATACGATACTTTATCTGAAATGCCGATCGAAGTAAATAAGAAGTTCTCAAGTAGAGGTATAAAGTTTTCATTATAAGAGAGTAGGAAATTCAAGCTTAAAATATAAAAACATATAAAGAAACGCCAGTATTCAAATTACTAATATCAGTTACAAACCAGAGGGCCCTTAGACGACTAGAGAAGAGGGTACATTTTAACCCAACTGGGTTTATAGATTTTTGATATAATTCATGAAATTTTTTTTAATAACAATACTACTACATTTAAAAACAATTTTTTAATACGTTTTCATTACTTGATAAAGAAAATTAATGTCACACAATGGTTTAATTTAATGCATTATACAAGATTGCTGTTACAATTCATTAATTATTATGACTTATTACGTGAATATCTTACTTTGCTTAGAGTTATGCAGATTTTAACAAGAAAAAAAAAATAAACAAGACGTAACAGAACAGATTATTCAGAATTTTTATATTTTAGATTATAGCTCAGTTTACTGATGAAGGATAGCAGTTCTGAAGCAGCAGTTTTGCTATCCCAAAATTTATAACAATGGAAATTTGTATTAATAAAATCTGTCTTTCCTTTTTTTTTTTCCAGCCAAACACTTTTTATTTCTGTCCAAGTTGATTTTATCTTTTGCAATCGAGTGTTCTGCGCAGGTGCATCACGTCACTCCAGACTCTGGTTAAGTAAAATGACATTTGGAAAACCATTAGCACAGAAGTTCAGACAGCAAACAGAAGCGAATTGAAAGAAATCTGATCTGCCGAAAAATCATTAGGCCAAATCGGTTTGAGTGACTCCCACAGACATTTAGGGTTTTGATGGTTTCCAATTCTGAGTTGAGCATCACGTTAAAAATAACCAAATGGTCTTCGTTTGTGCAAGTGTCATTCACGTCATCAGTGACCTGAGTTATCACTGCATTCTTCTGTCATTTTTAATAGACAGCAACTGTAGGCCTTTGACAGACGCCAAAGACAGGTCTGAGAAACCTAAGGAAGGAGGGAAAACGAGAAAAGAATTCTTAACACCCTTAAGCACAAAAAGAGGGGGAAAAAAACTATTGCAATGAAAGAAGCAAAAGCAAAAATGTTTGTCCTGAAGTGCGAGAGAAAACAATAAAAAAAATCGATGTAGAAACTAACTAAAAATTGAGATAAGATTCTAAATGGAAACAAGTATACATATATAATATTCACTTAGGTGAGAGGAGCGTTCAAGAAACGTACGGTGTCTCTGATCTAATATTTTAAATAAAATTAAGTATTTCTTCAAAAAGTAATAATCTTAGTAAGTTACCTTATTCATCGGCATAAAATACGAACCCGAAATTTTAAGAAGGAAGTTGAGTAAAAAAAACTTAAAATTTAAAATAAAATTAGCATAAGTGTAAAACCCTTAGGTAAAATTTTAGCGCAAAATTTTAGGAAAAAAATGCATATTATACTCCGATAAATACGCTATTAAATAAAATAATTAAAGTCAGGTTACAAATTCTTTTTCTTTTTTTCAAATGCTAAATGACAAATTCTATACTTTTTTTGGCTATTTACTGACAACGTTTGAAATTCTAGAAACTTTAAAAATATATTTATTAAGTCTACAACACTATAACTAAAATTTAAACCATTCAGTTTAAGCTCTCAGATAGATAAATCTGTACATGTATCCGAGATTCTAACATATACAGTAAATATCACCCGAGAAATTGCGAACCCTAAAAATATCCTTGATGGATTTTCGTGAAACTTTGCAGGCATATTCGAGAACTAGATCTCGAATAACTAACTTTTAGAACTCAAATGTATTCTAGAAGGCTCTTTGCCAAGAAATTATCTCGAGACGGTGATAAAAATTCCTATAGAAAATCACTGAATATAAACAATGGATTTCTATTGGAATTCTAATAAAATTTCATGATTTCAACAATGGAGATTAATCCTTAATTAGCGCGAGATTTGATTTACTTAAAAAACGAAGTAAATAATGGGGATTTATTTAATATTTTTCAGAAAATGTAAGCTTTTTACTGTTAGTATTCAATAAAAATATTATAATTTGAAAATAAACTCAGGCTTCCATTTTTGTAGTTTTCACCACTTAAAATAAATAAATAAAAATTTTAACAAATAACAGTTTAAGGAGAAGTAGGACTTATGTTCATTCGAACTTCTTGCTTCTTTGTTTGTCTTTGGAGGACAGGATTTGACCAACATTTATAGTATTTTAGTAACTTTTCAACAAAATACTTTCTAGTGAGTAAAGGAGTTTCACTTTCGTTCAGATAAAAGAATGAAATGTAATTTACAAGCTTCTTCCAGTGATAAAGAAAGCTCGCACTCAGCGCCATTTTTATATATATTTAATGTCGAAATTTCCACACAGCCATCCATGTCTCAAAGAGGTGTGAAATTTCAAAACCCTTTAAAAGGATGTGATTTACTCTTTAGGTGCTTTTTCGCGGTGCTTCAGGAAGCCACTAAAGACCATTAAAGAGCAGAAGGTAGGCAGTAATACCAACACTAAGTACAATATTAAGAAGTTGGGGGGTTCATTTTTCATGCGCTGCAAGAAACCGCAAGATGGCAGCCCATACCGACCTCGGAAAGTGAATTCTCTAAGATGGCCAAAATATACTGCTTGTGGGAAAGAAGAAAAAACTTTTCTTTTACCCAACACAGAAACTACCTATCAAACTTCTATTATCCACTTAGGTCCTGCGGAGTTCTAACATTTTCTCTTTCTTATACTAGTAAAGTTACCAAAAAAGAAAAGAAAAAAACAATGCTTTATCTAAATACTGAAACAATGAATAAAGAACAATCCAGGTATTCATTTAACGTAATCTTCTGAAAACTATAATTTTTCATTCCATTTCTACCTTCTCTTCTATTACATTTTCCCTCAGCTTCACTTCCATGCTTAAGATATTAAAACATTTCAAATTATCCTGAAATAAATAAAAACTGTTTTTATTGTGTTAACAACAATTTTTTGTTTGAGTGTTCAGAGCATATTTTGGTAAATAATGATATTTTTTGAGATCAGAATGACATCATTTTTATCAGTTTTAGAATATTCTGCGGATAAAGCATTCGTTAATCTGTTTGGTTCCGATAAATGTGAGGATTAAGTTCATTTTTTGGGGGGGATGGGGATAGATAAGCCAGCTTTTAGTAATATTGTGGCCAGGTTTTTTTTTATTTTTTTTAATCAACACATCAGTTCCTGCACATATCTAAGATTTAAGATTATAAAAATACTATTAAACATCTAATAATATTAGAAACTTTAATCCTACATGTAAGTATAATTGTCTTGGGTTCTTTTTCTTGTTCTTTGAACATTTGTGAAAATTCGGTGCACACATTTCAGTATGCGATTCGGTTAATAATGCAACAGCGACAGAAGCTAAGTTTCGCCATGGATGAAACTGAGAACAGTCGTGGAAGAATAAGAAATACAAAAGAAAGAAGATAAACATCCAAGCCCACGCCGAATTCAAACCAAGTTTGGGCGTATCAGTTGCATGGCAGCCCAACCTAAGCATAATCTAAACGTCAGCTGAATTATGTATCAATACTAATTGACTGCTGCAAATTTTAATCAGTGAGATTATGTTTAAATTCAGATATTTGACTAAAATGAGATAGAAAGACATTGATCAGGTTTTGTCAATATACATAATCATAAAAATAAAATTGGATTTTACAATGAAATAAGAAAAATGTTTACAATACGAACAGCAAGGAGAGGCATTCTCAAATTAAATATAAATTTATTAAATAAATTGTATTTTTTTTTAATATTTTTGGATATTTTTTAAGATAATACTACACATGAACGTTTCTTCAATGTTCAAAATTCTGTTTTAACTCTTATTTTAGTTTGTTTCTTCTGTTTGGTGCTTAAAAATATTGATATATATGCTATCAAAAATTTTATAAATTAAGTGATTTATATTTTTAATCTGATTCTTTGTTAAAAAACACCAACATTCCAAACCATAATTTAAGACAGAATATACGAGAGATTTATAAACAATAAGTTTTTGATTAAATTGGTACTTGTTTCTTAAATAATAAAACATGAAAGTGAAAGAATGTAATCTTTTCAGTACATAATTATAATGAATGCTCCAACTATAATCATCATCATCATCATCATGTAAATATATATAACCTACAAAAACTATAGCAGATATATGGTTAGGTGTTCATTGCAAAGTGAATGACCAAGCAAATTTTGTAAAGTATTCATAGAGTGGCATAGAGAGCAAACTGATCGTGCTGATTAATTGTATCAAATTTTCTGGAAAATTGATCCAACCATTTTAGCGTATGCATCTATCGTAGATAGACAGACAGGCGCAGAATAAAAATGTTCAAAATAGATTTCGCATTATCAGTCAAAATGAGATATAAATATCATTATTATACAAATATACAGAAAATTTACAATATATTTTATGTAAGAATAAAGATGTGATTTTCGTCATAAAGAATTATTTCGTTGGATTCAAAATGTAAACAACTTAATGACAAAAACAATTTCTCAATTGAAGTCATATCCAGCCGATTTGTTTGACATGTTTTTGACAAAGAAAGGCGCTGTTTACTTGTCTGTTGCACCTGTGGCAGGCTTTGGCTTCAAGTGTCTTTTCGATTGCAGAAACTCTTTTTAAATCATGTTCAACAAGCGGCAGAAAAAAAACGGAGAATGTCAAATAAATTGAAAACTAAATTTGGCGATAGACGAAATTGTTGTGAAATTGAAGAAAAAAAACTGTTTGAAAGAGCTGCAAAAAAATATATGTTTAGAAACAAGGTAACGATGGAAAGCAATGTCGATTCGAATAACTGTAGCAGCAATATACCAGCACTATTTCAAATTCTCAGCATAAAAACCAAACTCGGCATAAGGGACTTTTTTTTCCTTCGAGGATGTTTGGAGGATTTTTTAAAAATTTTAGTCAGAAATGTTTAAATATAGAAAAATGCTGAATTGTCAATCACGTAATGAGGGACTGTATATGCAACGATAGTTGAGTCAATTTGAGCGGGAAACCAAATTAACAGTGATCATATTTTAAGCTGGACTTAATACGTAGAAAATGTATACGATTTTAAGGAAATTTGCCCAGTGGTTCCAGCGTGATGTATGTTGAAGTAGATAAGCAGACAATCATAAAAGAAGAAGTGAAACATTAAGAATTTCCACGTAGTCTTACTTCAGTTTAACAACAAAAATAATAATCAATAACAGAATTGGGAAGAAGGTAACGCTCAGCTCACCCACACAGTCAGATCTCAATTTTTGAGGAAGAGGAGGATTGGAGATTACTTGCATTCTCATATTGTAAGTGGGACCGTAAATAGTTTTCAGGAAAACAATGAAGTCGTCTTAAAGGGATTTCTGGAGTGACTGCTGAGAGATAAGAGGACTGGAGACCAAATTAAATACGCCTACCATTTTAGTGGATAATTTTCCAATTTTTAAGAAAATCCGTCCAGACGTTTTAGAGTGATGCTTTTACATAAATTTTACATAAATTTACATAATATGGAGGGAATATTTAAATAGAACAGATAGATATCACGTGCTCAGTCACAAAATACCAATATCGAATGTAATTGCTAATCACAAAACAAAAGATCTCAAAACATACATTTTCATTTTCTCTTCTTGTTTACAAGTAGGCCTATTCCGAGGGACGTCGACACCTAAAAAAGTATACGACTTTTGAGTGATTACAAGCGCAATAAAGAGAAAAGAATCTTCATGTTTTACAGCCGTTTTTATGTAATTTTTAACATTATCTTTTGTGAGAATCCAAGCAAGTGTAAACATAAATCTTTTTAGGTTTTTTTCTTAGCAGCCGCACGTAATTTTACTACTTCACGTAATTTCCGTCTTATGTTAAGTTTTTAAACCTTTTATCAAGACTTTTTTTTAATAATTCCTTGAATTTTTAAATGTATGATTATAATATTTTGATCTGTTCTTTTGGTGAAATGAATTAAAAAATTGTTGTGGTATAGTTAAAACCATCTCATAAATTGCTGTGACGATTAATAAGCATTTCGTAATATAATTAATAGGTGATTCTATGAGTGCATATTTTTATTTGTATTTTAGAGTTCTATATTATTATTTTTTTTCTACAGAGAAACGTACATTTCCACTTCTAAAAAAACTCAACGTTAACGCTTTCAATCGAAAAGAAAACAGACAAACATGGGCACGAAGAAAGAAGTCTGAGATCTCAGACACTTTTAGATCGCTAGGATTTATTGGGGCAAGAATTGCAGACAACAAAGCGGACCAAAAGCTAATAACACACCAACCCACAACTCTTCTTAAACTGCCCCCCGACAATTTAA
>JAFIDM010010028.1:9163017-9198537 GCA_023159025.1 Thereuonema tuberculata | reverse complement strand
ACTTTTCGTGATAGTAGGTTCTTTTGCCGTAAATGTAGTACAAATAAATCATTTTTTTTTTTGCAAATTTTTATTTTTAGTAAATATTGGTTAGAAGCTTAAAAAAAGGAAGTTAAAAATAAAGCCACTTCGCTGCAATTGTTTTTTGACTGCGAATCTATGTCATCTGTCTTTCATATCACAGAGCCAAATTTTGCTGACTACAATAGACTTCCAACCTCCAATCCAAAGTGCTCCTTCTGCAAAATGCAATTCGTCTATTTTTTCCCCCCCTCAGGAAGAAAATAAGCGGCTGTTTTGGGCCTGGAAAAGGCAATAACGTGTTGTTTGTTTGGTCGGATGAAAAACTCCCCAAGCTGAGACGGCTTCTTCCGTAGAGACGGAGACATTGTTGACGATTCACTTGGAGAAAAAAGGAACTCCTTCTCTGAGATCGTGAGAAAGAAGAGGGAAACCTGTTCAAAAAGATAAAATATAATGATAACATCATCTTCAGTTTAATTGTCAGACTCGTATTATGATAGGACAGTGCTTTAGAAACCTAATCCACCAAGGAAAGGGGAATTGGTTGGTTGTTTGTTTGTTTGTTCTGAGACTGTCACAACACAGATACTGAAGATTTTCCCGCAAAGAAAACTTACAAAAGTTAAGGTGAATATAAAAGAAAATAAGTTTAAAATACATAAAAAAGTAAATAATCTTTATTTTAAAGCAGGTGTCGGGATCGCTTACCACATTGGCGGATTTTCCTGGAGCCGGGAAAATCCCGGTGGGCCATCTATAATCTGCTGGCCTTTAATGGGATTAGTAGTTAACTTTATGGCCCAATTGTGGGTACTTATCTGTCATTTTTATGAGCGCAGTTCGGATTTTATGTTAGCTTACAGACTTAACCACAAAGCCTATGAAAATTATTCAAATATTTCAAATAACAGTTAATATCAGTTTATCTTATTTCTTTCATATGGAATCATAGCATATGAAAAATGTTACGTGTGAGTGGTATTCAATAAAATAAGTCTTTTGCAAACAATATTTTTTGCCCAATTTTATTGGGATAATGAGTCTTATCACTCAGTCTCTGTATGGTTCAAAAGCAATTGTCCTTCTCTCAAGTGCTTTTGAACCTCTGAACGATCGTCTTGAAACATGACATGCATATTTTAGAATAAAAGGCAATCTGATTTTGTACTTATTTTTTTTAGATGAAGAAATCGCCGCAAGAAGATGACAAATGAAACGCCTTGGAAATCCTAACAAATGCTGCAAAATGTTAATCGTTAATCCAGCGGGTGCTTTGATATGATTGAAACAAAAGTCTTCAGATTCAGCAAACATAATTTAAAAGTGTATTTTATGAGTTTTAACATTAAAACTGTATAATAGATTTTATGGGTAAACCTTACTAAATTATTTGATTATCATGCCTTTAAAAAAATAAAAAGAATGATATTTTAAGGAATGAAGGTTTTCAGTTCATTCAAGAACTTCTTGATGAAAGTATTTTGCAATCTTTTCAGACTGACGATACATTAACAGAGCAAAGTTTAGACAGTCCTACGATACTGACTTAAAACTGATCTTTTGGAAGCACTGCTTGAATAGTTATGTGGGATTCTTCATCGTAGTGCAAAACACGTAATAAACAATAAAATAAAATCAAAAATATTCCTTTAATGATAAAATGATTTTCTGTTTAAATCGCTTAAAAGAAAACAAAGTTTTGTATTTCAAGCACTTCCGTCTTAAATGTGTCATCTTCTGAATCAGGATAACTTCTTTATCATAGATAAGAGTTACAATAACACCTCTTTTATTTTGGAAAACCAACGTTTAATGGTGGTCGAGTCCAAGCCGATCTACCATACACATTGAAAGACTTTTTTCTTAAAAACGAAATAAAGACAGAATAATAAAAAAAGAATAAATGATTACTAATGTACTGAATGTTATCTCACTAAAGATTCAAACAGGATACGTTGGTGATACAATAGTGACGTCGGATTAACGAGAAATTATCAGTTCTGAATATTAATTTTCTTACTTATGCCATAAGAGAAAAACTATGCTCTGTTAGTTGTCAGTTGATTAGAAAATAAATATTGTCAGTTGATTAGAAATGATATTTGTTTTTTTTTGTGTGTTTTTTTTTTCATGCAAATAATTTACCTATTTCTCACCCTGGTTAAGGATATCAAATCCAAGATTACAATCAATTTCGGCAGTTGATATAATCATCAGTTAAATAAAGTTGAAATTTTAATGACATATTTGCTTAATCCCTTGTCTACTTCCAGTATATTTTGGTGATGTTATATTTAAAAATTAAAAGCAAAATAACCTTTTCATCAAACCTTATATGAGTAAAGTGGAGGACTTAAATTTCTTTCTTATATTTTTGCTGAAAGCAGCTTCTAGTAGTGTTCTTTATGTACACTTTTCCCTTAGGCTTGACTTTTTATCTTTTATCAGTCAGCAGGTCGGTTTTCTTAAAGATTCAAACACTGAAATTATTTCTAGTAGAGTTTGAACCTTCGGCTTTAAACCATTCTCGTAAAACAATGATTTTTTTCATAATTCCAAATGAAATTTTACAACAGTTTTTACCCCACACCCGATTCTGGCAAAACCACTTCAACAGGTGTTTGATTCTTACATATGCAAACAAGATCGAAGATTTTCTACATGAATATTAGTGGGGTTATTATTTAATTTCCATTTAGTGCCTCAGGACGACGTTCTACCACAGCTAATTAAGTTGAGTATTAATTAAAGCAAGAAAATTAAGATTCTTCTAGAATTTTGTATGATTCATTTATCTTCATCAGTCTGAGTTGCCCTCAAGACGACACAATAACTTCATTAGCATAACTTCATTGTTTCAAACAAATTTGTAAACTAAACAGCAATTAAATAATAATGAAGCAGCAATATGAGATTTTTCCTTCGATAAATTACAAGAATACAATTTCAAAAGGTTAACAATAAGTTTCTGCAAGTACTTAACTTTCCTTTCCATTTGAATTATCATTAACATGTTGTAACATTTTATAATTAAATATTAATAGGCCTAACTGGACTTCACTGCAATTAGAAGCATGTATAATAAAGAAAATTGGCTGTAGCTATTTCAATCAAAACTTTTGATTATTCACAAGATAGAGCACTTAAAATAAACACTAATACTTAATTGGATAATTACAATTAAAGAGCACAGATCAATGTCTATATTAACGAGGAAAACAATAATAAGAACCTTAAAAACAATGTCGAGATTCATCATCCTATTAAAATCAGACCTTTAAATCTCTAATAGAAAAGCTTTTTTCTTATTTGTATGGCTATGCATTCGGAGCCTATTTGACCTATCAAAACCAAACTTTGCATGGTCATTAATTAGAGTCTGGAATGAGTTTTTGTCCAGATCAAATCATCTTTAGCTGATCAATGTTCAAATGTTGATTGATTAAGACTAACATTGGACAGGATTCTAAACTCTTATCGGTAACCTAACGTTAATGCAATCATTACAGAGCAGTTACATTCTGTGAATGCACTTCCAGAAAATGCCGAGCAACTCCCACGGTGATAAAAATTCGACGAAAAAGTACTTCCTAATTCCCTATACGCTGTCAGTTCAGATTCTAAAACAACTTCCGTATACAACTCACAATATTATTATTTATGTTGTAAAAAGCCGAAACTAAGTAGTTAGTTAAGGACTAGTTTCTGATGCTGTCATTCAAACAAGGCAATTTGCTTGAAACTTGTCTACATGCAAGGCAATGACAATACGTTTTACTGACACAAACTTTAGGCTTGCAGAAAAAAAGTTAAACTCCATGTAACTCACGGAATGAAAGACCTTAATTGCATTACGATGTACATATTTTGTTTTCAATTCCATAGGCCTCCGTTTGTTGATCTAAGTCATTTTCGTCTAAATCTTGAAAAATTACAGTTTCAAAACGTCAGAGGTCCTTATCTATTATAAGGGAAGTACAACTATCTCTATAAGACTGTACGGTTTCAGAATACCCAACTTGAGCTACAAGCGTCTCTACGGAGGGAGGTCTCTCTCTCTCTTTCTAATGAGTTCTGTACTTTAATTAACCTTCCCTCCCCTCATTCAGCGTCCCCACCTCTCGCCAGATTACGTTAATGAGAGTTTGGGACTATGCAAAAGAATCGTGGAATTATTTTGTTTATTCTGTAGCGACACAAAGCTTTCAGAAAGACGTGCAAACTGAAAGTTACTTCCTTAACGCGCCACTCGTCGCTCTGCACTCTCTCGCTTTGGACCTCATCCAAAAAATCCGATTGGAATAATCTGGTCTTCTTCAAAAGGCAACGTCTCGCTCGGAAAGAGAGAGGAAAAAAGAAGAAATGGGATTTCTTTGGTTTTTGGATATTTAAGATGAAAAATGGAAACAGCAGCAGAGATATTTGTAAACACAAGTATATTTCAACTTCTTGTTTAGCAAGGAGAAGAAAAAAAGAGAAAAGGAGGAAAAAAAACCCCAACGACTCAAGAACTAAAGCACTGCTATCTGCAAGTGAAAGGTGGTACGTGGAAAGCACTTGAAGACAATTCCTTGACTGAAACACTATTTCTTCTCCGCAAATTGAAAATAAGGCTTTTATTGATAGTCGTAATGGAATGTGTCGCGTGTCACTGATTCAAAAGTAAGTTTTGATTAATAATAATTACAAAAAAGATGATAAATGCGTAATTTTATAATACGATGGTTTACTGTAATTAAAAAAGAATAGAGAATGAAAAACTAATAAAGGAGTAGTAATAGTTTTAGGCAGTAGAAATTTGAATGCTCTTCTTAAATAAGATAGGAATAGTTTTCGTAAGACATTGAAACGAGACAAAAAATAATTGTTTACGGATTAAAGATAAACCTAAAATAATTCTGATTCAATTTATATAAACTAATAATTTGATGAAGGTGAATGAAAACAGAGAAAAGAAAATATCATTTTCATATTATTTATTGTTTGTTAATAATGCTAACATTTGTAATTTATCTTTAGGACACCACTTATGAATAAGATATATAGGATTAGAAGAACGCGAATAATAAGTGAAGTAGATAAGAAGATATAATTTAAGGGAGCTATTTCAGAAATTAGAAGAAACTTACAAGTAACCGTAATATTAGAGTTCTAATGTTATTAGGGGATTAGCATGTTATTGTCATTTATTTAACTAGATTTCTTATTATTTATTACGAGTCTGGGTATTTATTACAAGATTTCTTATTAGAAACAATTGATAATAGTTATAAGATGGTTTAAGAAACCATTGCTTTTTTTTCAGGTATCTAATTTAAATTCATTTAAATCTTAAAAAATTGTAAAGATTTTACATTCTCTGTTTCAAACGTAAGTTTCACAATGTTAAGAATAAGATTTTAGATTTTCAGGATTTCAATCAAATTTTATTCAATGCTGATTAAAGTATTTTCAAAATTCTTTTAAATTATTTTCTGCTGCTTTTTAATTTTAGATTTTACTGCATTTTTCAGATGAAATTTCAAAGACTATTTGGTTCTTTTGTTTGTTTTTTTATTTTAACTCTTTTTTTTTTATTTATAACTCTTTAACATTAACGTTCATTTTTAAAAACTTATACTTAGAAGTAGAACTGGCTTAAACATTTGAGAATTTTCTCTAAATTTTCTTTAACTGAAGAGTGACTGATAATATTCACGAAACAGAGATAATATTTACTGCTTTCTTCATGCTTCAAAGTTTGAAAATCAAAAGGATTTTGAACATCTTTAACTTAAAAACATTTAATTTTAAGAAAAATTCTCTGATAAAGAGAATTAATTTTGGAATGCTTCAAGGTTTAGAAAGAATCTATTCAATCTGAAGAAACAAAGGACTGCCAGCTAATGGATATTTATAAGTAGTTTATTATTGTAAATAATTGTTATATGAATACTAAGTTTATATATGGATATGCATTTTGTTTGTTTTCTATCCATGCATGATCTAAATAATGTCCATTAAAAAGAGATAGAAAAAGGCAATGAGCTAACAATAAGTTTTAGAAAATAAATATCTATTTCAGATCAAATTAATTCAAAAACTATATATTCTAGGAAGCTGAAACGTCCAGGCTAGATGGAAATCGTTACAAGGAAGATCCTAATTGATTCTGCTAACCTTAATGCGACTAATATCATATGAACAAGGAGTAAAAGGTACTTGAAGAACTAAAAATGGCGGTAATTCAAAAATTACCTATCAGAGAATAGGTGAATGTTGATGATAGGGAAATGAAATATCATCTCCCACTGATAGAAATTGGACTAATTGGGACCGAATATTACGATGTCATAAATATCCAAAAACAAAAACAAAAAAAATACGAATAATAAGCACTAATTACACAGAAATATTCAAAATTTACCATCAGTCTCTTTCATATTACGTTATTATTAATAGCGTTAGAATACCGCTATTTGAAAGTTGGCGCGTAAGTATATCTTCTAATTTTTTAGCCATTAAAATCTTGCAAAATCAAATAATCTATATCTAACAAATTTAAGTAGGACAAATGTTTCATTTGACATTCAACTATTATTGAATGAACATTAATTATTCCACTAAAACGTTCTTTTTCTTTGTTCTTTTAGCAAATCCTATCACAATGGTTGTCCTCATATTAAGTAAGACGGATATCCATAAAACATAGGCACAATTATGTATTTCTACGTACAAATCAGAAAGCAAAGTACAATATCTGCTTTCTCGTTTTGAGCTATCATCTGGAACACACGTTTCATCCTTATTAGGAATCATCAGCCAGATTTACCCTCGATGATAAGCTCAGACAAGGCTTATTATTTATTTATATGCTACTCCATCCACCGTGCAGTAGGTACTGAGCTTACAACAGTGTGTGGGGTTCAATTTTAAGATGGGGGTAAGGGGGGGGGCACAAAATTAACCACAATAAGTTGGCCGTTCCGGCGTGGTCTCATGCTCAAGGCGCCGGTCTCCCACGATGCAGATGCGTCGGAACATGGGTTCGAATCCCGGTCTTGGCTTGGTTCAATTCCCTTTCCTTTGTTTGTCAGCCTCTTCTTCACTTTCTCTTCGGGTCTGAAGCCTGGCCTTAATGGCTTCCAGGGGAAGGAAGTATCTATTCCCTAGTAGTCAGCGGGATTCCGATAGGAGGGCGCCTTTCGATAGTGATAAGTATCACTCCTGTGCTACAGATGCTGGAATAATTGATATGTGACTGTATAGTTTATGTGTGACTATTTATTATAAAAAGAGAAGAGAAAATTATAGTTTAATGACTTATGATTAAAAATTAATGGAAGATTTTTATAATTAATTTTTTTTATATAAATTATTTCAAATATCAGTTGTTTTTTAATTTGATTTATATTATTACCATCATAGGTCTAGTTATTCCAATTTAGTTGACTAAATAATTTATAATTCACATAATTTTCATTTCTTAATCCAAAATTATTATTTGCTTTGGGAATATTAAAAATTCTTAACCAGTTATTTCGATTTAAAATACCTGTACTACTATGTTGTGTTTTATTTCTATAATAAAAAAATACTTTTTAAAATCCATATATATATATATATATATATATATATTTAGGGTGATTCTAAATTCATAGGACAAACTTGAAGGGGTGGTAGGAATCACTAAAACTAACATGTCTTCTCAAACAATGTGCGTCCGCAACTGCCGAGTTTTCGATATCCGCCCAAAGTTTGAGAGAGAATCGTTGCTGGTAAGCGTGTGGCTGTTGTAGCGTGTGGATTTGCGTTTGCCAGCACCTGAGCATTGTGCACATTAGGCACTCCCTCACGTGTAAACAATGTTTCATTTGTGAAAAGCACATGTGCTGGAAAATCCGGCTGCACTGCACTCTGCTGCATAAACCAGCGGCAGAAGTCTACGCGCCGAGGATAATCCTCAGCTTTCAATGGGTGAATTCTCTGTAAATGGAATGGGTGTAATTGCTTCTGGTGAAACATTCTCCATACGGCTCACATCTACGGTACGTACCTGCAACAGCTCTGGTACTTGTGTCGGATCATACCTAACCTGTTGTAGAATGTAAACGCGATATTTGCGGACATACATTATTCGACAAAATGTCTGTTTTAGTGTGCCTGCTATCCCTTAAAGTTTGTCCAATGAATTTAGAATCATCAATGATATGGTTTTTGTATTTTTTTTTTCAAATTCAATATATATATATATATATATATATAGATTATTTTTTTTTCTTCAATTGTCAAAATTTTTTATTTATTTATTTTTAATTTTTCTTCAGAAAATTTAGTTTTAAAATTGATATACTGTGTTATCAAATATTCTAAAAATTAAATTAATATTATTATTTTGTATTTAGATAAGAAAATCCAGCTATTTAATCCATAGTCCAAAATGGGATCAACCAAGGATTTAAAAATCAACAGTTTCTATTTAAAGGAAACGTATGCTTTATATGATAAACATGTATGTTAAAGAGTGAAATATATTTATAATAATATAGGAAAATTGATTTTCCCAATAATAATTATTCTCAATGTAAATAACTGAATATAACAATAACCTAATAAATACTTAATAATAATAATAACCTAAATAAATGCTTATCCTATCAAATTTTAAAGAATTCCATCCAGCCGTTTTAGTGTGATACATAAAAAAATAGAAAACAGTCAAACAGAGAAACAAAAATGTTCAAGTGTGTAGTGAGTCTGCGCATGCGCAGCCAACAATAACACAGGAATATTAAACATCGACGAGATAGAATATGTCGTGGTTGTAGCGTTTTACTTTAATTGTTCGTTTCTGTGGATCAACTTCAAAATATTCAATTTAATACTTTTCCCATCTTAATGGCGGCACAAAACTAACTTATAATTATCCCCTATCGGTTGGAGCGCCGTTAAATGCGTATTTCGTAATAATTTATGATCGCAGTAAGAAATTAGTGTGGTTTTTTTTTTTCTTTCTTTTTCCTTCCCCGGGCGCTATTAAATGCACCAAAGGAAACAGAATTGGTTATTGCATAATTAAAATTTGCCGGAGAGAAGAGAAGAAAGGAAACGGAATGGCCTGTATGCTAGAATCTCAGAAGAGAAGAACGTAGAAAGAGACCACAAGAAAATCTTTCAGATTTCATTATTCAAACTATAATCCTAGAAAATCAAATATCAAGTATTGAATTTTTTAGCAGGAATATCGCGTTTGTTAAAAAAATAAAGTCATGAAATGCCGTCAAAGAAAAGGCTGCTATTTCGTTAGGTTCAAGAACTTGCATTATGTGACTATTCATATTATTTTTATTTGAATGCATTTGAGTGAAAATGAAACATGAAAATGTAAATAAAATTGTGTTTCTCACAGGACCATTTATTAAGAAAATAATTACTATAATAAAAAGCGAATTATTTCAATCACCACAGAATAAAAGCATTCGGAATCCTTCTGAGCGTTTCAAATATTACATATTTATTTTTCTTTTTTCGAGTATTAATTCAGGGTTTCTGTTGTTGTTGTTCTAGAATTCGATTAGGCTTAACATTGGCTTTGTTGAGTGTGAAGTTCAGTTTCAAGCCTTTAAAATTGTCCAGACTATTGTGAAAGTTTTCACAACCAGATGCTAAAACTCAGTTGAAATCCGAGAGAAAATTTGCCATTAGGCCCTAACCGATTTCCTTGTTGATTCTGCAAGCGGGGATTCTATTCACCGGTATCTGAGTTTATTCTAACATTTAAAATAGCGAAGCATCCAAAAGTCCAAAATTTGAAAGCAGCTTCAATTTAATAATAAAATCTTGAACGTATTTTTAAACCAGAGTTTATTTCTGGAATTTTCTGTGATGCACATGACCCAAATTAATCTTCTATATTTGATAACTTCTATAATGTGTTATTAAAATGTAAAGTCTTTACTGATTTTGCCCATAAAGAACCCGTAAAGAGTTCAATAACTCAAAATATTTTCGTTCAGGAAGAGCCATATAGTATTATTATAATGTAATACTGCATTGTGTAATGTAATATAGTAATTATATATTGTAGAACTGATATTGAAAATTCTAATTGTACGATGAATTTCATTAACTTCCCATTTCCCATTTGAGGTTTTTTTGTTTTTATTTGATTGTTTTTGGTCAAATACCTTTTCAAGTATGCCTAAGGTTGTCTTAGGGTTTGAATTCCACATTTTGTTATTGTTATTTTAGTTTTGAAGTGTCATCAGGAGTACATTATTATTCTCCTCGAACCCCATTTGGCTGAGGAGAGTTTAATAACAAAATAGCTGTTTCAGAATCTCAGCTTGAAACAAATTCAAAAAAGTCTCCCATTTTTGATGAATATACGATTTCGTTCCTTATTCCTTTCCCCATTTGTTTTTTGATTGTTTGTTATTTGATTCTTTGTGGTCAAATACCCTTTGAGATAAGCGTTAGGCTGACCAAGGTTTTGAATTCCATATTTTATTATTGTTTTTTATTTTGCTTATTTTTAGTATTGAGGGTCACTTGACCCATCTTAAAAATGGATTGAAACGACATAATTTCTTTTAATTACATATTTTTCTTTGATATTTAAAAGTGGCGCCCTCATTGTGATAACAGGTTAACTCCCGATATTACAGTTCAGTAATAAATTGTGAAGTTGCAACATTAACGAAACGTAAGTAAATAAATAAATATTGGTTTGTAACTCATAACATCGTTACGAGTTAAAACCAATAGCAGAATCTTAAAAGTTTCTAATTTTTCTGTAGTTGTATTTGACCAAATAACAGACCTTGGTGATCTTAGTCCGATTATACTAAAGAAGCTACTAAAAAGCTACGGATTTGGTAAATTAGACTAAACTCCTCAAGAAGCTGAACCTTCGCTAGTAGGTTAAGACTGTTTGCTCTCAATTCAATTACTTATAAATTTCAAATTTCTCCAAGATTCCAGAAACTTCACTATAGAGTACTTGAAAGCTATTATTTCAAATTCTATCTTACTTTCTAAGGAAAAAGAAGGCTTATGAAAGCATTCAGTCTGTGTGTATGTGCCCGTGATCTTTCCTTAAAACTTTTGAATCCCTCGATGTATCTTCTTGAAATTTGGTATGCGCATTTCCTGTAAGAGTCTATCTAGATTAGATTAGATTAATTGAAAGTGGGTGGCATGACTGCCGAGCACGTCGACCTGAAAGATCTTTTGTACTACCCCACGGAAAGAAGGACAGACGGAGAGAATGACTGAGAAAGGATGGTGTGAGAAATGCAGGGGAAACGGGAGAACCCCGGGAAAACCTGCCCAGCGGGGATCGCCACCATCAAGGAAACCCACATGAGAACCGAATCCGGGATACAGAGGTGAGAGGCCAGTGTTTTAAGCGACATCGCCAACCGCGCGGCCAAGAGTCTACCTAACTTCTAGAATATTTGAACTTTATTTACGTGTGTTTGTGTGTGTGTCTGGTGGGGGGGGGGGGGTCGTTGTCGAGATAAATTAACGTAAGGTGATAAAAATACATGGAAAAGCGTTAGAAAGAAAACAATGGAATAATATCCATTATTAGGTCTCCAGGAATTAAAAGTTATTATAAACTTAAAAGATTAAATGGTAATCCATTAATTTGCATTCGCTCTGATGTAATTAATTGATTTACCCAACATAAATAATAAACCTTAACTATTTCTTTTAGAAAAGGAAAATATTCTCTTCTTTGGCTTTAGTAGACATTATAATAATAAACATAGATTTTAGATTTCTGTCTAATTTTAGGACTAAGAAAATCTTTTAAGTTTATAATAACTTTTAATTCCTGCAGACCTTTTTTTTTCAGTTGGAAATAAATCCACAAAACTTTAAATCTTAAATTAAGATTTATACATTCATAAAAAATACTAAAGGTATTGGAAGCAAAAAAACTGTTGTAAGAAAACTGTAAGATTTAAAAATCGGTCTCTAACGTAATTAAGGAATTCCTTTATCAAAAACATCCAATCTCGGAAAAATAAATAATGCCTCAATTTTAATCTAAATTCTTAGGTTGGGATTCTTCTGGAAATTAATTAATGTTACTGCTAAGCTGCCTTCAGCTTCATATTACTCAATGTTGTCTGCTTGTATTTATTAAAAATTTTAATTTTGCTCAGATACCGTGGAATGTCCTTCGTTGAATTTCATTATTCTCTAGTATTGTTTAGATTGTATTCCTGCTGTTGCTTTGGGGGATAAATATAAATAGATTGTCTATATTTTGATATGCAGGAAGGATTTTGAATTTTTTATAAATGTTTCAGCGATGGAATATTTTCCGAATAGAAAATACGTCTCTTTTAAAAAAGGGTCTTGAATATTCTCCAGCCCTAGAAGAATTTCCAGGAATTTTATTGCTGTAGCACAGGTTCTACACACAGACCTCCCCCCCTTTCATTGCTCTCTTCATTCATTGGATAAAATTTAAAACCTAATTTCAAGTGCAAAATACGAAAATTTTAACGTTTCCTTTACTTTAGTTAACGGATTGTTACTGATAAGAATTGAGAGATTCGGCTTAGAGTAGCTTCTTAAATAAAGTTAGAAACAATTAAGTAGAATATTATTTCGACAGCCAAGGTTTAATTCATTACTATTCATTTCATCTTTACTTAATTCATAAATCTTAATCTTTAATGCATCATGTGAATAAAAACATTTATTTTTTTTTTTTGTTTCATAAAAATGGTTTCAGGTTTTATCTTTGAAATTTGACGTCCGACAATAGGAGGGATCAGGCCTTTGCATTGACTGTATTTTGTGACTACATCTGTTCAGAAGAAGTTCATTTAACTCCTGTTCTTCACGGCCGATAGGATTAGTTTCTGTTCGATAGGGAGGGAGAGGGAATTTCGAAACAATTTGAACTTTCGGAATGACCCTCACTTGAAAGATATTCCTCAATGGCCATAATTTCAGCTGTCTTTTTTCGCCCACTTGTGCTCATCCACAGTCCTGCCAAAGAATCCCAACTATATTTCAAAATTTCTTACAAAAAAAGCTAGATAAAATAAGGCTATTTTCAACGAATACGCTATTAACTGTCTATTTCAGAATCATTTCGCTGCAAAATAACGACTATTCGTCTTAATTTCATTGATTCGGTATTCTGTATAGTTACCAAATGACCCCTAATTATTTTCTTTGCATTGGATCTACATATGCCAGTATTCGTTGGTGTTGCCATGGTTACGAAAACGAACAATTATTCATTCTAGGAATTCAAACTTCACTGTAAGTTGGGCTAATTACAGGAAGTAGTTATTTTTAATGTCTTATTAGTCGTGAACAAAGGAAATGAAAACATGAATTCCTTCTGGTTGCGGAACCATATTCGCGGTAACTGCGATAACACGCTATATATCTTAGAAATATTAATGCAATGTAACGAATCTCAGATGAAAGATGCCAAATAAAATATATCCATTATTCAGCTAGTGAAGTTTATATGTATTCGAACACTATAATTTTCTCATTGATATTTTTGCTTGAAGTGATTACAGCCCTGGTGTTTAATTTAACAGTGGGCAATTTCTTTGCTTTTCAGAAAACAGTTTCGACCATTTCTGACCATTATCAATTATTTAATCTTTGGCGTTCATCAGTTTACTACTTTTTTTTTTTTTATTCAGATACAATTATTGAAGAGTTTTTTTCCATCTCATTCAAAGATGGAATTCCCCCAAACGTTTTCTCTTAAAAGGATAAAGTGCTTAAAAAATAATGCTTATTACTAAGTTATGTTAAGTTATGTAATGAATGTGGGTGACAGAGAAGTCAAGCACTGCGACCGGAGGTCTACTGTATTAACCCACGGAAATATGGACAGATGGAGAGAAAGACTGAGAAAGTATGGTGGGAGAAGTGCAGGGGAAACGGGAGAACCCCGAGAAAGCCTGCCAAGCGCGGATCGTCCACCATCACAAAACCCACATGAGAACCGAACCCGGTACTCAGTATTACTAAGTTACAGTAAATTAGTGTTCTGTAAACTGAGAAATTATGAAAATGACTTTACATTGGTTTTTCTTCTCTAGTGAAATGGAAAAGTTGGTATTTGGTGTTTCAATGACCAAAATACATCTCTATAGTCTTCTCTAGTATTAGTAATTCTAAATCTTTCAATACTCTTTTGAAATTGATAAATCCTTCTGTCCCACCTTAAATTCCGGTTTTCAACTACAAGATGTTCTTTGATCTAAGAAAATTTATAAGTTTTGGCTGTAACTCTACTTATTTGTAAATAGTTTGTACCAAATGTTTTAGTTCAATGTTTATTTCATAATGCATAATTTCTTTAAAAATTTTAAACAATGAATTCTTTTTGGTAACTTTGTCTTTTATGGCAAATTGTAATATCTATCTTGTTCCTTCAACAAACAATAGGTTGAAGGAGATCTTTCATCTTTCGAATATTCAAGATAATTTGCATATCTGATAAAAATGATATTATCAAGAAAGAATTCAAGAAAGAATATCAGCATTGCTTATCATTTAGCTAAATCAAAAGTTTCATTATTCAGAAATTACAAGCCTTAGTAAGAAATAGTAATATTATTTTGAATTAAAAGACGAACGAAATAGGTGAGAAAACAAAATCAAAAACCAGAGCGAATGAAATATAATATCAATCAAACCCGCTTGCAATTTCTGTTTCAATTTATGTTCTACATTCTTTGAATTGTAATTCATCGAATTTTTTATTTAATATCTCTTCACTTACTACAGTAATACTCAAATTTTGCAAATTTATGTGTAATGCAAAGAATTGTGAATATGTAATAATGTAATATTACAATAATATAATAGAATGTAACGCCAATACACAGTAAAATCTCTGCAATACCTTTTAGAACTATTATTTGACGATGACGCTGCTTTTGTTGAAATGTCCAGACTTACTTATTGATATTATGCTATGGTTTTTAGATTTCTGTTATTATCCGTAATTTTTTTATAGTTAAAATGTTATTTTCAAATATATTATCTAGTACTTCTGAATTCGACCTCTGTTTATGAAAACGTCGACTGTTATCTTGTCATCATTGGTGGTAAATATTACTATAGTAAGCCACAAAATTACATCCGTTACTTTATAAAAAAAAAAAAAAAAAGTATTTAGAATGATTAAACTTTATTTCAGTATTCTGATTGAGTTGATAGATCACTGTCATTTGGGATAATCTTTATTCCCGAGATGGATTGTCACCAAGCCAACTAAATCGTCTGCTTGTTGTTGTTTCATATAAAAATATTGTTGTGTTCAGTTTTCAGTGATTGCCCTTCCTCTCTGTCGTGCCTCAGGGAAATCCGGAGTCAGTAGGGATCAATGCTCATTCTTCCCGGAACACAGTGTTTGTTTCTTCATGTTGTTCAGTTTCATCTTTTTCCCTTGTGGGTTTTTTTCCATTGTTATTTTTAGCTGCTTCATAATTTTTTTTACTTACTTTAATTTCTATTTTTCTTGTTCATTTTTCTTACTATTTACACTTGCTCTTAAATATTAACCGAAAAGTATTATCCCGTATCCTTCCGCCTTCTGCCTTTCACTAGCTACAAATTTTCTATTCGAATTTGGAGAGAAATGCTGGAATCAGAGTTCGGTTCACGTGTGTCGCATCGGCGATTATTGGTGTGTTTATGTCTTTTTCGCATAAATCCACGACAGCGTTTAACTGACAAAGCAACCTGCAGCATTTGCCATTTGATAAATGGAAGGCATCAAAGATTGGCTCCAGTGAAGAATACAGAATGTCTCAAAACACACACACTACAAAACTTAATGGGAGATCAGGAGCACCACGCAAATCTTTTTCGTCGACTAGCGGACATACATTCAGAGACGAAAAAAGTTTATCATGATGCTCCCTATCCCCCCATTAAAATAGCGTTTTAATAATAACGTGTAACGATTAAAAGTGGTTTGAAACACGTATATGAAAATAATGCAGTGAAGGAATTATAGTTGAAACGAAGAATATTAAAAAAGAGAAGATGATAGTTGTTATTAATAATTATTATTAATTATAGTGCAAAAGCATTAAAATTCTGTATATATATTCACAATCGAAAATTCGTGATTAAAACTTCATTATAAAATTTGGAAAAAATAAACAAGTCCACATTCACCTAAATACAAACTTTTATAGAAATTTTCTTTCGAATTCTGTAAATATTAGTAAAGCATGTTTCAAATCTGACAATTGTTGAGAAAATTACAATTATTTGTTTAAATGTTAATTACATAAAATTTTTTGTGTTTTGAAAGATTTTTGAATTAATACAGTCGGACCTCTATTTAACGAAGTCGCTAAATCCCGAAAAAAAGTTCGTTTTATGGAAAATTCGTTAAATAGAGATTCACCTTTTAAAATTACTTTAAACTACATAAAACAGATTTAAAATACATAAACAATAAATATTAATAAAAAAAATAATAATTTTAATGACATAAAGCATACATTACCACATGCATACTTAAATTTTACTAATAAAGTCTGTTAATTTTGTCTAGTCTTTTTTTTGAAAAAGTGTTTTCGTTCATAGTACGTCTCGCATCTTTGCAATGCACCAAAAACCCCTTCAATATTTTCTTCAAATTGTAACCGCGTCGGATTGTTTCAAATGATTTTAGCATTTCATCATATGAAGGTTTTTTTGATTTCTTCATCATGATCATTTCCATTTTCATCATCTTCATCTTCATCGCAATTCATAGCTGTATTGTTTTTATTTTTCACGCTGTCCAAAATATCCGATTTAGTTAGTGTTTCCGAGGTCTCAACTTCAAAATCAAGTGAAAGATAATCATCAATCAGCATATCATCGTTAATTTCTTCTTTTTCTCTCAGCTGTATCCATATTTCTTTCATTTCCTCTAAGGGAATATTAATAATAAAAACATTTCATGGAGATGTCTCCTTGAAAAAATATATAAAATATATAAAAATAGATGTCTCGAAAAAGCTCATTAAATAGAAAATGCACTTCGCTATTTGGAGATTATTTTACGAAGAAATTAGCAAAATGTTCTTGGTTCCAAAGAAAAGTTCGCAAAATAGAGGTTCGTTAAATAGAGGTCCGACTGTGTATTACAAAGTAATTTTGTATCTTTAATAGAGCATTCACTTTTATTTGTTTTTTTTTTTAGATTGTAATTCTAATAAAAAATTGCTTCTATTTTTTTTTTCGTTAATTTTATGTCTTTTTTCAGTTAAAATTAGCTTTTGAAAACGAGGACAATATAGAAATTTTAAGCTATAGTCAACTACTTTTCATTTCTCACTTCGACCTATCCTTAAGTATTGACAAAGAAACAACGATTTTGCTTTTCGAAAATTTGCCTAAAATATTTATTTTAGAAAAGTTGTTAACTGGTTTAGTTATTTGTAAGACTTTAGTGATTAGGGGATTTAAGAAATTTTCAGAAATGAAGAATTTGAAAACTCCGTTGCATTTTGCAGGAATTCGACAGACTTTGTATTCTTTAAAAATAACAAAAACAAAAAAAAAATAAGTTTTAAGTTATTTTTCAAGAAATTCTGTTTTTTCTTAATATCTGATCGTATAAATCATTATTATAATTTCCCCTTACATCATTAGGGGATATAAAATATCTAAATTAAAATTAATAAAATGTCTGAAATTGCAATTGCTTATTGAGAGATTCTCACTGATGTCGTCCAAGAGACCGGGACTCTCAACTTTTTCTTGACGATCGATCGAGGACCTTACGAGGACCAAGTGGTAACCAGGCCATTCGGAAGTACTGCAGAAGCGTCCATTTAACGGAAAAGCGACACCTGCCATGCGAAAATCCTTATGAATCTCAACCAGACTTTCATGGCCTAAACGACCTCCATCCAGAGCATTCCCTGTTCCCGAGTAGTTGGGGAGCAGTCATGTCCGCCCCGAGCTGTTTAATATGTCCCCAGTTACAGGTTTGTGGCGTCTTATAGCCTTTCAGGCGATACGGGTTCCTCTTGCCACGGCTTTAGGGAAGCTACTTCTGAAAACAAATAAACCCCGCTCCACCCGTTCAAAACACACTCCTAACAACCCAGAAACACGCGTATAACCCTTCTCTAGACACTTGGCTTCGCTTATCTCAGGCGGCAAACACTGTCTACTCAGAGCCACGTCTTCACATCGCTTCATTAACCACCGTAATGAGTAGTAGTTAACCAGTTCATTTAAAGATAAAATAAACATAATAAAATAAAAAAGATTACTTTACAAATTTAAAATAATCTAATTTAAAATAAACTATAATCACTGGACCACATGTCTTGTTTGTAGGTTTTTCTTGTAGGTTTTTTTTTAAAGTAGGGGGGGGGGGCAGCTTTCAAACATTCTTAAGGAAACATAAAAAAAAAATTCAAGAAAATTAACTGAATTTTTTAGAAAGCTATTGTTGATTAGTTAAGCTTTAAGCTTTCCAGGTTAATTAGTTGTTAGCCATTACGATCTAGTTGATTTCAGCAGGGGAGGAGCAGGAATAAAATTAACAGATCTTGAACGTTGTTCAGTATTTAACAATCACTGACATTTAATATCCACAGAACCATTAAAGATGAAATCTGGAAAATATTAAAATTCAATGAACTAAATCAAATTTAGAGTCCTAGTCATAGAACTTAAATTTTCTTAAAATCAAGAACGCTTAGTATCTTAAAATCACTGAAATCCAGTCTCCTAATTGTCAATTTCAATATCATAAATTATTAGAGTTCAATTTTCTGAAATACCAAATCATTATCGTTATCCTAAATCATTAAATCCTACAATTACTCAATTGTAATATCCTACAATAAAAAAACTTACAGTTATTGAAACATATAATCCTGAAATTAATGAAATTTAGTAATCTACATCATTAATTTTCAGTAATCTAAATTATTACAGTTCCAATTAAAGAAGAAACTGAAGAGGTCTCAAATAGGGACGGAATGTAACACTTGCTTTTGTTTTTGAAGTTTCATTGTATTCTTACAATTAGGAAATTTTAAATTGCAAGCTAATTATAATTATTAACGAAAGGTTTCAGTAACTTCTTTCGTTATTAAAGTTTCTGGAAAGCTTAAAATCCTAAATCGTTATTGTCCTCCAAATGAGAGATGGCCGCCCTGTTTTTGTGAGATCTGCGCATGTATCATCGATTAGTCTGGTCAGGCACTTCCGTCTGATTTTATGACAGGACGCCGCCATTACGATAATCGCTTGTTACTTTGCAAAAGAGCATTGTATTTATAAATATCATATTTATATAAATACTTATTGTTAGCAACTGGTATTGAAATAACGCTAAATAGTGGAGAGAAGTTTTTATTTGGCGTTATCAACATGTCTTTCTCAGTGAAAACAGACCCCCGTCGTCCATTGTGACAGGAAAACATAATTGATCAGCTAACGGATGGGCTGCGCAGTTCAAACTTCCGCCGGCCACCTTTCATTTGGAGGACAATAATCCTTCAGTATCCTTCAGTATGAAGTTCAATGTCAAAGAATCATTACCATTCGTTGTCCTGATTGATTAATTTCATTCTCCTGAAGTTTTAGAAAGTTATTATCCTCGAATCTTTAAAATCTTTATTTTCTTAAAATACCTGAAAATGACATCCTATAAAAATGGAAGTTCAGAATCGTAAATTATTAAAATTCAGTGTACTAAAATTACAATGTTCTTGTTATTTTTAAGTGATTAATTTCATTATCTTATCATCATTAGTTATCCTAAAACGATTGAAATTTAATATACAAGAATCCCTGAAAAATCCTGAAGTTTAGTATCCTAAATTTTTAAAATTTCAGATTCTAAATTATCAAGTTCAATGTTACTGAAACATTAAAGTTTGTTATCTTGATCCATTAATTTCATTATCCTGAAATCTTTGAATTTTTTGTCTCTTTTAGAAGCATAGAATTATTAAAATTTATTATCGCACAATTATTGAAATTCAATATCCTGGAATCTTTCTGAGCTATCCTGCTAACCATAATTATAGGTTTTCTGATCTGTAATTTAGTTGTAATTCTTTTTTTCTAATTCTAAAGTATATATTAAGAGGTGCTATCGCTTAACGAAACTGACACTAATTTTGGATCGCAGTACTTTCAGTGATGATAAAATAAGGAGAAGATGGAGTTGACAGCAAATGGGTAAAAAAAAAGTATATCTTGGTCTCCAGCGAACGCAGCAGGAAGTACCTGACAAACCAAAATATGAAGAAACAAAGACAGTGATTGGCGGAAAAACAAATCAACCGTAGTAAGAGCAATTAAGCTTACCAGGAACTACTAATCGAAAAGGACAATGGACAAGTTCTGACAGAACAAAGAGCAATTTAGATATAGTCTAATAAACAAAGATATCCATCCGCTGTCTGACAAGTACGCGCAACTCCCATAAAGCGGGTAATCGTAAGACAATTTTTTTTTTCTGAAAATCTTCAAATGTAGTAATTTACTTTATTCTGTTCTGGTAACATTTGATGCTTAGCTATTTTTTTTTTCTTTCATTCCAATAAAAATGCCCGATCATCTCGTCACAATAAAAAGTTTAATAAAAACGAACAAAGATAAAAAAAGTCAATTTCGGCATTCGTTTACTTTGTATCCGAAGTTGTGGAGGTTGGGGGAGGTAGGCTTAAACGTTCGGTTTCCTTAGGCCTAAATAATAATTTCTTATGTTGTATAAATGTCGCAGAAAAGCATTAGCACAATTTACTACATCTTACGGTAAAGCACGATGTGAGATATTGCAACAAATTAAGAAACCTCAGTAATACGGCAAACTAAGAAGCCTAAAATCCCAAATTAGAATACTTTATTTAGAATAGGTATAAATGTATAAACATTGGACGTTTTACTGATAAAGATTAATCAATTTTTTTTACAGGTAACATTTCAATATTGTTATTCTGTAACTATCTAGCGGGGAAGCTAGAAGCGCACTCTGTTACGCTGACAATATCCACTAATTACCAACCAACATTCGGCATTATTCATAAACAAAACGGAATAAAAATTAGTAGCTGCATTTTTATACTTCATCACATTGATTATTATAAATTTATTAATTGCATAAATTTAGCTCAACAAATTCAAGACTAAAAATTAAGAAGCCCATTACAATTCTATTGTTTTGGGTAGCATAAAGAAATAAGAAATTAGTGAATGTGACAAATTTCTGATAGAAATAATGAATAATTTACTAGTCTAACTTTTTCCTGTAGCTTTAAGATGGGTCATTGCTTATATTATGAATTACAATGAACGGATACTTAAGAGAAACAATTGCTTTAACTTATTACTTATATCGAAATTTAAATTATTTGATTGCGGATATAGATTACTGAATAATGATGGTAAAATTCCACCTGAATTTTGATTATCTATCACAGACAACTTATTACGGATCATTTCTAATTATAGTTCACTTCCTATTTTCCGTCCATTTATGATCGTTTCCTCTTGTCTTTTTCATCCACCAACTCTGATTACTTTTCTTGGATTATCATTCCACCTTTTCACGGAAAAAAAAAGTAGTAGTAGAGATCTTCCCACGTCTTAATTCTCTGTCATTACAGCCGGTAAATGGTGATTGGCGTTAGGATGGCAACGGTCTGTAATAACCGAAGAAATAACGACGCCCTCTTCACAACAGAATTTATGGCGGAAGTTCGGAAGGGCTTCAAAATCCCACAAAAATATCTAACACACATGCGCAGTACTATTATAATTCTTACACAATGTTATAATCCTAAAAAGCTATTAGTAACGTTCCATTAACGCTTATGCTATTGTAATAAAAAGTTTCAAATATTAGTGAAGAAATTTGTAATGTTTCACTAAATAACTAAATTAGCAAGCATTACTGCCTTTCACTTAGAAATTAGCAATAATTCTATGTATCTACATATTTTGTCCTTTTTTGTATTGTAGAAAGATAAAGCTATACCAGCAAAGGCTGTTACAATAAGAAATGTCAACTGACAAAGTAAACAAGCTACGTACCCTGCATTCGTCCTTGCTGCCTGAGTCACGGAACTGAAATTAGAAGCAAATAAATAATTACCCACAATTGAAATTTCATTTACATGTGATGATTGAATGAGATTGAATGAGATGATTGGATGATTGCAGTCACATGATCCGTTCACTTACAATCACAACCTTTCATTCATGAATTGTGAAACAAATTGATTAATATCTTAATAGGTTAATATTTTTGCATAACTAATGTGTCTGAAAGCTCCTTAGAGATTATCAATAAAGAGAGATTTATAAAAAAATTGCACAAAACACATTAAACAATATTTAGAAACAGTATAATAGCACAGTTAACGAAAGAAATAAAAACAGTTAATTATTAGAGATAGTATAGAAATGTTTGCTTATTAGAATCAATAATTGTTTAAGATGTAGTTTAACTTAGGTTGCTGAACAAAAAAAAAAAAAAAAAAAAACTCTTAAGAGAAACACACCTTAAAAGAAATAATGCTTTTATTGAGTTTTTTATTCCTTTTTGACTATTCTCTTACAAATTACTTTAAGTTTCACTACATAAAACTTTATTTTCTACTTAAATAAGTAGAAGAACACATTGTCTAAGAATGTTCAATTAACAGTAGTTGTGAGGTGTTTGTAACTCAAATTTTCATTGTTTTTTTTCATTGTAGCTAGCGTCTTGTTCAATTAAACTTACAGGTACTGTCATTGATTGAAGAAAACTCCATTGTATGACGTTTTCAGTGACCTCATACACAAAGCGTAAAGGGAAGGATAAGTTCTTAAAAAGTTTCTGTCCTTTTGCTACACCTGTCGAGCCCAAACTAAGTCGGTTGTAGAAGTGGGGAAAAATACGAGTTCTAATCTGCTGTCACTTCCGGTTCACAGGAAATAGCCAAAGATGAAACATATATGAGATCACTACAGTTTAGTGTACAATATGAAACCAGTTTTACGCCGTGTTTCTTTTTTTTTATTTGGAAAACTAAACTTGTAGAAGAGATTACAAAATACTTATCATTAAATAAAAGTATTCCCGAAAATTTTTATTTTCTGTTCATTAAAAGAAAGCAAAGTTTCATTTATAACAGAAGGGGAAGGATAGATACAATAGAAATGGATATTCTACTATTTTGGGTAAACGTACGCCTTAACTCCGAGATATAATATAGTTATAAAAATGTAACAATTTCTTATTTTAATTAATATTAATTATAAAAAAAATAAAAATGAGAATTGGTTCCTGAATGAAATAATTATTCAGATCTAAACTTACCACACATTAATTCAGATCTACAATCGTCAAATACATCCTCTTCTATTTGACAATTCAAAAAATTATTGATGAACATTCAATCAATTTTCGGACAGAATTTAGAAAAAAAATGGCAATAAATCAATAATTTTTGAAGAGCATTTTCTGCAGTTATCTTTCATAAGCACAGGATATTCTAATGCAGTCAGCTGTTGTGCCACATTCCCAAGGGAGTAATTGTGAACTGACTGTGAGGATGGCAGCAACGAGATATTAGAGTCTTGAGGCTAGTTATAGTCCCCTGTTCCTGACATCTTTCACTGATAAACTACCGGCAAATGGACGGTTGACGGACCTTCAACGCTGTTGAGGCGTAAATGTAAACGCAGTCTGTTGGATCAACGACCTACCTCTGATGAGACATATAAAACCATCTCTTCTGACTTCAATTAATAAAGGAAATAGATTATTGAACCATTCAATTGTGGTGGGCCATTAGATTCTGTAAGCAATATTCAAAACCAAGGCTAATCGAAAACAAACTGCAATGCGTTTTTGTTGTTATATTTACTGTTTATTACTGAAATTCGAGGTTTGCGTTTCAGATGAATCTAAAATAAATGCGCTTTACAATCCCCTACACTTTGCTTCCACAACAATTGAACTGATTGATCTGAATCAATCTGGTTGATAAGCTTTTCGATTTTCTATTATCTAGTTTCTATCATTATTACAAAAGTGATTTCTGCAATCAAGTAAAATGCTTCCGGCCATAAACTCGTTTATTATATGGTACAACACAAAGGAAAACCATAATGTAACAGAATTCATTTTCGAGAAACAGTGAACTCATAAACTTTCCTATTACAACTCCATAAATGAATTCAACTGTATTTGGGTGATAATAGCAGTTTTTTTAAGTCAGTCCGTAAGTTCATAGCATAACATCTTTCATTCATAAGTTTCGAAAAATGGCTGCAACAAAATTAAGATTCCATCAAAGCTTCGAGTATTTGAAAAGTGTTTTATGGTATCACCGCTTGTGAACTGAGTTTGCCAACAATAGAAATTTTCATACTTGTATGAGAAATTATGTAGACGACAAGGATTCCAACTTTACTGTTGTAAATAAAAAACTCAAGCATTTGGACAAAAACTTCAGCTGACGATTACGATACATGAAACATCCGATGTCCTGAGAGGCTAAAACAAACTTTATAAATTTTGATTTCTTCGAATGTCAGTAAAAAGGATTTTTTAAAGAAATTACTTGAGGAAAATAAGTTTCAGTAACTAATTTTTTTTTTACTGGAAGTTTGAATTTCTTACTACTTCCTACTTTGGGAAGTAAGAATCTTCATTTCTTTGATGCGAATAATCTTGTTCGATATATGCCGGAAGTAAATGCGCTTTCAAGAGTCAGTTAATTGTACTGATCCAACAAAGGGATTATTCAATATCCCAGTGTTAACATTTTGATAAGTAATTTAAACAAATGAGATCATTAGATACCTGATAAAATTTTTGAAAATTTGGAAAAATATTGAATGCTAATTATGTTTCTCTTTCTTTCGGTGCAGACAACTTTGAATTCACCTTTCCCTGGGTTCAACCGTGTGGCAAGCAAAGTTTTACAAGTATATGAGAAAAAAAAGCAAGTGAAAACATTTTTGAAAACTGATCAAGGAAACATTTTCTCACTCCTATCAGCCCAGGTGACAGCTTCAACCTTCTCTGGAACATCAAAGGGAGGTCATGCAAAGTTAAGTTCTATTAGAGACTAATTGCACAAATAACAAACATCCAATAAGTAAACAGTACATTTGAGCTTGAACAAATAAATTTTTCAAAATTGTGATGCGGCTTTCCTTATCGTTTCGTTTTACTTTTTAAGTTAGCTAACTTAAATTTAGCAGATAGCGTTTGGTCACAGCTGAGTGATGAAATCTGAAGCCTATCATACGCTTGATGCAGGTTCGAATTTCGGCAATGGCTTGGTTGTTCCTTTCTCTCTTCTGCATGAGTTTATCGTCCATTCAACGATTTATTCTCATTTTTACATCTTATTTCGGTGCAGTTTATCAGCTGTTTCTCTTACGCTAATAAAAATCGTCAGTAATATGTGTGTCATCAAAGAAACACCGACAAACACCGACAAGAAACGCTGTTATTGTACACCACACAATTTCAGCAATTTTTTTTTTACTGAAAGCCAAAAAACAGTTGAAAATGTTGTAGTACAGTAATAGTATTAAATGCATTTAGTGGCACAGCAGCAATAAAACTTCAGAATCTCAGATCTGAATAATAATTTAGCAAATAAAGTTGAAACTTTCTATTATACGTTCTGTAAGAAGTATAATTAAAGCCTTTCGTTATAGATAACCAATATTAAAAAAAAGAGTAATATCTCTGCTAAGAATACAAGTGCACAGAACTCTATTTATTTACTTCTAATTCTCTAAAAGTGAGTCTTAATATTCTGTGGACAGATGTTGTAACATCCAAATCAGAAATTAAGGTTTTTCCATACATTGCCACAGCGAATTAGTATTCAGTTCGTCGCCTCGCTGCTATCATCATATATTAAGTGAAATCCGGGTGTACACATTGCTATTCTGTTGTCGATTGAGATGTACTCAGGAGACTTGTCATGCGCTGTTGAGGTTTCAGCGCTCAAAACTCCTGTAATATCTACTCCAGGCAACTGACATTTGTCATATGGACTTGCCCAGAAACAGGAAAAGCAGTACCCATTGTTTATCACTGGAACGTGTCCAGAAAGATTCATATTTTTGAGAACCATACTCCACCAAGGTTTGTTTATAGGACAGAAAAGAATAAAACTTGTTACAAGTGTTTCCCGAAAAAAAAATTGGAATACCTAAGAAAGATAAAATGTGTACGTGATGTTGCTTCAGTTAAAACCTAGTTAAATTTCAAAGATTCGTTTAGAATGAGTCAACAGAAATTTGTCTTATACAATTTTATCCTTAGAAGGATTTCTGTCTCAAAATATGGCATGATGAAATGAATGACATGTTTTGATTTTCCTCACCTTTAAAAACTTTTGAAGCGTTATTGAGTCATCTTGAAATATAGCGTGAACATTTAAGTTCAAGATGTGATCTATTGCAATAACTTACACATTTTTCCCTTTTTCCTGTTTGGATCCTTGTCGCAATTTGGGCCAAAAAGTGACGAAGTTTTCATAGAAAAGTCATAGAACCGAAGTAATGGATTTCTATTCCTGTGTTATATAAAGATGTGTGAGCGAGCTTATTTATCGTCTTAATGTCTGCGCGAGCTATAACGTGATTGAAATAATTAGATTCAAATCATTTTTAATTATTTAAATACGGATTTAATTCACTTTTCTCATAAATTCTACTGTTTTAATTGTTAGTATTTGTTGATATTACAGTCACTTTAAGAAGTAATAAAAGATAAAAAGAAAAATTTAAGGTAGCAGACGTCATGTTATTCCAGGAACGCTTTTTGTTACGGTGATTTATACTCGCTAAAACCGGGCTTTGACTTAGACACGCGAACTATTAAAATAGCGAACTGTAGGATGTTTCGATTTGTGAGTTAGTCAGAATTTGATAAATTTTTATGTTATAAAAATAATTTTTATGTTAAAAAAAGGAAACAATAAATCGTTTATTTTTATTAAAATATAAATCTTTGTTTTATTTGAATCTTTTCAACAAAAGACGATATCCCCGCCCTTCAGATGTTAATCATATCCCATCTCCGTTGGTTCTTTGTCCTTTATTCGCTGTCTTGTTGCATTCAATCCACTTGTCAAAGAAATGCTGGCAATTTTCGGAAGTCTTGTGCATATTTTAAAGTGTATTTCTTTTATCTTAGCAATAATAAAAAATCCAACACACTTGTTCTATGTTAAACATGTTTATTTGTTTAAAGTTTAAACTTGTATTACAAAAAAAAAAGTGTTTTTAAAAATGTGTTTCAAAAGAGATTCTATTTTGAGTTAGGGAGAGATTGGCAAATTGTATGCTTCTTATTTTTGTAATAAATCGTTTATTTTTTATTAAAATATAAATCTTTTTTTTATGTGGATCTGATCTTATTGAAAAAACGATGAGCTACCACTTTAAAGTGTATTTTTATTCAAAAAAGGATATATTTGAAGATTACGACCCTATAGCATTATTAGAACTGTTGTTTCGCTTTCGGAAAATAAGTCGCTTCTGTTAAAGCGTGTCCTACGGGTGTCTACGTAGTTAAAAAACTAAGAAACTTAGTTAAAAAAACTAAGGATTTACAGTTTTAAGGATTGAAAATATGATTGTGCATTTTTACATGGATTTGCACGTGAGCATGGAAAAATTTCATATTTCTAGCTACTTTAGATTTTGAATAAACTGAATCACAAAATGTGTTTAAATGGCTCTCTTCACTCGTCTAATTTATATTTTCATGACTTAAAAAAAAAAAAAAAAGTCATAAGAAAAGTAGGTCTTAAGTTATTTTAGAACGTCTTATTGTGTTTTCTTTTTACTGGTTACAATTTGCCTTCCTACAGGTCTTATCCCTTTAAGAATTCGATCATTGGTCAAATCGTTTTTATCGCTATTTGATCTGTAACTGGAAGGCAATGAAATAGTAGATTAAAAAAACTAGTTTGCACTTTGGAGGAGGTGGTCGTTCTTCAGAGAGTGAGAAGACCATACCCGGTAGAGTTGTTTCCAGCCTCTCTAACGAAAGAAGAAAGTTAGAGATTAAAACGTGGGGAAGACAGTTAGGAGACCGGAAACAATGGACGGTCATAAAGTCTGGTGGTGGAGTGCCACGAGGGACGTTTCTATCGCGATTTAAAGTGGAAGAAAGCAGCTTCACCACATAGATTAAACCCGAAGAAAAAGGGACGAAACTTTGTCGTTCTTGACGATCCGCATTACAAAATAGTTAATGTCTCCTGCAAATCCTGTCTGACTACGAGACAGAAGAGAAATCCACACATTACCCAATTAACGATAGAAGGCTTTTAGGAGACTAAGAAAAGCCTCTAAGATTGCAATTTATCAATTAAGAAAAACATTTAACAACTTAAGAACGGGTTAAGAAACTGCAGAGTTTCTAAGTTTTGCGAAGAAATCTTCGGAGAAGCGATTTTAGATCTGTAAAAGCTTCGTAAAACTGTAAGTGATTGTCTGCTATTAGAAGAGTGGTATCAAGATTAAGGAAGCAGTCACGTGACACCCAACAACTCGCAACTGGCATGGGGAGTCTTTGAAGCGAAGACTGTTTCGTTTATTAGTGTGGTGGTACTGAGATACTTTTCTAACAGTTGTGACTCCTGCTAATGCCTATTGTTGGTGCGTATTTCCATTAATGGGTTTCTATCATTTTAACTGAGACTTAATTCAAACTGATGCCACTTCAGATACTTCATTCAGAAGCGATTTAGAAACGAAAAATTTTCTTCACTGTTTCAATTTCACTGACGAAAATCTAACCTAGCTACGGAAGATGGAAGATTTACCGCTCCATCGATGATAACCATCAATTGCATTGTCTTTCAGCTGTTATCATTATCAAAGCAGTCCATTTAGTCTAAATTTCAAATCGAACAAATAGAAAAGACAAATATAAAAATGCATAATCTATCCTAAAAGTTCCCGTGCACAGGCATTTTTTTTTTCAAATTTGAAAATAAATAACAAAATAGTAAAATAAAACGAAATGAGAATCTAATTCCTTCGAATTCTGGTGAGCATTGAAGAATATATACAGTATATATAGGGTGTTTCAGAAATACTTTAATATACTTTCGGGGCGGATTCCTAACACCAAAACAAGAACAAATGTCCATACACATATGTCCGAAAATCGTATAGTTTTCTGTTATTAATGAAAGTTTATGGTCAATGCGTTTCAAGATACAATTCAAGGCCACAGCGACATGACTCTGAACTCTTCCAGCTTTGCTACAGGATGTGCCTTTGCAAATAAGACGAAACATGTGGTTTATGCATGATGGGGCTCCAGCCCCACACAATGTATTTTAGCCACATTGTTCGAAATACACTGGCTGATATTTACCATGACAGATGGATAGGTAAGGGAGGACCAATCATGGCTTACACGGTTTTACTTACATCGATTTTAATATATTCTGAATTCGTAGGAAATTAAGACTAACCTAAAATATAAGAAGCTCATTATTGTCTATATGTCAAATTCAGAAATATCTTATCTTCTACTGCATCATGTTTAACGTTTGGAGAATTGGCTTATGTAAAAGTGACCCCTAGTTTACACATAACATTAGCAAATTAAAAATTCCAAAAATTGATCTTTTATGAAGCTTTTTATCTAAAATCTTTGGATATAAATAATTCTATTATTTTTTTTTAATCTTCAAAAGTTTTATTTATTTTTATAGATTTTAACAAAAAATTAACAGTTTTGTTGTTGTCGTTCATGTCTCCATTTTCATAATTCTTCTGTTTCATATTGTATATTTTAACATTAAAATGTCTTTGTATTTTATCAGTTAAGTAGTATCATTAACAATTTTGTTTTTTCCCTTCAAAGAACATTTTCTTGTCTTTTTTTTTGTTTAATTTCAAATTGAATTATCGACGCTTCAAGTTCAATTCTTGTCTGATACTTTTTTGTAAATTACGCAGTTCAAAAATCTCATACATCTCATTGACTTAATAGTAAATTCCTTTATTTTCATTGATGGCGAGGGGGAAAAATCAAAATGCCACGTAAAACGACCGCATCTTACCTTCCAACCACCCAAATAAAATTCGGGGTCTTTTTATTGTCAACCAAATAACGAAAAAAAAGTTTAACTCTTTTCCAAAAGACAAAACAAAACAAAAAAAAACAAGTATTTCATTTTGTCACTTAATTTCAACAGTAGCGCCCGGATCTAAGGCCCCCCATTGCCCCCCTTAATTACGTGAATAATGAAATTTTCAGAAGCAATTCAACAACAACCCAATGAAGATTTGCTGAAATTATTAAAGTTCCTGCCAACAGAATCACTGTTTGCTTAAAACTCTTATTTAAAAATTCTCTCCTAAAAGCTCTTTAAAAAAAGAAGGTTTCGTGTTTTCACTCCTAGGTACAATTTGTTGTTTGCTGAAGTTTGATCCCTTACAGACGTTCCTCTAATTAAGGTAGATTCGTTTATTAAAAGTTAATCTTTTCCATGCGGTCTTCACTTTGACAATGCCCCCAGCTGATTAGATTTGAGAGGGAAAAAAATCAACAAAGTGTTGCCATGGCAACAGAAATGCTATAGGCTTCAAAGCAGTTTTAATTAAATATAAAATCTGGGGATAAATATAATCGAGTCGAAACAAAAAATTCTGAAAAGAAAAAAAAAGTTTTAGAACAAGCTTATAACAGTTACTTGTATCTACAGTATCTGTATAGTATCAATAAATATTGAATGGATCTTTTTGATAGTTGGAATTATATTCGAAGGCTGGGGAGGATGTAACTTTTATATTTGAAAGCTTTTCCATGTGGTTTCTGGTAGGAATTAAAGCGAGAAAGCGACAAAAATTCCCGTACGAAAGCATCGAAATAATTATATATTATAAAAGCGTTATTTTGTCTGTCATAAGACTTTACATTTTTCCAATTTTGTGACCAAACTATAAGAGATAGATTGGTCATGTAAATGGATAAAATGTAGATCTTTTTAAGACAAATACAATGCTACAAAAATCTTTCGAAAAAAGTTTTTGGTTTCCAAGATGGCGCCTTTTAAAGGGTCAAATTTTGACTTTTTCTCAATTTAAACGAAAAGTATAAAAGATGGAAGAGAACATTATATTGAGAAAATGTTGGTATTTGAAAGTTCTATCGAACGATATATCACTTATTCAAAAACGCTTCAGCGTTTGCAAGATACATGCAAAAATGTGAATTTTCGGTGTGTGACGCCGACCCGCAATAGATCCGAGTTATTCGGAGAAGCCACAACGGGCTGGGAAGTTATATATTCTCCGACGATCGCAACATTAATTTGCTAAATAAATAAAGTTTTTTTTTTGAATGGTATATATGCAAGGGTTTCGGAGCGAAGCGACGGTACCCGGCTATTATTATTATATATTATAAAACGTTATTCTGTCTGTCATTCTGTAAGCAAAATGCTAAATTACAAATTACTAAAATGTTACTGAAATAAAGAATCTATTCATAAAAAATGAAAATATATTAAACAACTGTCGAACTGTACTGATTGGCGACGTAAATATAGATATTTTCAAAATGAATAAAAACAATGTAGTACAGAAATACGTAAAACTTATGTGCAATAATGGTTTCAAAAATCGTCTTTACGGAACAACAAGAAACTGTATAATTCATGGAAATACGAAAACAAATATAGATCATATTTTCATAAATAAACATCATATCAAAACACCAGGAATAATATGTAAAGAACGAATCGGATAACAGTTGAAAATGAGAAAATAACACATCCCAATATAATCTATAAAGAACTAATCAATGATGTTAACAAAACAAAATTCATGAAAATCTACATATATAAAAAGAAAAGTCCTGACTCACTCACTCACTGACTCATCAACGCTCACCCCAAACCCTTATATCTAGAAAGCTGAAATTTTGCACAGAGGTTTCCTTTATGATGTAGACAAGGAATAAGGCCGGATTTTTCGAAATTCGGGATAGGGAATAATCTGACAAACTGACGATGAAGTGTAAGGCGGCAACCCCAGGTGTGTGGCGCCAACCCGCAATACACCTGAGTTAAGTGGAGAAGGGCACAACGGGCTGGAAAGTCGTATATTCTCCGATCTCAATATTAATTTGCTAAATAAATAAAGTTTTTTGTTTTTTTTTAATGCTATATACGCAAGGGTTCCGGAGCGAAGCGACGGTACCCGGCTAGTAACAATAGAATTCTGTTAATAACTCATTGCCTTATACAAAGAATATTAAATCCTTTTAGCTAATCCATTGCGCATTGTTTGATCACGATTTATCTTAAACTAACTTAGTCATCTTAATAATGCAGAAAAAATGGGAAAAAATTTCAAGTTTTCCGTAGATTCTACAATTTGAATACAAATTTAGGCATTTAAACTTTTTTTTAACGTTTTCACGACTTCAAAAAACAGTAACAATGAAATGAAAAAAAAAAAATAATTTCAAAGGAAATAGCCTTTGAAGGAAAGTAGATTTTAAGTTCCTTCGAACTACTTCTTGTTGTTGTTTTTGTTGTTGTTCTAGTAATATACAGTCCGTTTTCGTTTACGAGAGCCTTCAGCGCTTTTGCGCATGCGTCAGTCTCTTTCGATTTCTTCCAAATAGGGGCGAGGAAGATGGGATGTTTACTTTTTATAGTGTTAGTTTACTAGTAGCTGTGTTCTATTTGCGCTTTTCGGGAAATAATTATGGAAAGAATAAATACTATTGCAAAAATGCTCTTCGTTATTTTTTTCTTAAAAGCGAAAATGTCCAAAAGAATTTCCTAAGAAAGTATCCATCTCAGCGTATCACCCCTCTGCGGAGTAAAATCGTCCCGAAGTGGTAGTTCTGCCATTCTGAAACGGACTGTATTTGCAGCGATAATTCACCGGTAAAATTTCGAAAACATCAAGCTTTCAATTTTGGTAACTTTCAACGAAATTACATGAAAACAGACAGAAGGACAACCCACATACATAAGTCCTTTCGCTTCGTGTTAAAAAGACGTCAGAAAAGTCATTAACGTATCACAACAAATTAATTTTTCTAAATTTATCGAAGTTATTTTCAGATTTTCTTTATTTATTTATTTAGAAATGTTTTAGAAATTTTTCAAAAAAAAGCAAGCTACAATTCTTCCAACATTCAAACACTTTTCCATTTTTAACAAAGAAGATCTAAATGTAATCAAGTTATTAAAATAAACAGATTCCGGCTTCTCGAGGAATTTCAAACAGTCCCGAATTGAATTAATGACATAAACTAATTACATTCATTCATTTGAATTTGAATTAATGAATATGAAACAGAATTCAAGGAAGAAAGACAAGAATCTAATCATACACTTCTCTATATTAAAAAATCTATGAAATAATTAAATAAAATTGTTTAATTAGAAAATCTAATTAAAAATTAATTTTTAATATTACTTAGGAAGTTTTATTTGTAAGCAGTCCATTTTGACGTCAAGAAATGCAAATTGGATTAAAAGATCCTTTTTTTCATTAAGGAAACGAAATTAAATAAATTAAATCACAGAAAAGAAATTAAATTACTAATTTTTTTAAATAATGCTATTTAATTTATATAAGTTAATTAGTTTTATTTTCTGTACTATTTTCTAACTCTTCCAATTGGTTAAATTTGATTGTTCAGATGAGCACTGTACATTTGAAAGGTATGTTTTCTAATTGCTTATTTCAGTTAAAAGTAAACTTATTTATCGAATTGAAGATTTTATATACTCATCTTGATGGAATTATACTTTTTCTAAACTTTCAATTTTATTTTCAGAATTTTTTTTTTTTTTAGGTTAAACAGATCAATTATCTTTTTAATGTAGCGTTTTTATCTCAATTACTTAAAAAATTTACCACTAGATGCCGCTGATGACGGTATCATAAATCCGATGGCAGAAATTGAAAGCTGGATTTTGCATTCGAAGTTTACGAATACCATACACATGCATTTAAAAGTCAAATAATTAAAAAGTAATGCTCCAATTTCGAAAGACTCCAATATTCCATGTTAAGTATTTTACAAAATATTTAAAATATTCTTGTTTGGTGTTGTTAATTCATTCATTTCAATTTAAAAGTAAAACGAATAATTTCAAAACATTTCAAAGTGACATCAAAACTGTAACAAAGAGAAATCTGTAACAAAGAGAATGACGATGTTGCCAAAACAGTGATAAAAGTAAAAACAGTGTAATAGATTTCCATTATGAGAAGTTCACGTAAAACTGACTATAATTCAGTATTCGAATTTAAATCGCGTATTTCATGAATTCATGTCTTAATATTTTTTCTTTTCATATGATTATATACTTACAGCATTACCAGATGGTTTAGCACTGTCTTATGCTTAAATTATTTAAATTCTCAAATAACTTTTCATTAAATTTACATTTCAGAACTATGGATATTAAGTTCCAAATTTTAATAGTTTTTTTTAAAAATTTTTAAAGAGTTTTTGAGTTTTTGTAAATCGGCTGGCTCGATGGTTCAGTGTGTGGACTCCTAGAACGGACGTCCAGGGTTCAGTCGCACATAGGTTTTTCAGATACTTTTTTTAATTTCAAACTTTCAAACTACTGTATGTTTGTTCTAAAAGTTTCTTGTTTGACGTCATTTCCGCATATTTTTAGATGTAAATAGCTATGTTGAGGTGTTAGTTCAGTTGTAACCTGGCTTCGTAACAATATTCTTACTTGTATCTATAGTTTTGATAAAGATATACTAGAAGTTTCCAAAGATACAAGAATATCGAAAAATAAAGAAATAAAAAATGTCATCGGAAAAAACAAATAAAAAACAAAAAACAAAACAAGTTAAATTGATTAAAAATGCTGTGTATTTACATTTCTTTATTTTTATTAAATTCCTGCTTTTCCATTTTGTCGAAAACATCTTTCAATCTAATTATGAATTTCTTCTGTGTTTTCTTAGGCCAATTCAATGTATGAACTTCTCCCCAAATATAAATAAAATTCAACAATGCAATTGGAATAAATTGCTCTTTTTTTTCGGAGGAAATTCTATTAGGATAGAGTTTATTTGGGCGATGGAATGGAGCGTTTTAGATGGTGGAATGTTTTTCGCGGACCCGCCCTCAGGATCTTGGAGAAAGGAAGCTGTCATAAGCGAAAATCAGGTTGGACGAGATTCGACTGAAGAAATTACTTTAGCGGTAATATTATTGACGGGGGGGGAGGCTCAAGGAAGGCAACGCATAAATACCGTATCGATAGCTTGCGGTTACGATTATTCTTGCGGGACATTGCGGGAATCTTGTTGGCCTCCTCGTGCCGCCGGCGTCAATACGCTGCCGGCGATGCAACGGGAGGAAGCGGGATTCGAATTCTGGCAGCGAGACTACGCAGCAGCTCACACTTCGCCAGAGCGGATCCACATCTGCTTATAATAATAACCGTTCTCGGCATTTATTGCTTGGGTGCGTGAATGCTCAGGCCACTA
>JAFIDM010010028.1:9141537-9157691 GCA_023159025.1 Thereuonema tuberculata | reverse complement strand
ATTATTTTGGAATTTATTATTTATTGTGTTGATAATTTATAATATTTGTAGTTTACGCTTCTAACCATTAAGGTATTTAAATTATCAGAGGTTTATAACTTATTATAAAATGTTATTATTAAAATTGTAGGCTTACGAAGTTATGATAGTAAAATATTTTGTAATTTATATTTTGCTATTTGGATATTGCTTACACACAGTAAAATAATTTTAAGTATTATAAATATTTATTAATATTAGATATACGTAGGCTGGTTAAAACTGCTTCATTTTTTTAAAACGAAACACTTTCCTTAATAACATAGATAAATATAAAATAGCTTATATAAATAATATGCATACACACACACAGATATACATACAGTTTAATATTTATTTTTCGAAAATTTGCTTCTTCTGAAGCTTTCTCCGTTGTTCAATTGTCTATTGCCTTTTGCTATCCCCTTCCGACATTTCTTATAAGTAATCAGCTTCAAATAAAGTTAGCTGCATGTTTGTGTTAACTGTAACATTAGAAGTTTGTAAGCTTTTTTACTTCATAAATTACTCGCAAATATAAACTATGCAATTACTGTATATCTCATGTTAATTCTAACACTGTAATTTCTTTGTCGCAATTATTAAGTTATTAGCGAAGAAAAAAAAGCATCTTTTAAAATTTAACTTTCAATTAAAATTGTCTGACTGATGTGGTCATGTGATTTATGTATTAAAAAAAAACAGGCAGAAATGTATGTCCTTATTTATTTTCCTCTTCATTCATTTTCTATACCCTTACCCTTCAAAAACACAAAAACAAAAGATCTACACGTTGACTTCGTCAAATTCCAAATATACATTTCAGTACAAGCTGCTTCCGAATTATTGAATGCAATAGAAATTCCTGGGGGTCAATTTTTATTGGAAGAATCTACCTATAGGAAGGATCAAGAACTCTTCTCGCATCCATATTGCTAACCGTCAAAATGCAGTCATATAATAGTGATATTTCTTGTATCCGTTATAACTCCAAGAAATTCGAATTAGATAAATTTTCAATTCTTTGAATCTTGTATTGACTGGACTTTCATAAAGAACTTATCACTATGTATTTCATGTTCCAATTTAAACAGGAAGTTCCTGAAAGAATATAGCCTACGTTCCATACAACTATTTCCTTATATTTTTATCATTCTTTTATTTTAAAAAAATGTCTTAAAACGTCACAAACTAAATCCTAAGTGTATTTTGAAATTATAATATCGGCTGAATGAAAACAGTTTAAATTTTTCTAACTAAATATAATATTTATCCATTTTCTGAAACTTTTTTATTTAATTAGACGTTATTTATACAAGTTGTCTAAATACGGTTAATTTTTATAGTAATCGCGGAAATTAAGGCATTAGCTATAAGGATAAACTTCCATTGCTTAAAATTCAATGGAAATCCATTGTTTATCATTAGTTTTGCTTTTGGTAATTAGTCCTTACGCCAGATTCTTGTCAAGGATCTACTTGTAAACGAATTCAATTATAAAAATTCGATGGTGCCTAGTCCTTAAATACGCATATCAAGTTTGAAGAAGATCCATCCAGAAACTACCCTCACAAACATAACGACTGATTTTATATACTTCACTTTTCTACAGAAAATGTATAAAAATAGTTCTTCCGTAGTTTTCTAGACTGTTGTGCATTAGTAGGATGACTGAAATCTTTTCAAAAAAAAATCTTTCTGAAATTTGTTTTTTATGACCTCATTAGAATTTGCTTTTGTTCCGCTGATAGTTATAAATTCGATTGAACTGAAAGCCACCATACATTTATTATCGAAGTAATAAAATCATCATTGGAAAGAAAGCAATCTTTATACTGAAATACATTAATTATATGCACGAAAATAGAAAACATTTTGAAATGTTTTGTAACGATACTGGATGATGTAGTACCGTTTCAAATCTGTGAATCAATTAGCGAAAATATTTTTTGAAGTTTTGAATTTGATAATTAGTGATGCCTTTAATATATCAAAATTCACATTCAAAAATTAAAGAAACATTTAGCAAGATCCATACCCAAGCATTTGATTTTTGATTTTTTTCTCGTTTGTTTAGGAATAATTTTACAATTCTTTACCAGCGAGCGATTGGGTGATACCCAGAATTCCATGCGAACAATGCGAACAAAAATATTGTGAATTTCTGATGATTATTTTTTGAATGCTTCAAGGACTATTGTCCGGGCTAACATTCTTTAAGCATCTAACTATAGATTGTATCTACTACATTCTTGATCTGATATTTAGCATTAGTAAATCATAGAGAACAAGGGGTTATAATAATAATAATAATAATAATAATAATAATAATAATAATTGTGCCTATCAGCAAGAACATGCAGAAAACTCACGCAGACAAATAAATACACAGACCTAGCACATGAGCTCCTGAAGCAGTGGAGGCAGGACCGAGTACGTGGTGTACCCATCGTCTTGTCCGCCACTGGTCTGGTGCCTCAAACATTGCACCACTATCTCTGCACTCTAGGACTTCACAAAAACACTTATACACAACTCCAGAAGGCTGTGATACTGAACACAACACGCATAGTCAGGAAATTTATGGACACAACCACATATCCCTAATCATTCCTGCACATGTCTTTACATTTGGCAGTATGTGCTTTAATCCTTGACCCGCCATGTTGTGTTAGCTGGGGAAACCCATGGTTTGAAACGTTTACATAATAATAATAAAACTTTCAAAACTGCACCTTAAATATTTATTTTCGCCATTCGCCTGAGATCAAGATAACCTCGGAAGATGAAATTCTAGAGATCGGATTAGATAACTAAGAAAGCTTCTTCATGATCATTATTTTCATACATCAGGAGCTATTGATCTAAAATCATGTATATATTCACAAGTTTTCAAGTGTAATTTTCTTGATGAATAAAATTAGATTAATCAAAACAATAAAATTTGTGTAAGTTTTGATAATTGGGCCTATAATTGCCGATACTTAGTGTAACTTTTATCAAGTGTTAACTAATTTGTGTGGTATCTAATTTTATTCATAATCAATTTACTTTTCACACTTTAAATAATTATCTGTTTTAAAGTTGGACTAGAAATAAACATTGTTGCAAATTTTATGAAAATCCGTTTTACGTGATGCGTGTGCAAAAAGAAAACAGACAAAGTTGTTCAATTGGAAAAGGAAGACCTGACATCCTCAGTCAATTATTCTGTCGAAGAAGAATTGTTTTATATTGATTCCAGAAGCTTCTATAAGAAACAGATGTAAAAATTAGAACTCTCAAATAGATAATTTTAATAATTTAATATGAGATTTATTGATCACAAAAATATTTTCCGATATTGTCAGAAACACAATAAAGAAAAAATTACATCAAATCGATGCCGCGTTGCTTTTCCTGTTTATTTGAATATTTATTATACAAAAAATTTGCAGTCAGTGCTTTGAGGTAATATCTCTGTTTTTCTATTGATCTGAATTTCTTTGAACTGTAAAATTGAATTGTTACTGGAGGAAAAAAAAAAAGAAAAAAAACTTCCTCAAGTTCGGCAGAGTACTTTCCCTGGAGCCATGTATGAAGAAAAACCTAGTTTGCAGCACGGGGAGGCTTGGGAGGGCTTTTAAACTGAGTGACATTTGTAAATCAACTTTTCTTCTTCTTTTTGTATTCCCGGTCTTCCTTCCTACGCACTTGATTTTCTGGATGGTTGTCTCGAACGAAAGAAGTGAACCACAAAATAACACATCGATCCTGTTGCGGTGGCGCTACCATCGAACCCGAGTCCGTCTATATATTGATCTTAATAGTGGGTGTCAATTGAGACACCCGCATTCCACCGGATCCGATACAGTTCAGCGACGACCGCCCAGTTTTTCTCTTGGATGAAAACGGATTATCGTAACGAGCAGAGACCTGGGTTGGCACGGATGGGGTGGGTGTGGGGAGAAACAGGCAGCAAGTTGGGAGGGAGATAGGCAACACTTATCCCTAAGCATTGATTGCAAAGAAAAACGAGAGACCGAAAGTGGAGATCTCATTTCAGCCAGTGGAAAAGCACCTTTCGCGTATTTAGAAGTTTGACAACAAATTAAGACTCCAACAGAAACAGGGTGAAGATGTTTAGAAACAACGTACAGTTGGCGTACTAACTTTCGAGTACCCCTACGCTATAAGATTCAGAAACCACGTTCAAAAACTACAGAAAATTTGACTATAAAATTTCAGGTTTCCTGCAATTGCTACGCAGCTTTCCTGTGCCGCCACTACGGATATAGCAGAGTTTTAAAAATCTAAACATTTTTCCGCCATTTTTTCAAAATAGCCTGTGTGTGTGGGGGGGGGGGGTCTTTTTTTTGCCCCCTTTTCTCCTCTCTACATTCCCCAGATCAACCTAATTTTTTTGGGGGCTGCAACTCTTACAAAGACTGAAGGAAAAAAAAAAAACGAACATTTTTCTGAATTATGAAGACTGTGTTCATTTGTTCATTATTTATTTACAGATTTCGTTAATTAATTGATTAAAGTTTTTCAATGTCAGATCACTAAGTCCTCTTCCGTAAATAACTTCTGAACGGCTTGATTAATCTTTTTGAACCTTGCTGTGCATATTTAAGGACGTAAGACTAACTATTATACGTGAAATTTCCCACAAGTGGGTCCTTGTCGAACACGAGCCTAAGAAGATAAAGTTTCATAGAAAGTAGCACTGGAATCTAAACAATGGATTCCTATCCTATTCTATTTTACTTTATTGGCTAAACCTTTCAACTAATACATTATTTAGAGTTGTTTGATACGATTAAAATTTATCCGATTTAGGTAACTGAAGTAAGTAATACAGCTTTCTTCAAATACAAATATATGCTGTTGCATTAAGCAAATGTTACAATCTATAATATTTGTGGATGTGTGTGTGTTTTCTAAATGTTTAGCATAATTCCCAACATGCTATAAACTCGAAATTTGGCATGCGATAGTGTAGACAATCGTAAAAAGTATAAAAATAAATTCTTTTTTTGGGGTGTGGGGGATGACTCTGAAATGTGTGGTGGCAACCTGCAATACATCTGAGTTAAGCGATCTAGAATGCTTTCCCCTGCCATGCCGAAATGATCTTACAATTTCAACTTCTTACTCATCCACATCATTGTAATCCGTATGAAGAACGAGAATTTTCGTAGTGGAATTATAATTTAGACTTTTCGTTTTCATTAAAAAAAGAAAAAAAAATTAGAAATTTTAAGAAACAACATTTTAACGTAAGTAGATTGTTGGCCAAGTGCACCCAACTTCAATTAACTTTGACGGCTGTATTGTGGACGTAGCTAAAATTAGTGGGGGGTGCTGCTCCAGAAAAATTTTAGGCTTTGTTTTAAAATTGTGTGAAAGGAAACAAATATGTATAAAAAGAAAATTTATTCAGAAACTTGATAAATTTCTTTTTATAGATTTGTTTCCTTTCACACAATTTTAAAACAAAGACTAAAATTTTTCTGGAGCAGCACCCCCCACTAATTTTAGCTACGTCCACAATGCAGCCATCAAAGTTTGGTGCACTTAGTCATGTAAGTAGTTTCTGATCAAACCCTGATGATTTGAACACCCACGACCATATCCTTGGTTAGATGGGTCATCAAAATATTTGGTATTCTCATCCACGAAAATATGGACAAGGCTCGAGGAGTTGTCGTGTGTGTTCAAATCATCATGGTTTGATCAGAAAGTACGGTCTGAATATGTGCAGGCGATGCTTCAGACAGTATTCAAGAAGCTGGACTAAACAGATCTGGCAGTAACCGTTCCTATGGATGCTTCTATAAAGTAAAGGAAAATGTATTAATTTACAGATTGTCAGTAGATTCTTCATTTCTTTCATTCTTAACTAAAGTAATTAATTTTTATATACTCTGCTCATTATTTTGGTGATAAACTATCTTTATTGTAGAATAACAGATTTGTAACACAACTGAAAATAAAATAAATAATAACAATGGATAAATCATAGGTTATGCAATTTTTACATTTTTAATTACTCAACACACTTTATAAGAAGCAACACTAGTGTGTGAAGGGGATGGGTTTTGACAGAAAGTTCTGTTAAAGACTGGCATTGTAAAAGTATATTGCCAGTCTGTTTACAGTGATTTACTCATTTACTTTTGAACTCAAGAATGGATATACATGTAATTAAGAGAAAAATACGTCACTACGTAATTACATTTATCTTTACTTACTAATGAAGTATCATCCATTAATCTAGGAAGTCTTCATAGCCAGCAAAAGGAGCGAAAGCCAGCATTCTATTATCAAACCACTCTTTGGTATGGTATTGTTATTGAAACACATGAATCTAGGAATAGTTTCAGCTTTTATTTGTCTTTTACAAATCTAGATAAAGTATAGAAAAATCTGCATCAAAGAGAAATTTGTCACATATTTCAATATAATATACTTCTATTGTAAATGGGAATCTATTGACGATTTCGTTTTTATAATTTACCTTATAAAAAAGATATTTTTTGCAAGTTATGATCAGCTATGTTATAAGGCAGAAAAGACAATTTTTATTCTACTAATCTCTCATATTGATCGAAATACAAGAAAAGAAAATTGAAATACAATTTCGTCCATTGGAAATTAAAATGGATTTAGAGGAAGTATCTTAACAGCAATGACAGTCAAAAAGTAAATGTTAACCTCTTACTAACATCGTAAGAGTCGTACGTACTAATCAAGTTTCGTTATCTTTTACTGTGAGATCCTTTTTATACACTTTTATCTATTCAAAAGTTATGCTACAAATAACATTCTTTAATGTCCACAATATTTCGTTTTTGTTTTCGAAAAACTTCACCAGGTGTGTAAGAGGACAAAAATATTATTTTTGCCTCTACATAATACAAGGATTACAAAACAACTAAAAGAACTAAAACATTTTTTATACATAACAGTTGAATGTATATCATTCATTAGCATAGTTATTAATAATGATAATATAAAACATAAATAATGATAATAATTAAACATTAACAATAACGATGCTTCAGAAACAACAATAACATTCTCTCATTATATTGAAACTTGAATACTTTATTTTATCTAACTTAAAAATCTTTATATAACTAAAAGAAGCATTACGAATTTTAAGGAACTTATCTTTATTAAAACAATTTCTAATATTAATTAAACATGATTCTACCGTGAGTATTTCCTTCTATTCAGAAAAGGCATCTATTTTGGGAGTAGTGGGTGAAACTTTAAAGCAAAGATTGGCAGAGCACATTAGAGCATTTAAAAATTAAAAAAAAACAAAATTTCTGATTGGGCAGATCATTGTGAAAAAGTGGGACATAACCGAGATGCTATTGTAAATATTGAAGTCGAAATTTCTAAAGAGAAGGAAATACTCATGATAGAATCATGTTTAATTAATAGTATAAATTGTTTCAATAAAGATAAGTTCTTTAAAATTCGTAATGCTTCTTTTAATTATATAAAAGATTTTTTGAAAAAATAAGTTAGATAAAATAAAGTATTCACGTTTCAATATAATGAGAGAATGTTGTTGTTGTTTAGGAAGTATCGTTATTGTTAATGTTTCATTATTATCATTATTTATGTTTTATATTATCATTATTAATAACTATGCTAATGAATGATATACATTCAACTGTTATGTATAATGAAATGTTTGTAGTTCTTTTAGTTGTTTTGTAACCCTTATATTATTTAGAGGCAAAAATAATATTTTTGTCCTCTTATACACCTGATGAAGTTTTTCGAAAAGAAAACCGAAATTTTTTGTGGACATTAAAGAATGTTGTTTGTAGGATTTCGTGAGTAAATTACTTACAAATTTATGAAAGATGACTTTATTATGCTAAAATGTTAAATGGGTAAATTTAAAAGGAAAGATTAGAAATTGTAGGATTCTAATTTTTAAGTGATCCCAGATCATGTATGGAGATCAAGAACAAAAGCTAACTTAAACTGCTTCAACTTCCGAAATTCTAGAAGAAAGTTTGTAATACACTGTACGAACAAACTGGAGATTTAGATGTTAATAGTGTCAAACATTTTCGAAGTTCATCTTTAAAAATCTAACATTCATCTCAAGAAATGGAATTCACTTTGTTGTAAACTATTCCCCTTTAGTTAATTTTGACGATCTGGTCCGTTACCACTTAGTAACAGCTGCGATGGCATCAGTCCATTGATTTGTCTGAATCGTCCAGAAGATGGTGTTGCTATTCTTTACGTGGTCATTCCCATTACCCATCGTTCTGTTCCATCTGTTCCCTTTCTGTTTGGAACATGGCAACGGTATAACGGTAACTGTACCACCCCACATTATCGATTCTAGATCATTAGCCGTAAGCGAGTGAGGTGTCTAGACCAACCAATCGACCGCCACTTCATTTATAACCCCTCTGGTGCCAATGCCCCTGCCGAATCCTCTGGGACGCAACTGTTTACTCGGGACGGAAAATGCTCTTTACAGAGGCAACATGTTCACTTGATAAAACCATTTTATTTAGAAGATATGCCTCCTATTTTCCTTCTGCGCTGCTGCCAGGCATCCGATCGATGCCCAACTGTTACAATGAGAACAAGACAACTTCATTGGGAGTCACTCAAACGACCATTTCATATCCACTCGAGAGGTTCAGCTCCAACATACTACTACAGATGTAATCAAACATTGTAAAATTCACCACACAGGCAATGCTGCTAAAAAGAAAAATTACAGTTGGTGGGTCAACTTTCGAATATTCAAGTGTATTCCCACAAATACTTGCTGAAACAGACTGAATAGAGTTCAACCTTATCACCTCTTCTAATAACTCTCGGCTTTCCTAGATAACTAGATGTTGTCTTATTATGATAGTGAAGTTTGAAAGTGAATTCGATAGTGGTAGTGTTTGACCGTCCCAACGTGTACAACAACGAATACTCAGCCTTCTAGATTAAATAAAAAAAATCAATAATTAGTCTTCTTACGTGCTATTATAAGTCAGTCTGTGAGTCTGTGTTCCCTCAATAATTTATGAACAACTCAATGGATCTTCTTAAAATTTGATATGCATATTCGAGGATTAAAGATCATCTCACTTTTATATTAGAAACATTGTTTTATGTCAAACGGGTTCCTATTGAGAAATCAACACTAGGAGACGACAAACGTTCTAACAGAAAAACATTGAAATGTAAACAATGGATTTCTTTCCTAGTTCTGTTCATCTTCCATTACCTTAAACAATGAATATTAAATCGTTCATTCATTGCGCGTGGTTTTACATGATGAAATAAGTTGGAATTAATTGGAAATGTTTCCATTCAGTAGACATTATAATTGCAATGTATAATATAGGCTTTTTTTGATTATGTCGTTTACACAACAAAAAATGATTATTGTTTATATTTGGCCAAAATTATGCATTCAAACTAAACGGAGACTTTTCGTTTGTATTTTTTTCAGGGTTTAAAAAGCAAACAAAACAACTTAAAATTAAATATGCAGAATATCGAATAAGGATGCGAGCTGTAATAATGGATAATAATGTAATAATGGATAATGCAGCAATAAGGATAATAAAAAAGCAATGCTCTGAAAGATGGATGTCAAAATATGCTGATCTTCCTATAGACAAATGGTCGATATCTGAACGAAACCGAAATCAAATTTAAATTATACAAGTTCAAACTTCAATAAACTTTTTGTTTTAATGAATAGTGAAAAATCAATAAATATGGTATCAATTTATTTTACATAGCGATCTATACTTGGAAACAAGATAAAAGCAAATGTATTTCCATATTAATATGAAAATGGGTTCAATCGGAAAATGGTTCATAAATAATTGGGTTATTTTTCAAGCTCTTTCTCAGTTGTAAACACTCGTAATTGAACAGTGAATAGTTTGTATATTTAGTAGTTTTTAATGGATTTAATATTCCAAAAGAGAATAGCTTACTTTTACTACTTGTATCTTGCCATTTCTGGAAAGGTTAAGACACATCTCACAAAGGCTGAATACTATACCTTTATAGAACTTCTTGTTACCAAATCACAAACAATAAGAAATGTCACCAGACAGAGAAAGCAGAGCGGGCTCTTCTAGAATCTTCAACTAAAATTTTTAGTAAATCTTCACTATTTTCTTCAAATCTTTACTTGGCAGAATGAAGCCCGAAAGAAGATCTGACGAACTTTTTTGATTAAGAATCTGAATCTGAACTACGTTTATCGATCTCTAATAGTATCTTGTGATTCAAAGAAAATGATTATACCAGTTTTTTTTTAACCCGTGAATGTAATTCTAATTCGGAATCTGAATTTGAAGTTCGTTATCTGTTAATCATGCTTCTCAGGTTCAGAATTTTGAATACGGATCGATTATTTTGCAAAGCAAGTGTCTTTCTTGTGGATTATGAAATACAATGGTCTAAATCGGTCTAAATTCGAAAATTCTCATCACAGCTAGACAATGAGAGAAAGCTTTTCGAAATAAGATTCGTGTAGAATAGTGTGTTACTGTAATGACCGTAATGTAAATTAGGATTAACAAGATGGGACTAAAACATCGTAACCTAATGACATCTTAGACAACAAGTCTAAACTAAGAAATATAACATTTGATGTCGATCAATGCATTAATCTTTGAATTCATTTATGTCAGAAAATTTGAGCCTTTTGTAAAATGCTCTCTCTACTCACTTATGAATAAATAGAGCTAGTAGGGAAACAGACTATTTTTATGACATCTTTGCTTTATTTTTTTTAATTATTACATCATTTTAAAGTAACAGTTTTTCATGAACAGATAATAACATCTTAATGTTAATAATAAATTAAAATCTGAACATGTCTGAACAGTCTGTAGTTATTAAGTTACACTGGTTTTTACAGTATAGTTTTGAAAATTAAAGTAAATAAAAATAATAAAATATAGTTATTTTTCTTTTATATATACACTGTTTGCCTGACTACTATATTATCAAGTATAATACTTTAGAATCACATTAGCGTTAAGGAAATGAAACAAAGAAAGTAATTCAAAGAAACACAAAAAAAAAGATTTCTTTAATGTTACTTCAGTGAAGGTTAAAACGTTGAAATATATGAACCTCTTTCTTGTTTTACACAAACGTTAATGTAAAAGAAAAAAGAAAAAAAAATGAGTTGTTATATAATACTATTCAGTCAGGATGGACTAGTGTTCAATGTTCTTCATTGCACAAAGACTGCTTATTTTGGACTATCAAGAATTATTAATTTTGCATTTTGGTAAAATTTTGATATTCTATGTATGGGAGAAAATTATTAATATTTTCAAAATTACAAATTTTGTGCCATTTTCTTTTTTTTTTTTTGTGCCATAGATAATAAAATAGTATTCACGTTTATTATTATTGTTTTCGACAAAATATAATATAAAAATGCACTTTCTATATATCTATTCTATGTATTTCTCAATATTTAAATAGTATAAATTCATAATTTAAAGACATACAAAAAAAAAGTCATTGTCTAAAATTCTTTTTTGCATTTATGTAAATTTATTGATACAATTTGCCCCCACCCACACCCTTGGACAATGATTTTAGTAATTACGGAAATGAGAGCCTACATTTACTACAATTTTATATCGTATTAACATAGAACCTTCACAGCTGAAGCATCTTTATTAAACAACTAAATATGCCCAAACAATTATGTAAAAACAACCCATATAATTACGGAGAAAAAGCCAATTAAGTAAAAAAAAAAACTGATACAGTAAAACCTCGTTAAGTCGTCACCCGGATAAGTCGTCACTCCGCTTAAGTCGTCGTTTTCCTTTGGTCCCGACAAGGTTTCATAGACAATAATGTAAAATAATCCTCTTTTACTCGTCACCAAATTTAATTCTACTCTGGATAACTCGTCACCCTCAAAAATGGCCAAAAGCATCTTTATTCTCAATTTTGCCTGCTATCTTTTCAGCCCCGCCCCTTCACTCTAAGAAAGCCTAGCCTTTACGGAGAATTTTCACGTGGGAAATTCACTTGGGAAATTACACACTTCTCGCTGCGACTCTTGTCAAGATTAGACGTTTTTCTTGACCGCTACTGAGTGTGATTTTATTTCATAGCGAGTAAGCCCCGAAAATTTAAAAGCGATCGAAATTGTTTTTCTTCCTCCAAATGTAACTGCACTTCTTCAGCCTTTAGATCAAGGGATAATTCTTGACTTTAAACGAAAGTACAAAAAAATGCTTGTAAAGGACATGATAAAAGCTTTGGATAGGAACGAAAAGCTAAAAATTTCGGTTTTAGATACGATTAACTATGTGCACAAAAGTTGGAGTTCCATTTCATTACAAAGTGTTTCGAATTATTACCAGTAATCAGCACCTTCATCAATCAACACTGTTGGATTATTTTAATGCCAGTAAAAGAAAATAAAATGTGGTAAGTATAAAATGTGTTTTTTTTGGTTTTTATTTTCCACTCATTCATTTGCATGTATTGATTTCTAAAAACCTTGTTTTTCTCACCGAATCCTACAGCAATTCATAAAAATATTGAATTTCAGTGTTTTGTTTTTTTTTCAAAAATGCCCACTCCGCTTAAGTCGTCAAAAATGTTCGGTCCCTTGAGTGATGACTTAACGAGGTTTTACTGTACTACTACGTAAAAAAAAAAAACATCTACGTAAAAGAAGCATATACAAGTAAAAGCAAAAGCCTACACAACTATGTAAAGAAAAAGCGTAAACCACTGTGTAAAAAACATTTAACTATGGAAAAAAACGCTTGTACGCCATCTAAAAAAAGCCTCTACGAATTACATAAAACAGGCAACAATTTGAAAAATCTCGATACATCTAAAACTGTAAATAAAGCATATACCATTTTTTAAAGAAATGTATTCAACTATGGGCGAAACGCCTTTACGTCTACCTAAAAAAAGCCTCTGTGAAAACCCTCCTGTATCTGTGTAGAACACGGCTATACAAATATACAGTATATATAAAAAAGTTTATACTACTGTATTAAAAAAAAAAGCTTATATCACTATCAAAAAAAAGCATATGCGATTATGTAAAAAAAAAATCAATAAAACTATGTAGATAAGTTCATAATAAAGCTATTCAAAAAAGTGTCAATATAACATATCAAAGAGTGTATCATTTTTGTATCAGAAAAACCCTTACAAAGTCCAATCAAGTACAAAATTTCCATAGCTTTTTTTGGATAAGAGACAGCATCTAATGAATACGCAAACGATGCTGCTGCTGCTCTCAATGCCATCCAAACTTTGAGCCCATCTTGAGCCTTGAGCTATTAGACAATTCAATGCATTTCTGGCTTCTTAAAGTTTGCTTCATCTCCACTTCTTTCAGTGAGAGATGAGTTTCTGGTTTGAGTGAAGCTGCCTGACTGATGTCACACAAGGATCTGACACCCACTCGATGAGAAACGATGAACCTCCGTGGAATTTTCCACTCGGCTGCCAGACCAAGGATGGGGTTCCTTCTTGATATTTTACGCTCTAAGATCAAAGACTTTCCAACCACCTAAAGATGCTTGTCAACTTCTTTTCAGTTCAAATTGGCATTTTTTTTTATATCCGAAAATTCCTTAATTTATTCTCGAGAAAGTTTCAATAATGTTTTGAAGATAATTATGGGGGAAAAAACCCCCCAAAGAGTGTGTTGCAAGAACTTCCCAGAAAAGTTACAGAAAGTAATATCTGATGCATATTGTAGAAAAAATACTTTAAATTCCTTGAGATCACTTATTATAAATTTAATATATCAATTATTAGGATCAAACTCTCTCCTATTACTCTGTAGCACTCAGCAATCGGGAAAGTGGTTAGCTTAAGTCTTACACAACTAAATATTTGGTAACTGAATTCTATTACTAAAGTAATGATCCCTCAAGACTAAAGAAAGAAAAATACAGTATAAAACAACAACACATATGGAACGGAAACACCTTGGGCGTCACTTTGTCCACCGCAAAAGGCATTTGTACACCAAGAAAAAAAAAGAAAAGAAATAATAAGAGAAACAAAAACCCTCTAAAGTTAAAAAGAAAGGAAAAAAAAAAATAATCATTTTGAAATGAATTGCCTTTTTGAGTTAAGCTCAGACCCTGGCGCTGCCGTTTCGAACTTTCTGAGCTGTCGTCAGCCAGGATTATTATTAAAGTATGTTAATGTTTACGGCCTCACAGCTCTTACATTTTTTTTCTTATTTGTTTTCTAACTTATGTCGTGTTACGAGTGGTTTACAATCGAATCATCCAGGGGCGGTCTGGCATAATTGGGGGCCCTCGGCTGGAAACGAATTTGGGGCCCTTTAAGGCTTTACCATTTCTCTGGCGAACGTAACCAGTACATGATTTACCGGGGAGGAGGCAGAGACGACGCTAGGAGGGTGCGGGGCCCTAAGATGAATTTTGCGGGGCCCTTAACTTACTTGGCAACCAAATAAAAAACAGGGCAATCGAGGGCCGCGCCGACCTGGCCAGACCGCCCCTGGAATCATCTTTTTAGATCACATACCATAACCACAGATATTACAGCTTTGATCTAATTTTTATAAAAAAAAACAAAAAAAAGTGTTTGAAGTTTTACAATAAGTTCCTGAAAGAACTTGAAACCTATTTCTCTTATAAGTGTTCGTTTTACTTTTCTATTTTTCTTTCTTTTTTTTTTGTTAAAATTAATGAAACAAAATAAACGAAAAATCCTAATTTATTTATTTTTTAAATTAGAATATCTGCTGAATACAAACAGAAGTAGATTGTTGAAAGTCCTTCAGACAACTTTAATGAGAAGTGTTAGTAATTAATAGAGTATAAGTGTCTCTAATAATGATTACACTTTTTTGACTAAGCGAATATATGATCGAAATTACGTAAATTATAGTTTATGAGTTAGTATTGATAGTTAGTGTTAATGTATATTAAACAAAATGGAACAAAAATAATTGAAATCATACAACAATGTAATTATTTAATGCCACTTATTTATCTGTAAATATCAAATTTACAGAAATAATTTTACCAATTCTACTGGCAGCTTAAGTAAAATTCATAACTAAATACCCTTACGCAAATGTGCTTGTGAAATAAATCGATTTTGTAGTTGCCAGAGAAGCAATGGCGAGTCGCCGCCTGCAATCCAATCCGTCTTGCCATTGATTTGCAGACGACCAATTTCCGATGCCAAGATTGCATTGAAAGATTGCGTCAACCAGATGTTTGCTTGAGTAATAGATATGAATCCTACCTCTTCTAAAGGGACACAAACAGTTACTTTGATTGGCTCAAGTGAATGTATAGTGTGTTATATAGCTTTACTTGAACCTCTACAGGAAAAGCAATGAATAAAATTCGGAGAATAATTCACAATAACTTCTATTATTGGTAAAAGTTTATAGAAAAATAAGTGAGCTTTAGAACGAAACATTCGTTGCATCAAATGATACATCGTCGTATATAAATTGAAAATTCTTCAATGTATTGAGGGTTTTTTTTTAGCCAATTTACAGTAGAAAAGCGAAACTATTCCAATACAGCAATTTTTGTATGTGTTTATCTTCACCACACAATAACTTCGAACTGCTAGACAGATATTCTTGAAACTTGAAAGCATATTCCAGGACTAGGGACGATCTAACATAGATTTCAATTGGTTATTATCGAGAAACTATGAACAGAATGCGAAGAATGAATATCTTCGCAATCAATGGATTTCTCTCCTATTTCTATTAACAACTCATTTTCTATAACAAAGATTATTAAATCTTGATAAGATTAAAATAATTCGAGTTATACAATTCAAGTAAATAATGTGAATTTAATTCATCTTTTTTCGGAAAGCGTAAATGTACTATTTATATTCACTTGATATTATAATTAGAATATAAATGTAACTTTCAATTTTTTTTGAATTTATGACTTTCAAAAAATTAAGAAAATAAATACAGTGCAACTTGGATAATTCGAAGCTGAAGGGACCACTACAAAACTTCAAATTATCCAAGACTTCGAATTAAACAAGTTACATCTTTTAACTTTAATTTCAGGTCCACTGAATGCTTGAAAAGATTATTCTGTCAATAAGTAAATATTTAT
>JAFIDM010010028.1:9126020-9141137 GCA_023159025.1 Thereuonema tuberculata | reverse complement strand
CTGTGAAGAAGTATTTATGGTTAATTTAATAAAGAAGTTTGCGATATTGTTATGAAGATCTCAGATTTTGATTGATCCAGATACCATATTTAATTTGGTATGAGTTAATTTCTGCTTCCTAAGATAAAGAAGTTTTCATTTATCATTTCAATGGTAACAAATATGTGTTTAGAATATCAATGCAGCAAAGCTCGCTCAGAAATATAAGTCACTAGATATAAGCTAAACTATCCATCGTATGACGGGGACTGATCAGGAGAACTGGTTGAACTGTATTGAGAACTCGGGTGGGGGTAGAAGGACCGAAACAACCTTGACTCCTATTTTAAGTTAGACTAACAATAACCATTAGGCTACATTTTAAAGAAAGCCGTACAAAAGACACAGAGAAACGAAGACAAAAATGTTCTGTAATAAGAGTTAGCAAGCTCAACCAATCAAAGCAATTCTTTTAAACGATTCTTGACATTAAACGCTTAAACATATTTTGAGAAAGAAATGTGTAGGTAACATAAAAATTAAATACCACTGGTTTAAACTAATCAATTTTGCCTTTTTGACACTCCTACTTTTAGACCTTCTGTGCCATTCTTCGGAATATTCGCATGCAAACTAATGTTTCCCCATTTCGTTCTGACTTCGCCAATGTATCTTGGTCTGGTTTTTGTCAGAATTCATCCTTCAACTGATTGATTGTTATTTTTGACGGAAGTGCGTTGATCTTTCAGGTCACGCAAAGTTATTCAATCTGACTGGGAATAAATTTGCAATTCACAAGAGTGTCAAACCAATCCCACTGTCATGACACATTACTCCAATTATCACTCATCATTTTTTTCATCCGCTGTAATTTCATCGTGTGACGGTAATATGTCATCTCTGACAAATGTTAGGCATATTTTCCATAAATTATTTGTGTTTTATCAACGTGACGTGAACTTTTATAGCTTAATCAGTTCCACAAGGGACTTGAATTGTCAGTTTTCGTTAATGCTTTCACTCACAACTGGTGAAATATTTTGACTTTCAGAATAGGATGATGACTAATTCTTCGCTCAGTTTCAACAATGGAAATTCGTTCGTCAAAAACAAAACTATTGCATTTCTTTCAGTTTCTGATTTAAAATATCAACTTAGCTCGCAGTTCTATAATAACCTTATCTTAAAGATAGACTACAATTTTAAAGAACGAAATAAAATATATTTAAAAATGAAAAATAAAATGAAATAATATTTATATGAGGTATTCACACAGTTATCCTTCTCGTAAAGAGGACTTGGAATGCAGCGCTGGTGGGAAGGAGGTAGAGACCAACAGAGTCAATTTAAAATAAGATTAGTTTGTTCCAATTTGAAATAGGGCCACAAATAAGCATCCTTCCAAAATACGAAGAAATCAGCCCAGTTATTTTAACGAGGGAATTTGGGGGTCATTTTTGAGTGATGGAAGAGACAGATACCAAAATAAAGGGGTTCCTTTATAATTGAATAGTAAATAAGCCATGTACCAAATTTTATGAAAATCCGCCCAGTCGTTGTACCGTGATGCGCAGACAGACAAATGATACATAATGAGAAAAATGAAATGGTAAGAATTCAATTACATAATTCATAATGAGTCTTGTATTAGATATCTTTCAAATTTTTCTTATTTAGCTGTAAAAAATTATTGTTCTCTTTTAGTTCACCTTTTTTCAAGCAAGAGTTTGTTTTACATTCGATGTGATGGAAAACATAGAAGTTTCTTATGAATTGGATCATAAACATACGATAAAAGTGGAAATGGACATTTACGTGGGATATTTCGATGTCCACTGTGTGTTCTCCAACCAGATCTGATAAAATATGGTTAATATAAATATCACAATAGACATTTTAAAGGAAATTTTATTGTTATGGTTGGTTGTTTCACGGCGCCCATCAAGGGCAAACTTCGTGTCCGAAGTTTCCGAAGTGCAGAAGGGATCTCTAGGGATCTCTAAGATTTACCATCATAGCGAACTTCTGGAAGAAGCCATTGAGAATTTCCAGGGAACAGATACTGAGGTGGTTTCCCGTTGCCTTCGTCAGGATACCATTAAGGAATGACTCCACACCTGAAGAGAAAGATAAGAAGCAGACAACACAGGTAAGGAAATTTTTTAAACATCTATGCCGAGCCGGGATTTGAACCTAGGTTCCGACATATCTATCTCATGCCAGACCCCGCCTAGACTCCTAGGCCGAAACGGCAATTTTGTTGTACAATGAGCTATTTCATCTTCAACCGAGTCATTAATTAGTATTAGTAATATTGAACATTCAGATACAAAACAATAATGCTAATTTATTTTGTATCGAGAAATGCATGAAAATACTTCCAGAGTGCTTTGTCGTAAATTACTATTAAAATATGGGATAAACTTCTTCCCGGATTTAAAAAAAAAACAAAGAATATCGGTCGTGTCTGTACTCTACGAAAAGCCTTTTTTGTAGCTCAATGGAAAAAAAAATCAATAACTTTTGATATAACTTTGGACCGATTTCACTGCTTTCTTTGCAATAAAATATGACTGACTGAATGAAAATTGAAATCAGATCAGATCATCAGTATTTCAAGCAGGACCAAAATTTGCCAGCAAGTTGCCGGTATTATTTACTATTTTGAATAATTTTGATATCTAAATGGTGGTCAAATTTCAAGAATCTCCTACATTATTTCTCTTGTAAAAAAAAAAAAATGTTGGAAACGTACAGGTATTAGCTGTAACCGTCATTCTGAAACCGTTAGCCGTAATATCTTACAAAAATCTTATCTTACTTGTAATATCTTACAAAACAACAGTTCCTAATACAACTGTTAATGTACAATTCGATATACGTTCTTGTTCAAATACAAGTAATTTTCTATCAAAGTTCTTCAAAAAATTAATAGCACATTTTTATTCCAACGTACGAAATGAAAAAGATATAGTAATAATAAAATATATATATTTTACACAATGGTGTAAAATGGCCTTTTATTTATATAGTTGTATGGTTATCTGTAAAGGTGACAATATTTGAAGAAAAATTGAAGATCAAATTTGTAATCTTTGCCAATTAAGAAAATTCTGCACTTCCACGCGTACTTCATTATATTAAAGAAGCAAAAGATTAAGACAGTTTAGATTTAAAATATTTTGTAATACTGTTAACTAAAAGAATTTTCTGCACAAAAAAATCTATATCAATAAAAATTTCTGCAAAATTTCTTGGTTTATGAAAACAACGATTTATCAAAAAACGAGAAATAAACTAAGAAGAAAATAGGAAAATTTTAATTGATGCAGCATTAATTCTAATAATAATAATGTATAATAATAATAATAGCTTTAGGTAAAATTGAAAATAAAGTATTCTGCCTTATTATTTAATTGTTACTAATAGTATTTTATTAAAATTTCTTCTTACAGATATAAGCTGCTTATTTTATAATGTTGGGTTGTCCAGTCAAACAGGTTTTGTCCTTTAAACAGTTCTGTGCATTACTTACTTTATTCCCATCTACGTTTCGTTCGAATGCATTTTATTTGATTATTCATAAAAATACCGATGATATATGTTAAAATATATCTTTAGTCACAATATAATGTTAAGATTCTGTAGGTACCTAATTTCAATTACGAACTAGAATTAGAATACAGAAAATTCCGTGAGTATTACTGATTTCTTTACCTTTGATTTATTTACTTTCGTTTTATAAATAAAAGCGAGTTCATTTCACCTTTATTCTAGTGACCAGAGAAGTTATTTTTAATTCCGGGAATTTACGAAGTTAAAATAGAAACGAAAACAGTACCTTTAAGAAAGTCTAAAAAAAACACATTTTTGACAATATGAGTATTTGAAAAATATATAGGGAATTTGATATATGATTTTCTGTAATTCCTTCAAAGCTCTAACAGTAACCAAAAAGTTACTTTATGTTTTTCTACAATTTTTTGATGCTTGATTTTGTTTTTGCCAGAGGAGAGAAGTAAGATTAAAAAAAAAGGTGAAAGCAGCAACTTGGAAGTTTTTTTTTAACTTTTTTTTTCTTTTACCTGAAAATTTGTGGAGGGTTTTAATGTCTACCTTCTCCCCTTTCTGACAAAATGCAAGCATGACTGCTTTTGTCATTCCAAGATTGTGAGAACCTTTTTTACTTTCTCTCCCCTTTAGCAAACAAAAGTGGGTTGGGTTTTTTTTTTTTTTGTATGTGTGTGTTTTTTTGCGTTGCACAGATGTTAAGAGAACCTTAAATTCCAACACATTGTTCGTGGACAAGTCTCTCTCTTTTTTTTCACAAAAAAGACTTCAAGCAAGAAAAGACTTCTTTTTCGAAAGAAAAACCCTACCATCTGCCTTTAGTACAAAAGATCCTTCCGAACTGAATTGGAAGGCTTTTTTAAGTAACACTTGACTTCATGAAAATATTCATTGCAACTGAATATTTCGCAAATGTCGTTTCTTCCTGTCACTAACAAAAAAAAAAAAAACTCACTTCGAAAGTGATGCATCCTGGGAGTCTCTTTCAAGCCACCAACACCTTTTTTCCATTCTGATAACAATGAAGATAGTTTCAACAAGGCAGGTAATTTTTTACTATAAATAAAAGCTTTGTTGTTTCATCTGCATGTTTCTAATTAATTCATTTGTGGCCAAATGCCATTCTAACATTCTACTTTTGCCATTCTAACAGTTCTTGTTTTTTCTTAGTTATTTCTTGAAGGTCCGTTTTAAATTCTCTGAAAAAAGATGTTTGTCATCATGTTGACTTAATTTACATGAATTTCAGTTTGATACGTAATGTAAATAAACTCCAGTACTTAGAATATATATAGGCAAAACATCAATATTAACAACTGTATATAAGCTTGTGCTAAAGCATAAACTTAAGAGCGATCCATAATAATAATAAAAAAAAGAAGTACGTTAACTTAAGGAGAAATATAAGAAAAGTTAGGGAAAAAAATTAAAAAGATTTAGGAAAATAAGAAAAACAAAAAACACGCGGACATTGAGAAAAAAAGATCAGGAGAAAAACAAAGTAGATATACGGATTAGAACCGAGTCCCAGACCTTAAGCATCAAGCTATAGCTGACAACTGAAATGCTATAAGTATTTAGTTGCATTTCTAATATTTCAGCTAATAGTGGAAATCCAATGAAAACAATGCCAAATATCACGAACATGGGTAGCGGGGCGTTGGCCCCTGAAAATATCCTATTCCTACGTTGTTTCGTCCTCTGATCACGATGGTGAAATCAGTTTGTCGATCCGACCTTCTGTTCGGGAATTATTAGGGGTGGTTAGACACGGACAGACTGAAGGTTGATAAAATTTAATCTGGAATGAAATAATATTATTATTATTTTAAACCTACTGTTAAGTAGCAATTCTTCAATGTGTATATATTTATGTTTACTGTAATCGGGTTTTGGTGTAAGCTAAAACTGATTACAAAAGTTTTGCAGAGTTAACTTCCAGAAAACATAACAAAATCTATTTTAATGAAACATGTTGTCTAGTTGGGTTACAATTAATTCTCTTCCTCGAGAATAAAATTCACAGATAAGAAATCTTCCGTCAATAACATCTACTTGTAGGGAACACTTCTCTTGAATATTTCTCTTCTAGGTACTATAGTTGCAGGCTATCTTCGAGATTCTCAAAAGTCCTATCCTAGAATACGATGATGTGATTAATAGTAACTCATTCCCTCTTCTTAAGTTCATATGGAGGATCTACAAGAAATCTAAGAAAGACAAAGTATATGGTTGCAATTAACTTATCTTTGGCAATGTACATAATAAGTCTCCGCTATCTTTCTAAGATTCTTTCTATTAACATTAAGCAGTAACACAATAGTTAACTTTAATCATTAAATCAATTCACTATTCAATCGATGTTAGTCTTCTATATCGATTCTCTTAAATGTTCAAAGTTCACTTGAAAACATCATTTATTTTAAACGAAAAAGTTCTCTTAACAAATCAGTAACATCTATGATTCGATTAAAGTTAATCTGCCTTTAATTCCAATTTAGCGATAGATTATCCTGATAGTAGTGTTCTACGATTATCTGGATTTTAACACCTTATGCTAAATTAGGTTTAACACCTTAAGCGAAAATATTCACAATTCACTTTATAGACTTAAATAAAGAAAATAACTTCTTTATCCCGCATAAATAATTCTCTGGATCATTAGACTAGATTTAAAGTTCTTCGCCTTAACTTAATCCGTATAATTCCTATCGGTCATGTAGATTCGAGTCGCCGCCATTTTCGAATAACGATTCTTCAATACGAAAATCCTTCGTCATCTTCAACTGTTTAATATTCCCACGCGTAAATTCTAGAATAAGTAAATGATTTGTACTTACAACTTATCCTAAAGAGAAAATAAATTGATGTTCATCAAATACAAACAACTGTTCGATAATAGTCGTAGTTCAATTCACGTTGTGCGTAGATAAGGCTTATTCTTCTTTCTTCGTTGCACAGATTCTTTTTTCCGATTTCTCAGGAATCGAAAAAAAAAAATAAATTGAGTTTTCCATTAAAACTCATCTGGGAATTTCACTGTCTGGCATTGACTTTCACACATATATCTATTTCGCCATAGATATATTTTAAATTCTTTCTCCCATGTCAGAGAAAAAATATTTTGCCGCTTCCGCAAGAAGCTCCTTTTGAAGACTAACTTTTTCTCTTCCAAGAAAACATTAACAATTGATTCCAACGGCATGCGCTTAACATCTCGACTTCATTGTTGTCCGCGCAAGCTCTCCGTTGCACTCATACCTATTATTGTAAAGATCATGAAGGCTTATTTTCCTCATACGTTTTCCCTAAAAAAAACAGATAAATTTGATTAACGAAAACACAATTTTAAACCACAAGAAACGGTTAGTAATCCCGTTCTTCCTTTCTTTTCTTGAGTTCAATTCGTTTCACAGACACGCATGTTGTTATCACAATAGCTCCCAAATGGTTTGCTAAAAATCCTCAGAAGTACTGAAGTAGAAATTCACAAAATCAATACTACATGCTACATATAGAACTACTTTATAATATACCTAAGATCAACAAGTTAGAATGTGATTTCGTGGGTATGTTTTAAATTCATTATTGTTCTTGCTGTATTGAAGTTTCATCACATTACTATAGAACAAATGATTAACAGGACATTTGAAGAGTTCTATGTCTTGCCCTACAACCACTGACACAATTATATCTTCTCCTTTGGTTACATTAAGTTTGGTACCTTTTAATTCTAATGCCGTTTTTAGATACTTATCATTATTTCACTCATTTAGACTTTTCGAGGCACTCAACGATAGATACATTACTAGGATTATGAATACGATGTATCTATCATCCAGGTATTAGACATACATGCTTCATTATTGGGTTAGTTGTGAAAGCCAGGTAATTAACCAACAACTCACAGTGGAAAAGTAATTATCAAATAAATCATTAGTCTTTCTTTCACTTTCATATTCTTTCTTTTATTTTTACTCTGTCACCACGCCATCTGTGCCGCAAGTCTTCTTAATCAAAGACTGCATATCTAAGGCTGTTTTGAGTGACTACATACAAATGGACTTGTATTGCAACATTATTAATCAAAGACACTAAGTCTTTTTGTCGTCCTCAGAGACCATTATAATATATATAATACACATAAAAATCCTTTGAACATTGTGACTCCAATCACCTCTAAAGAACATCTTTTCTCTTTTAATAAGTAAGCAGTGAAATGAAATCGTGGGTTGAATGAAACTGAAGTTAATAGCATATTTGAATAAATACACTTTACTTGAAATTATTTCTTTTCTTTTCATAATTGATGATTTGTCAAAATGAAAATTTTTCTAATGCCAAAGAAGGCGATGCATAATTTTTTCTCTTATTCGTCAATATTCATGCCAAATTTCAAGACGATCTTCTTACTGGTTTAAAGGTTATTAGTGATCTTTTGAATCTTCTATGATTTCTCAATGAAACTATTTTGAAAGGTTGGATGAACCTTCGAGCCCATCTTGACGAGCAAGAAACTAGAAAAGTCTCTGATGGGTTCCAACTCTGAACCAGTTTACAAATCTCCATCTACATAGCTATCAAAAAATATCGGCAATAAGTAGATAAAAGATCTAAATTAATATAAATTAACAGTATGTAAGCCTTACTGTTTTGTAGTCGTACGATCACTTTAGATATACCTGACTTTTTAATGCTTGTACTACACATTGGGCCAATAGTCAGGTCTCGGAACAGAGGCCAGTGATTCAATTATATAAAACAACACTGCAGTTTTCTATCGAATAATTATATGACACCTTTTCCGGGTCTTAATATTTCATCAAATGACTAATCCTATTGGAGACGTTCATTAAGTATGAAATAGTTTTATAATGTCATGGAAGGAGTAGCTTATTAATCTTAATTTTTAAATTCCTTGTTTTTTGTTTTCTGAACTAAAAACAAACTTGCAAACAAGTGTCAAATAAGTAGTTATTTATTTACTATGAGATCCTTTTCTTTTTCTTCATTTTGTGTTTTGTTGATCTAATTTCTTTATACAATTCAGGATAGAGATATTCTTTTTTTGTTTTAGTCTATTTAGAAGTTCATAATAAGAATGTAGGTTTATAAAGTATAAACATTTTGGCTTCTTATTGGGATATTTTGTGCTTTAATCTTTGTAATAGTATCATGTATCTTTTAACCTAACAAAGAAAAACTTGAATCATACTAATAATAAACAAAAAACGTCAATCACGTCTCTGTCTCATTGTTTTCTTAAAGTCCAATCGATGAATAATTTAAAATAATTTAAAATTGAAGACATCAATTTGAAATAAGACAACGATTGGGCATTTATAATTAAAAATGAAGACAACGATTGGACTTAAAAAAAGAAGAAAGAAATTTATTTTAAATTATTCAAAGATTGGACTTTAAGAAAACAATGAGACAGAGATGTGATTCACGGTTTTTTGTTTATCTTTAACCTATCCGATAAGTATTTGTTTTTTTATACCTGAAAATAAGATCAAAACAAAAGAAAAAAAGCATGCTTTTAATGCTCCTATATTGTTATATTAGTTTGCTCGATAGTTTCTAGCAATGCAGGTAATCAATATAGAATTAAAGGTTATCAAACAATCCGCTTGGATCGCTAGTGACCGACTCGATTCATTCCACATTACTATACGAAAAGATAAACAGCATATTGTACATAGCACTGTAAACCATTCTGATGTTACACCATGCAGTGTATGAATAAGACAAATCGTGTCTGTATAAAATGTAAAGCTCCTTTTTACTGCAGTAGATTATGAAATTACAATATTTAACTTTAACAATATTTTTCAAGTAAATAAAAAATTATGTAGGTACTCTATGCTTAAAAATCAAAGTCAAAAATACAAAATATCCATATTATAAAAATTTCAATTTGTTTTGGAAGATTTCTGTGTAGGTCCACAGAATAACCACCATTTTTTCACTAGCAAATCACCTTTATAAAATATTATTAGTCTATCAACAATATAGCCTGTACACCTGTCTAATTTCATAGTAGTTAAATACAAAAATTAAAAAAGTTACAAAAGTTTAATAGTTTATGTATTAAACTACTACGAAATTAGACAGGTGTACAGGCTACATTGTTGATAGACTAAGTATGAACAGTACACGTAAATAATTACTAAAATATTATTGTTGATGGCTTCAAAAAAAAAAGTAATAGTAAAACAAAACAAAAAAAAAACCAACAGTATTCTCAAAAGCGAATACAATATTACCATTAATATTTCAAAATGACTCGAAGTTCTGTCAATAGGAAACGTACAGTTTGCAAAGTTATATTTCCATGTATAGATTGCTTCAAAGATGTCATAAGATTTAAAATTAATTAATTACACCTTTCTGTTAATTAAATCAAATTTGAACTATGGATTTCACATTGTATTATTAATATATACGTTATTTTTAATAATGTTTTTGAGTAAATTCAAGTTTTTGAAATTTGAAAAATAAAATAAAATATAAAAATATTTTAGAATTTCAATCACTATAATAATCTAGGATATATAATACTTATTATATAGGACTTACAGTAAATATTACAAAGATTAGAATTATTACATTATAGTATTATAATTAAATAATTATAATAATAATCTGTTATTATAGTAAACCTTGAATTAATAAAATATAATGGCTTTATTTTGGTGAATAAGTTTGTCGTAAAATTCATGTTAGTAGATAGGCTTATTTAAAATTGCAGATTAATAAATATAAGAATTCAAATTTTAAGTTTTTTTTTTCATTAAAGCTGGGAAAATAATATTCAGAATATTTACACTGATATTTAATATAACGCACACTAAATACGACGTAAGCTTTCAGACACATAAATAGAAATCATTTATCGCAACGGGTCTTTCTGTCTCAATCAACTTCTAATACATTTACCCCTAAAACTTGACATGAATTCTAAACTAGAGAAGATATGAAATTTGCTGGCTACTTACCACGCATGCTGGAAGATGAATAATAAACAAATGAGAATTGATAACAGTAGTCGACAACAATACATTTTGGCGGGAATTTAGTGGGGTATATCTTGGGCTTTTCCGATGACTGTGCTGACCTGAAAAATAAAAGGAAAAAAAAACCGACTTAGTGGACCGGTATCGGAAGCATTATTAACGATTAGAAATAGCGGGCTGGGGAAGCGTAAAGGCAGGCAGGGGTGGTCGTTAGGGGGATGATTTTTCCAGCGTCGAAAGCAAAGCAATATGGGGGGGGAATGAGCAAAGCAATTGTTCCTATTAGAGTAAAGGCGAGGCACTCAGACTTCAAACGATTCTATGGATGAATGAATGAATAATGATGTAAAAAGCGTTTTTTTAGTAACATCATTTTTAGAAAATAGGGCGAAATTCCTATTTGCATTCCATACTTTCTATTCATTTCTTTTCCCTCCTATCAGATAAAATGGACTTTCAAATATTCAAAATGGATGTTAAAAAGAAAGGGATATTCAAATTTACAAATATTTCCATATTTTCTATATAATTAATACTTTATTTATCGAACTATCGTAGGTTTTAGAAGATGGTATACTTGTATTTGGCTCTCGGATCTTCGTTTATCGGCCTAATTTGTAGCAAATTAAATATGAAAATCACACAGTATATAAAAGTGTTATAAAATATCAGCGTTCTAGGATAAGTAGTTTTTGAACAATCGTGATTCTAAATCTTTAACATGTTTTACCGGCTTTTGAACAAGCTCCTGTCTTCTCAATCATGAAATGAATACGACTCTTCCTTTCTACAATCTAACACAGTAGAACCTCATTATAACGGACCCTATTATAACGGACATCGCTTATAACGGACAGTTTTAAAAAAAATTGTAAGCCTTCAATTAAGGTGAGCGAAATGAAAGACCATTGAAATTTTGTTATTCAAATATGTTGAACAATCGGCAAATGAAAATATGTTGCACATTATGAACACTTACGGCACCTCCGTCAGTTATTAACTGCAGAAATAAGAAGCAAACAAACGCAGCAGAAAATAAATTATTTTTTTAAAGCAATCAACATGAACCAGGACCTTCTTGTGCTAAAGATTAATGCAATGTATACGTACACATCTTTTTCAATTCAACCTACTATGTTGAAGGCTGTATTTTATTTTATATATAATAAACACTTTTTATAGCTAACTATTGTACTTTCATTGATGTACACTGCTGCATTGCACCCCTAAAAGAATTATTTGTTATAAACCGGACTTTCATTAAAACGGACAACCTTCAGCCCCTATTAGTTCGTTATAATGAGGTTCTACTGTAATAACACTAAAGTTTCACCTCCCGAAGTTAAGTAGTTTGGGCTTATTTTAAAAGCACGGAGAAATAATAAATATATAATGATTTAATATTTTCATTTTATAGAATATACTATGCATTTTATACAAAATAGATATTTTCATGGGGAAAATGTTTATTTAAATTTAATCATGTTTCGTAATATTTTTTGTTACATTTTCAAAGAGAATTATAATTTGGAAAATAATAAACCCATTAACCCTGGCTTATTTCAAATTGAATATAAATTGCTAATTATTGAAGTTTTATTTATGAGATGAATAAAAATTATTAATAACTAAAGCAACATCTTTTATACAATTGTAGTAATAGAAATTTGACAAAAATATTAAAATCTGTACCAAATAAATATAAACAGTTATAAACAGTCAAATTACAAAGTGTATCAAGGACAAAAAAATTAGACAAATTAAAGAATTAAGACTAAAAACTTGTATCTAGAAAATGCGCAAAAGGAGTCTTTTGATTTAAATTGATTTAAATAATTAAAAAAATAAATCAATTAACGAAGAGAGAAATGCACAATGATTACTTAATTTGATTTTTTTATTTATGTTTATTATTTTCTGTTACTTCTATTTCGTTGATTTTCTCCGTTCTAATGTATTTATGTAAGTTCGAAACTTAAAAAACAATTAAAAATCAATTGAAGTTGATTTTTATTAATATTTTTTTTTTTTTTTTTTACATTTTAAGTTTCATTATTAAAATTGTCATCTCTTATTGTTTTTGTTTTTTTTTATTATATTTTATTTGGAATTATTTTTCAGTTTTGTGCTAGGTTTTTTCATTTTATTATTATGAAGGATTTCAATGTACCATTAACTTTCTTGATGTCATCTCTGCGTTATCAGGTTTTTTTCAATGAATCTTGATTTAGAAATTTTTTTTTTAACACTCCACTAAAATTTCAGGTTCCTAAGCAAAATAGTTTGAAGTCAGTTAACGGTTTCCGTTTACAAGATTTAAGGGATCTTTTCATTATAATTCTTTTTTTTCCCTTGTGAATGCATACAACGTGAGACACACCATCTAACAACCCTGTAAAGTACGCTTCAGTAAGTGGTGTAAAAAGTATTACCACTTTTACCTTATCTGCAAAATTTTCTCTGCATTTCGCACCTCTGTTGACCTAAAGCTGGATGCAACAAATTTCCCTTGTCAAGGTAATACCAGCATCAAATAATCCCGTTGTACCGCTGACCTATTGGGACATATGTTGCAACGATCGGTGTGTATAGATAACGCTTTCAGGCCACTTGCTGCTGGTCTGAGCACACACGGATAAATCATCAAAGCTTCTCCGTACTTCGGCAAGCACCGGAGTCACTTTGCCTGGTCAAATATCATAGATTTAAGCTGTGGACGACAGTAATACGGTCTGCAACATCAATTACTTGCATTCAAGACTACAAAATCACAAAATATTGCACAGATGCTGAGCTAATTACTACGCAAAGCGATGTCATTTGTGTTCGTTGCGAGGATTTAACAAGTTATTGCCTTCATTTGCTGGGATTTTCGTAAATAATACCTTGGAAGATAATTTATTCATTTTGAATTTTAATCACGTGTTTCCGGGACTTAATAAAAACAAAAGTTCTCAATTAAATCAGGATTAGTTCCCTGTTAATAGTTAAATAGAAATGAAGATAGCTGAAATAAAATAATCCTTTAACACATAAGATCCTAAATAAAGGACTAACATAAATATAAAAGCTGCTTTTCATCTGCGGAATAGATTTGGATAATAAGGTCCAGATTTAGGACCAAATACATATAAACGTTTATGCCTATTTTGTGATGGGATTTTCATTAAAGGAAATATTAATTCCTTCTTTTTAGCCATAAAAACTTTACAGTTGAGAATACTTTTACATTTAAAACACTTTTACGTATGTAATACATTTTGTATTTATGCAAGATCATCAACTCCAGGATTATTTATCGCTTGAGACTGTAATTTTAACAACAGGATACGTTATTAAATAAAGCAACTCTTCAAATTATGGTACTAAATATAATGGAATAAAGTTCATAAAGTGATACAGTACCTATTGTTACAATAACTCAAGAACCTATCACAGAAACTTGTTTCTTTGAGAGTTTTTTATTAGAACAAGACTTAACCCTCTAAACATTATAAAAAACAAAATAATCTAAGAATTGAAAGAAAGAAGTACGAAACAAAAACTACTAATGTACTTTATCATTAATACTACTGTATAACGATGCATCAGCAGCTAATTGTCTTAGGAAGCTGAAAGTTTCTTAGGTAGATCACAAGAAGACAGTGGAAAGTGTAAGTACAATTTGCACTTATGATCCTAGCTTTAAAAGACGAAGAAATTAAAAGAGTATTAAAAATTGGCACGTTAAGTTTTCTTGTTAACTTTTCGAAGATGTATTAAGCATTAATTTAACATAGGACCATAATGCACCATTTATACATATACTAACAATTAAAATTAAAACAAGGCGACGTCTCAAAGTTCCATTAATCGAACTTTTTCTTCGCCTGATGAAAATGTTTGAATACTGGAACTTCGAAACGTCGCCTTGTTTTAATTTTAATTGTTAGTATATGTATAAAAGGTGCATTATGGTCTATATTTAATTACGTCATTCATTAATTAATATGAAAATTAATGAATAGCAATTTCTGTATGGATTCATTGAATCGTCTTCCATGTTGTTATCTTTTTATTTCTCCGTAGGAAATCCTTAACTGGGAAGTTTTCGTGTGAAGGTACAAAAACTTCTCATAGAAAATCATTAAAAGGAGACAATTAACTATTAACCGAAACAATGATTTTCTATGGTATTCAACAATGCGTCATAATGCATTTTACTTTGTCGAATGCTTCCCAATGAGTAAAACTAACCATATTAACTTTTAAAAGCAAATTCATATAAATCATTTTTCTTCAGATAAAAAGTATTTGGAGATATAATACTTTCCGAAACCTAACATCCAAAATATTTATTTATATTTATTTCTTTGTCAAATCTTTATATAACTCCTTTAACAAAAAAAAAAATACAAAGCAATATTTTCTAGAAAATAAATTCTCAACCCATTGAGGAATTATTAATTGTTTTGTCCACAGTTATGTACAAAATTATATACTAGTACTTAAAGAATTCTTTGAAAGAGTTGCTTTAATTAGCTTTTATCAACAGTTGAGCTTAAATTCT
>JAFIDM010010028.1:9064949-9121020 GCA_023159025.1 Thereuonema tuberculata | reverse complement strand
GATAGAAAAAGCGAATGAAGCATAAAACACTTGTTCTCAAATTTACTACATTTTCTATAATCGATAACTCATTGTTATCTTGTTTTACAATCATCTTCTTTTTTTTCCTCACATTCCTATATTCTTTTATTTTCCAAACAACAATATTTCGCAGAAACAATCGTTCTGCTTTTTCAAGTTGAAATACTTTCTCAATAACAATAATAACAGTAATTTAACAATAACAACTTATAAGTCACTTTAAATTACTTACTATAATGACAAACTTTGATTCACGTTGAGCTAATTCAACTACAGTAAACTCCCTATTATCCGCGGAATCGGATACGTGGCAACCACGGATAAGCGAATTGCGCGGATAATCCGGAAAAGGACGAAAATCAACACAAAAATGCTTTTAACATGTTTTATTTACATTAAAATGGCAATACACACAGTTACAGTACATACAATTATGAACAATTACTTTATTTTAAATTATTTATTTATTTTTAAATTTTATTATTACGGGAGGATTCTCCAGTAATTTAGTGTAACCTGCCGGCCTAAGTTCCGCACACAAAGGCGTTCTTTACATTGACTGTCTATAATAGTCTTCACTTACTTTGTTAGCCTCTTTTATTGTTTACCTTATTCTATCATTTATTTATTTTTTTAATTCCGTAATTCATTATACAGTAAAAAAAACGGAAACAGGAGAGGTCCGCGGATAATCCGCAAAGCGGATATAATACCCGCGGATAATCGAGAGTTCACTGTACTTTACAATACATTATTTAGATGATTTACAATAAGTTATTTAAATTCATATTTTTCTAGTTATTTTATTTGCTGTCAATCTGTAAATTTGTTCATGGCCTTTTGTTTTTTTTTTATGATTTTTAGGTTTTCGTTGTTTTTCTTTTTTTTAAATTTTTAATCTTTTTATTGTTAAATCATTTACTTTATAGATAAGATTAAAAGTTATAAACTCTAATCCCACTTTTATTCTCTGATAAAGTTGGTAATTAAAGATAATTTTGAAAAGAAAAAAAAAAATCCCAAAATTTCTTGAAAGGAAATTTTTTTTTTTTTTTTTTTTTCAATATACTGATGTAGCGCAGCAAAGAATCCAAGATAACCAATCAGAGATAGAGGTCTGCAAACTGCTAATGGTTGCTATCATGAAAACTTAAAGTTTTAGCTATTATATCTGTAACTCGTAATTATAGCTTTTGTAAATTTTCTTAATCAGTTTCAAATACTCCGTAACTAATTAGTAATGTAATGTAAGTGTAGTGAGCGTGGGTGGCTTGACAGCCGAGCACCGCGACCTGAAAGATCTATTGTGCTATCCCACGGAAAGAATGACAGACGGAGAGAAAGACTCAGAAAGGATGGTATGAGAAATGCAAGGGAAATGGGAGAACCCCAGGAAAAACCTGCCCAGCGCGGATCGCCACCATCAACGAAACCCACATGAGAACCGAACCTTGGTACTTACAGGTGAGAGGCCAGTGTCTTAGCGACATCGCCAACCGCGCGGCCTAACTAATTATAATAATTAGTAAGTTAATTTAATACCTTTAATATTAAATATAACAATATCATTTATTATTTACAACCCGCAGTATTTCGCGTTTCCAGGGAGAATTCAATTTATTTTGTTTTTATTATTACAATTCGCTCTTCAGTCATCGAAAGTAACTATAGTAGCATCTCTACAGGGACCCATAACCATGATTAAGGGGAAAAAGGATTTAAAAAACAAAACAAAAAAAACCACTGAAATGGCAAAATACAAACTATATGTTTTTAATTTATTTGCATCACAAATTTTAATCTTGCAAAGTATAGTGCTATCCAGAAACTTATAAAGTTGTTCTATCCGAATTCACCAAAAATGTTAAGGATTTTTTTTTTTTTTAATTTGCTTTCCAACAGTAAAGTGAGGCTTTATCAAGGGCTGTGCAATCTCCTAAAAACTTTGAACCACTGGTTGGATCTTCTTCAAATTTCGCTTGCTTATTTAAAAGCAACAAATAATCTATCATTTTTAAATTTTTAAAAAGGTCCTTGTCGAGAAATAAGCGTGTCAAGTTAACAAAAAAACCATTGGATTTTATCATTTTCTTAATCAATGGATATTAACCCGTCTTTTAGTTCTCTTAATATCTGCGCGAGCTTTAATTTAATCAAACTTAATTAGATTTAAATTATTTAGCAAATAAGGCAGATTTTAATTACAGTTTTCAGAAAAAAATGTAAGTTATCTGTTTGTATTCAGGAGATAATTTAAAAATAAAAAGGAATCTTATCGTTTGTTTTGGACTAAGAATCATGAACAAACACAGAAAATAAAAGACTACAAGCTTTAAGGAAAGTCACTTATCAATGCCTCGTTATGGAGACGAAACCGGTCGTGTATTTTTTAATGTGTTTAAATGTTTTTTAAAAAAATCAGTCACGTGTGTTGGCCTTTTAATTTTATTAATAAGCATGAACGGTAAATCTTTTTAAAAAGTCTTCAGGTTCTTTCTTTTCATTAGGAAATACAAATTATTAGCAGATATATGTAAAAAAGTATGAAAAAGTCGAAGATAAACACAAAAAATTACGAAAAAAAAAACAAACTAAGAAAGCGATTCATTACGTTAAGAACATTGTTACACATTAAGATATTAATAATTTTTATATAGTTAATTAATATTCTGTAAGTTTCTATATTCTATCAATAGTTTATAAAATTATTGTTTTATTGGCTACAAAAGATGCAGAACAAATTTCAAAGCTAATCTTACTAAAGATGGATCCATTTAGGTCTCTTTCCTACAAAGGTAGCGTCAGTTACAAAGGTCTGAGGAAGTGTCAGTTTATTCCTTAAGCTTTTTGACTAAACTGATATTTAAAAAGATAGGTAGGTAGCTACAGTAATCGTATCGTTAATGCGATGAAACTACATTGCTAACAAGATAGTTAAATAATATAAATTGCACTATTGAAACACAATTTATCGATATGGATAAATAAAGAATTATTTAAATTTTAATACCCCTTTTGGAAGCATATATATTCGATAAGAATAGGAAATTACTTAGGAAGAGCAAAAATCACATTCTTTCTTAGGTTCATTTCTCCATGATTTTATTAAATTAGAATTATGTAAGTTAAATATTTTAAATGGCGTTTTTAAAATTCTAAAATTCTAGACCAAAACACAGTTAATTTTAGAATATAAGGTCAAAGGATAAAACTTTTAACATATTAAGAAACTTAATCTAGAATTTCAAAAGAAATGAAATATCTTTCTGAATAATATATTAAAGAATTGAAGTTTAGATCGAAAGATCAAAAGTACCTAAAGAAGCCAAATCAATTTGACAGATTTTAATATCAGAAACCCTAAGGACCAGCAAACATAGACTTATTAATTATTTGCGTTTCAAAAATGCAGTATCATAAAGGTACGTTAAAGATGCATGGCAGGAGTACTTATCCTTAAAACTGTGTGCAGGCACCATATAACTTATGAGTCTTTGCAGCTCTTTACTCTGCAAATATTCCAGCACAGAATGTGAATCCATCGACTTTCATTACGCCAAGCATTTTTTTTTTGCTGTAAAGATGTCATATCTGCAAAGGTTGTACATTCCTATAACTTAGACTTTAATACTCTCAAACCCGACGCTGCAAGTATCCATAAATCCTCGTAATCAGAGCTCTTTGCATCGTCATTGTCTTTGGTGACGTCGATGCTTTTATCGCTTCCACCATCATAATACTGCTAATGGCTGAGCTTTCAAAGTCAATTACGCCTCGAAATGTAGCATTAAGCGGAACATTAGAACTTACAATATCCAGAGACTTGCCTTTCAGCCTATACCCGGGAGATTTCGCAAACTTCTGGTACATGGAGAGTGCTCAGGCTATAAAGAGATGGTCGAGAGGGGTCAACCCGGCCGCAAGATATGTGCGAATTTATATCGCAATAGATAGATAGGAATTTCTCATTGGTTGAAGGAAGTTAGTTTGCCAAGTCATTAAAACACACTCTAAGCCTACTGAGCCCTCCACGTAATAAATAGACAACAAAGTAGCGAGTTTAATGTCTGATTGTTAAATGCTGTTTTAACATCCCAGAAGATCCATTTATAAAGCTTTCGTCAAAATATTCATAGTTTCTTGAAACTACAAAGAACTCATTTTTTTTCTCAGAAAAATGTAACTAATAAGTACATATAAATGATAAATGTACGTATTATGTACATAAGTACATAAAAATACGTTGTAAACAAAAATAATAAATAAGTTTCTGAAATGAGGCCAGGATGTCCAAAGAAGTAAACTTAACATTATTAAAGAAATGAAATCCCGTCGCTATTCTCGCAGATTTCTATATTAAAAATTCCCCTTCTTTTACAACCAAACTCATTTTACGACTGTTTTACGGCATCAAGGTAATTCAGACAACCTCCGTGTATCATCAGAAAGGCGCATCTGTATTCTCTCCCAATTTCTGTGAATTGTTTTCTATTTCTGAAATTCTCTGAAAATCAGTTTTGAGAGGCGGCATCAATATTAATGGAGACAATTCAAAAACAACTTCCCTTCTAGGATGACAGCTATTCTTGCTTTGTAGCGAAATTAGAGTTCCCGGTGTAAGAACTTGTTTCCAAATAACATTGGATTAAGATAAACTTAAAGAAGGTAAAATTGTATTCAATCGATTTGCATATTAACTAAAGAAATAAAATGACAATGCTGAATGGAAGGAATGGAGCAGCTGGTTTATGTTAGATGTAGATTAGCATGTTTAGTTATCAGCGTAGTTCTATGAGACAAATTAATTCATAGAAATAAACTTATATGCAACACCACCAGTTGGAATAATGCCATTTTGAAGACACACTATATTTAACAGGAAACCATTTGACCAATTACTTACGTGCACTTTCACCAAGAAAGCTGTTCTGACATTGCAGCAATGTTTGGAAAGATGCGTGAGAGGACTTACAAAACATAGGCTCGTATCCGTGTATATATTGAGACTAATATATTTATAAAGATATTTATCAAGTTTGCAAAACTTTTTAAGATTAATTATTCATGGAAGCTGCAGGATATAAAAAAAGACAATGCTTCTTAACTATCAAAGAAGTAGGACAAGGATTGCTTCAATTATTTTCATTTATTATGCATGGGTTCTAAGAAAAAATGGCATAAAAAAAAAAATAAGCTGGTTTCAATGGCAGCTCTGAGAAATTCATTACGTGCTACGTTGTCAGCAGCATTTCACTGTAAATAGGTGATATTCACAATCAACTTTATCGGCTCTGTAATTACAGGACTATAAGTTGTAGATAAATGCTTACTAATCCATAAATAGGTGTTACTGTATCCGAGTTCAGCCTTATCAAAAACCTCAACGTGCTGTGGATTTTAAAGGAAACGCGTTGCGTGACTATAGAAGATTGCGTGAATACCGCTAGATGTCTCTGTGGTCGCTGTGACCGAGCGCCATTAACCGCAATAGGAAGTTAGTTAAAAGGGTCACAGAGCGGAGCACGAACTTCGATGGATTAAATGCCCCAAGCCATTTTCATATGCTTTATTGGAAAAGAAAATGGGTGGAAATTGTAATTTACCTGATTGAATAATAATGGCCTTTGCAGCAATCAATTGTAATCCTATGTACAAAGGATTAATTTTGCCTCTACATTTTAGCCAATCAATTTGTATCAAAAAGCCCGATCATGTTTTTCTAATGAGGATAAGGGAAAAATCAAATGATATTAACTAAATATGTTTTGTTTTTACTGACAGCCATGAAATTAGTAACAACATCAGTGGGGAACTTTTAATAACAGCAATTGATAATTACTGAACGTTACATATTTCTTTTTATTTTTATCACATTTATAGTTTAAAAACTTTAAAAACTTACTAAAAGATAGAAATATTTATAATATATTCTTAAAAACGGCAATTTTTAAATTGCTTACCATTTAATTTATTAAATAAAAAATATAATTATATATTTTAAATTATTATTTAATTATATAAATTAATTGTTATATGATTATTATTCAGTATAATTTAATTACTTAATATAAATAATGCAGCAATTTACATTGAATTAAATTAATTATCTAATTTAGTTATTTTGTTAATCTAATTTAATAAAGTATATCTAAATAATTTAATTATAAAAATAAATAATTATTAGAGATAAGAATTTAAATATTAACAATTATAGATATGTACATCTAAACAATTTCTTCTGAAAGACCAAAATATCTTTAAAAGGAAAAGAACTTTAAAAAACAACTTTTTAGAATAGTACATACGGAGATATATATAGCAACTAATTACAAATTAAATAGTAATGTATACTTATAAAATATTCATTAAGCATTCAAAAATAAATTCATATTTAGTACAGGGAACATCCAATTCTAATATATTATCAAAATCTATCTCAAAATTAGATATTATAGAACGCATGAAAAGAAAAATTATATCAGTGAAGTCATAAGATAAAGTTATACAGCATTTAATAGCTGAAATGATATTAATTGAGATTTTTGAAAAAGAAATGATTGGATTATAGAAAAAATGGAACGTAAACTATTAAAAAAAAAAAAAAAATCCATAAACTGTTTTGATGGGTCCTAACGAGCGCGAAGCATGTCTTTGAAACCACTCATTGTATGGTTTTGAGTGCGTTATATGTTTTTCTTTGTTTCTTTTATATTAAAGTACTATAATATCTAACCATGATTTTAATATTATTACACATTCTTTTAATTACATCCTTTTTAATGTTGTTTATATTTAATAAAACTACGAAATATCAAATTCTTAAAGTTCAGTGTAGCAATTCATCAAAGCTAAATTAATTTGGATATCATTAAAATTAATATTTAATTTTTAATAATAAGTTTTATTCTCGGTTATCAATTGTGGAAAATCTGTTCTGAAAATTGTACATTACTTATTTAGATATTGAGATAATTGAAAATATTATCAATTATTCAGGTATTACTGGAGTAACTTTCTGTATCGGATGAATTAAACTATCCGTAGTCACGTGCAGAGAAAACAACGGACGAAATACAACCACATTTGATAGGAGAACTTCTCAGAACTTGGGGAAGAGATTGTTGAAAAACAAAAATTAGTTACAAAAAAAAAACAAATAACAACCCCTGGAGCGAATATTGCGCTACCATATTAGTGATTGAGAAGAAATAAAAAGTTTTAATTACGTTAATATCAAATGTTGATGACTCGGGTTCTTTCACTGACAAAACTAGTTCAGCCGATATAAAATAAATCTTCAATATAAAAACAAAATAACCTTAAAAAATTAATAAACTTTAAATATAAATTTAACTATTTCTCAACTATTCTAAACTTAAAGAATATTCCTTTAATTCTGAGTTTCTAAAGCTTTGACCTTGGTTTTGTGTTAATGATAAACTGAATCACCTTGTTAAATATAAATTTATATATATATATACAGATAGATAGATATATAGATATTTACTTTAGAATTGCATTAACTATCTAAATTTTGAACAAAATATACCCTATTAATATATAAATCCAATTGTTTTGATAGTTAAGAGTGTAAATGAAGAATAATAAATAAAATAATAAATTAGTGCTGTTGCTAAAAACGTAAATAAGATCATAATTCAAGAATATTATAATGTTAATTAAACATTGATCATCACATGTGTGAGAGAGAAGGAGCGTTCCCGTGTCAGGTGCAACCATTCCTTATCACTTTTGAAACAGTCAATAAATGTTCTTGAAACTTAGTATGTATATTTACAATTAGGATGTGATCTTAACTTATTTTAAAACATTTCGTTCTAAATCACTTGGAATATTCCATGTGGACACGAAAAAAAAAATAAAAACAGTAAAAATCTTAAAAAGGAATCTAACAATATATGGTTATCCATTGGAAATTTCCTCTTGTTTTTAATTTGATTAAAATAAATGGAAGCCAGGAGAGTTATATAAGTATTTGAGTCATCATCGGAATCGCAGAGGCGCCTCAAAAACAAAAAAAAAAAAACACAATAAAAACTCAATAATAAAATATGTGAGAAAATTCATGTGCCAGCAGTCCGCCAGCTTCCATGAGCTTTTTAGTGCATAGAAAATTCAATCTGCTCATTGAATATTAAACAAAACAATTAGCAGCCAACGGAAAATTTGAAGTCACATTGTTGATATAACAATTTTTCTTAAAAAAAAGACTGATAATAATCATAATAAATATAAAATTTTAAGGAAAGATGACAAGCAGCTCTTTTAGGAACTTCTTATTTAAATTACAGAGCAGAAATATATTCTACACTTAAAATGGCTTTAAGAAGAGTTCTTCTGAACCGATTTAAAGAAAAATATCTTAAGTTTAAGAATATTTGTACAGTTGTAATTTTTCTTCTAATCGTAGATTACAATTATAAATTAAGCATTTCTTACCATTTCTTCAGTTAAGATTTGCTGAAGGCTACAATAAGCCTTCGAAGAAAGTACATTATTGCCTGCTATGAGAATCGCTCTCGAAAACCGTAAATATAATACTACAACATTCCTTTTACGTCATCAGCCGATAAAAATAGCCTTAAAGAAAAAAAGATTCATTACTGACCGATATCGTTATGTTCCAACTCCGATCCGATCTGGAGGGTGTCGTGTTTCATTCACCCTCTTATACTTTTAATAGAAAAGATACTCCTTGTTGTACCGTAATATTACTGAAATAACAACGAGATAAAAATATACAATTACTGTTGGCATGGCAACTTTCATGAGTCCGAGAAATTGGAAAGCTCTCTAGGGCTTATTCTCTTTATCCCAGGCATCTAAAATACATAATTCTAACATAAGTCGGATTCATTCTAAACTTTGTAATTTTAGTTTCCTAAAAGTAGTTGATAAGTACCCTTTCAAAAATGTAAAGATAATATTCAGAACCTGCAATTTTTCCATTTATGCCCTCAGTTGACATCAAAAGTAATATCTTAATATTTCGTTTTATTAAGAATCATCAGTCAGATTCTCCCATTTGATGACGAACTCGGTAGGCGTGAAAGCAGTGAAATCTCTTAAAGCAAACGAGAATAAGTAAACCAAATACTATAGAATCGAAACTGTCTCCACCTAACTGCTACACATTTAAAGTTATTTAAACAAAATAAGACAAGCATCTCATAAATAGGAAAAAAATTGTGCTCAAGTTTTAACTTTTTTTCCTTTTTTCAGCTTTGCTACGTTACACTTACTATCTTTTAAAATTATTCAGATTTATTAATAATAATTATAGAAAAAATTTATATTTCCTCAAAGTCTGTATTATTGTTGTTGTTGTTGTTCTGTGTTAATACAGAACAAATTGAAGGTTATTTTAAAGAAATGAATCTGATACCTCAGTTCCATAGACATAAAAAGGAATTAGAATCAGCTTCCTATCCCTTTCACTGAATTAAAACATTATGTATAAAACGAAGTTCAGTAAAAATTGAAAAAAAAAATCACATGCATTTTGTTCAATATTTTCTGTAGAACATTTTTTTTAGTAAAATTGTAAATTATAGTAAAATTATTTTTAGTAAATTTCTGTTTTGTAAGAAAAAGGTTTGTTTGTGTTTTTTGGTATAGTATATTAATCTGTAACAATGGGTGAGACCAAGTTGTATACAAAATGACATCCTGGTACAGCTGTTTCACGCTAATATGGCGATCATCAGCCAGGAGCAGTCATCAATACACAACCAGGTCTCGATACACGGGGTCTATATGATAAAACGTCGGAAGAAATGTGGAACCCGCAGAAGCTAAAACAAACAATAAAAACTCGACGAAAGGACAAATGCGCTTATTAAATTCATAGAGGCCGCCTGTAGCGGCATATGAATTTTCTCGACCTTTGTCCTTTCGGCGAGTTTTTATTGTTTGTTTTAGCTTTTGCGGGTTCCACATTTCTTCCGACGTTTTATATTAATCTGTATCTCTGATAACCTGCTAATGGATTTTCTTGAATTTCACTTACCCATTAATGGATGAAAGACTAAATTTGTAAAATTATTCTTTTAGATTATTTCAGTAAGCGGACGTGCCAGTGTCCAAAAATTACGCTAAACCTCTCACCGAAAGATCTTGTACACGTAACCCTCTGCTATAGCGTTTTATTACTATCACGCATACTTAAAAAGCTGCCCAAAAACCTTTATCGCGCCCTAAATGTCTGCTACAGCGCACCCTGGTTGGTCGAAAAATTCAAGTATTGCGGGTTCCGCCAGTGAGTAGATTCACTCAGTGACTGGTAAAGACATGAGTAGATTCACTCGGTGATTGGTCAGGACATCACGGGTGATCTGAGTGCTGATTTAGGCAGCTGTGGAAGAGGCACGACAAGTCCCTGGAGCTGGTTTTGCTGACAGAACAGAAGAAGACATTCTAGAAATAATACGGCCAGTCCCTGTTACTGCTGCTGAAATCATAGAAGAGGAGAATCTGGCACAAGAGGACAATAGCGAAGGAGAAGAAGAGAAGGGTGGTGGCGATGATGCTGTGAGGGACTCAGCATGGCTAATATCAAGGAACTCATTGACATGGGATCGCCACCTCCTTGAACAAGATGTTACCATGAAAGCACTGGAAGGTAGCGACGAACAGTATCATGCCCACATCAACTCCCTCCAGCAACGCCAGATAACAGACTTCCTACGCCGTCGCACCGAGGCTCAGCCGGACCCTCAACCAGGACCATCCAGTGAGTCTCAGCTGGGTGAGTCTTAGGATGATTTTGAGGGTTTTGAGGATCCCTTCCAGACTCCTACTACTGCTACTGATTTCCTCGACGAGATAGAACATCGAAGAGGTGGCCAGTAAGACTCCACTCTAGCCTCAGAACCCCTTCCATTCACCCAAGCCCCTCATCGTCCCCAAAAAGGTAAATAAAATGGGCTATTATGCTATGTTTTTATTATTTACATAACCATGATTTTTTGTAATTTTCAGCATTGGTTTGTAATTAAAGTAATTTTATTAAAAATAGGTCAAAATATGGTAAATTAGGAGTAAAATTTTGAGGTCGGGGCACCAATAAGATTTATTACCATAAGTTCTTCAGTTCGGCTATCGCGTTTTCGGCTGTAGTGAGGCAATAGCGGCACTAATTGGGCGCAATAGCAGAGGCTTAGGTGTAATTTGATATACAGTTAGATCTCTTAAATTTAAATTATCGTAAAGCGCCGTTTCTTTCATTTTAATTTTTGAAAAAGAAATCAGATAGAAGTTCATAAAGTAGTAATAATGATTATGAATATAATGGGTCTCGATTTTGAGGAAGATGTATTGAATAGAAATTGCAAATCTTTCAGGAACCTACTTTAAGAGTCACTCCCTTTTGTAAATCCAATATACTTTTATTATCTTTTAAGCTCATTATGTATCGTACATTTATGCTTTTTTTCTTCTCTGGATTTATTTACGGAAATAACCGCACATAGAGAACTGGATTGAAGTGTATTAGTCATACATTATTTAAGGCTTTAGCGTGGAATCGGTCGAATTGCTGTAGTTTCTCATTCGGAACATATTGCGGGTTATTTGATATACATTGAAAAGCAATTACGGAATTTAGTGGACAGCTGTATTAACGATGGATCTATTGCCACCGGATGGGAAAAGTCACGCCATAATCCCATAAAGTTTTCATATCTGTCAAGAGAATTTCATAGAAGGGCCTCTACAAGTTAATAATTTTCATTATCCATAAACAGCTTATGAGGGAATATGGTAATAATAAAGCCTTTTCAAAAGCTTTTTAAAACTCAAATGAAATTATGGAAAATATATGGGATTGTTTACGTTTTTCATCTGCATTTTAAACATTATTACATGAATAATAGATGCTTTCATACCTTTTAAATTTGAATTTTCTTTTAAAAATGTAGTTTTACTTTGTATTTCAAAATACTAAATTATTGGAAGAAAAATTTAACGTGTATGAGATTAATTAAATCAAATTAATTAATTCAAAACCATACACACAGAAAAACTGTCAACACATTAAAAAGGGAACGACATGATTCGTCCAGATTAACTGGACTTTTAACTGGACTTTTGCAAAAGTCCAGTAAAGCTGGACGAAACATTTTGTTCGCTTTTTAATGTTTGAGTGTTTTTTACTCTTTATTTGTGTTTGACTTTGTATTGTATTGTGTTGGCTTTTATATTTAATTTAATACTATATTATACATCATAATTTATTATACTTGCTAAACGTTGAATAAATATAATCTAATAAACATTCATATAAATATATAATAATAATATATTTTTTAAAAAATTTTATAATGTATAATATATTTTTTTATTTTCCTTATATTTGCCTGAAGCCTTTTAATTGTAGCGCTTTATATTTTAATGCGTTTCAACAACTGCCACTTACAATGCAAAGTACGCTAGTGATTATAAGAGTTGGAACACAAGTCCATTGCTAAAACTTTACGCAAATTACTGTTACAGCTATAAATGCAAAGCGTTATGTTGTGATTCTTTATATTAATTTCCTCCTTTAACATTACTTCGTAATGAATAGTTTATTTTTTAGCAAAACTGATATTAATAATTAATTTTAAATTAATTATAAACAAAGTCTCTAATTTGATGTTATATTTGATATATACGTATATCTTTAACATATATTTACACGCCAAAGTGTAATCTTACTTTCTACTATAAAATTATATTTTCAAGAATATCTATGAATACATATAGAATGCATGATGAATATATAAATATATATATGATGAGTATGAAGTGTATGTGATTCACATTTGAATATGAATATCTACATATATGAAGGCTTCTGTATGTAGAAATAGAATATATTTCCAGATGGGATATTTAAGTATTTGTTTCTTCGTTTTTCATTTTTTCTATGAAGGTTGAAGAGAAAAGGATTCATGCTATAGCTATTCCAAGCTAGCTATTAGTAGGATAAGCTGGAAGATATTGGCTATATATGGTCAATTTTAATTACAGTTGTAGGTTATTATTATTAGCGCCCTTTCAGATATTTAGATTCATAGGTTTAAGCTTAATAACTCAAACGTTCCATTTGGTATTCGGTAGTTGCGGGCACGTGGATCAAGTGGTAAATAAACTCGTGTACGGATTAAGAGTCGTAGAGAATTGCTTAGGAATAAGTACTTTCTTGATTGCCTGTTGGTATTATCACATCAACGTGCCTTTCTAATCTAGCATTAGCAATAAAACTTCACGTTGAAAACTGGAGTGTATTGCAATAGGTAGAACTACTTTCTTGTAGTTATGATTATAAGGCTACCTCATAAGTTAATTTGTTTCTTTCAAATCTTAAGGTATAGTAAGAGCTACACAGTAACTTTAACTCTCTTTGAAGTTCCCTTATTCTTCCAAGTATTGAATCCAGAGGTCCTTTACTATGAGCTATGGTTTCCCAGAAAGAACGGCGCCGTCATTCTCATCACGCGAACGAATTATCTGTCCCGTGACGGACGAGATCTTGCGAGAACAGATTCGGAATCTGATTCGTTTTAAATCCCCAGCGACACAGTCCTACGGTGAAGTGTGAGACGCTGTCATCGTAGGCATTTCGATTGGCCATGCGCGGACTCGAACCTCACCCTATTTGCATAGAAATGGACAAGGATCCTTTCTTGTGCGCGCGGCTGTCTTCCGTTTGCTAGTCGAGCTGAAACACCGTCAGAGGTCGTTATCACCGTTGGGGATCGTCCTTCAACTGTTCCTTCCGTACGTCAGCTCTCCAGTTCCCAAACTGAGTTCACAAAAGAAAGGGAAAAAACGAGAGAACACATAAACCTTTATCTTAAGTTTTTCTGTAATCCCATTATAACAAATGGAATGAAAGAATTATTGAGTGAGCATGCGTAGTCTCCCTGTTCCACTTCATGTGTCTTTTGTTTGTATATTTTTCTGTTTGTATATACGCGATTCACACTAAAACGACTGGACAGATTTCCTTAAAAATTGGCACATTTCTTATTTAGGCGCCAACTTAAAAGCTTAAGCATATTTATTTTGATCTTCCCCCTTCTTATCTTTCGCTAATACGGCCTTCTTTAAAATTTGTTACAAAGCTTATTTGTTGTCGAATGTAAAATATGAGCACCGTTGTTTTGGTCCCTCCCGAGTTCTAAAACTTCACCGCTCAGCTCCTGATGCTCAATTCCCACTACGATACGATTAACCATCTAGTTTAAATTCTAGATTAAAGGTAAAATTCTATAAGTTTGTTTCAATGTAAGTATTACAAAGCAACTCAAATCACAAACTGAGAAATTGATTCATTAATTATTAGTAGGAATAAAATAAATTTAGTATTATATAAACAATGATATTTGTCAGTGACATCCTGCCCGTTCTAGTATATATCCGCATATTTGATGATTCAAACAGTAGAACATAAAATATCCATTTCAAATAATAGATAATCACAAATATCGATTACAAGCTGCAGTAGCAATGCTGAATTTACGAACATAACCGTTCGGCTATTGAAGCATGTATTCGATATTTTTCTTTATGATAATATTTATTCATATTATCAATTTAATTCCTCAACTTAATTATTATTAAATTTATTAATTGTTAGTAGGAATAAGCTTCAATATCATCCTGGCAGTGGGACTGGGTCACTTTTGAGGGTTGAGGATAGTGAAGACGAAATAATCGGAGCACAAATAAGCATGCATCATATTTTAACGAAAACAGTCCAGTCATTTTAGCGTGATACGCATAGACAGACAGACAGACAAACAAAATAGTTTTTGGAATAGTAAGACTCGGTTTGACTTCAGCATTAGAAGCAACGGAAGGTTTTAGTTTCCAAAATTACTCTCTACCAATCACGAAACATATAAATCTCGATACCAGATGGCGCTTGCAGCAAAATACCATTGAAAAGTATAGTGCTTTCAATATTTGGTTAGCAATTAACTCTTGGCTACGAAGGGAATTTGAGTGCATATCAGCATTAACAGCTGATGAGAAACTTGAATCCTATAGTGTTAATTTAGTCATCAATTTAATGCTCTAATCGAGACAGTACATTTACACCGGATGCTATTTTTCTTTCTTGTAGGAAAAGGTTCACAGTTAAAAAAAAAAGTACTTAGAAAAAAATATCAATTTTAAATAACTTCCCAATAAAATCGAATACAGGAATTCGCTCAATAGAACGCAATTGTCTTATAGAACAACCTCTTTAAGTGACCGATGGAACGCATTCAACGCAGTGTTGTCTAATCAATATCCGATATCGATAACCAAACTGAACTGGGGACTGTATTGACGGAGTGCCTCGTCTTCACTAAGCCTAGTATATCGGTTGCATTCATTCATCGATCAACAGAGACGATGTTCTACTAGCAACAACTTCTCTGGCGGAAAACTTCACTCTGTAATATCATTAAAGGCAACGTGAAACCAAACGAAAAATAATCACTTTTTTTGAACTAAGGTCATGCAATTTTTTAGCTTTTTCTTTCCATTTCATTTTTTATTTGGTTACTTAATTTTTTTGTGAAGCAAAATTCAAAATAAGTTTATCCGTAATTAGACATGTCAATAGCAGTGGTTCTCAAACTTTTTTGGTTAGCAGAGCACTGTAAAACATGTAAGAATTTTTGTGCTATGAACTTATAAATATTTAATATATTTTTATCCATAAATAAACATAACTTATACTATACAAAACTGACCTTTTATTAATAATATAACTATATGTAATTTATAGAATTGTAGATGTAATAAATTTCTATACAAAAGAGTTTCTTCTCGTTTTTAAAATATACTTTTGTAATATTCCATTATGTGTGTCTGTTCGAAATGTTTAGCATACTTCCCAACGTGCTACAAACTTGAAATTTGGCATGTGGGTAGGTTCAGAAGTGTAGATAATGTAAAAAATGTAGACTTCTTTATTTTTTTTTGTTTTTGAAGGGGGGTGGTGACCATGAAATGATCAACCTGCAATACATCTGAGATAAGCGGTCTGCAATGCCATTTTAAAGTGATCTTGCAATTTCAATTTCTTTCTTTTCAACATCATTGTAACCCGAACGAAGAATGGGAATTTTGCTGGTAATAAATAAATAAATTTGAGCTCTTGTGGCTCAAGGTTTGAGAATCACTGATCTTGAGATTCAAAAGTTACTGTAGGATTAAGGGCAACTTCATACAAACTCAGACCGACGATATTTAAAGCTTCCCTTGTTTGGGAAAGTAGGGATATAAAAGAGATACCTTTAAGTCCAATAGATTCTCTGCAAGTCTAACTACTATAAATCCAATAAACGCCACAATAGGCTTCAAGTCTTTACCTAAAGTATAAAATTTCCGAATTTACACTAAGCCATGTAAGTCCAATAAGCTTCAAATGAAAAATCTCGCATCAATTATAATCTACCTTTCAAGGATTAGCTTCCTGGGATAAATAGTGCTCAACTTTGTTCCTCTGTGTTTAAGACAAGTTGAGCACTATTTATCCCAGGAAGCTAATCCTTGAAAGGATTAAACACAGAGGAACAGATTATCGGATAGTCTGACTTAGTATCGCGGTTCTAAAGTTTCATACAATTTTATAAAATTCAGTTTATCCGTTATTACAGAAGTTAAACTTAATATATAAATATCGTTAAAAAAAGATCCTTATCTTGAAGACTGAAATACGATTCAATTCTGTCCTTTCATCTTTATACTTATTAAGCTGAAAGTTATCATCAAACATTTTATCTCGTTAATATGCGAATTTAATATTTGGTAATTCTTTCATGTATAATCTAATTAACAAATTGTGAAACATAACATTAATCCATTAATTATGGATTAACATGTCCTGACCCCCCCCCCTTCATATTTTATCAATGCCGACCAATTAATTTTCATAATTATCGAAGCTACCTGAAGACTGAAATGAGATTGTTTTTATTTTTAAAAAAAAGATGTAACAGCCTTCAATGGTAGCGACACTGGAAATAAACAGCACCATTTTAAGCTATGTTTTTAACAAACAGTCCCTTAAAGAATTAAAGCTACTTTCCATAAGATACTGCGGAGTCTTATTTTATTATTTTTTTAAACTTGCTTTGATTTTCTTAAAGGAAACAATTCAAACGAAAAATTTTATTTTCTTACGAAATTTTACTCAAATTTTGATCACCTTCAAAAGTATAAATTTTTGGAGAAGCCCTGACAGGGAATGTAAAAATTACATCGTTTCTTGTTCGTAAATATGCCTATCAAGTTTCAAGAAGATATATTCACTGGTTCAAAAGTTATTAAGTAAACAGAGCAAGATATATATATATATAACACTAAATTGACGTACAGACATTTAAAATATGACTTGTATGTACGACTTCAGAAACCTCACTATCGGCTTCTTTTAGAAATTCTAAACTTTGCAACATCAAGATAGTTAACAACATGACTACGGCACATCTTTGGACTCGAGCTAAAGTTAACAAACGTGCTTTCGCGTCTGTCATTTTTCTGTAGAGCAATTTTTCTTCCCTGATTAACAATTATCGCTTCAAGAGAGAAGTGAAATTAACAGGAAGAAACAACTTTCAGATCCTACCGAACGCTTTGTTTCATTATTTAGTTGTTTAACTTCAAGCATTTAATTACGTTTTATTTTTCAATAAAATGAAATTTAAGACTGAAGAAAAAAAAGTGCATTTAGTTCTGCAAATCTATCTCTATAAAAATCTAACAACCAAGTTAGAGACGAGTTTATTTAAGATTCTATAAATTGCAATATATGTCAAACAATTTAGTAATCAGTATTGTATTTTTTTTTTATGATATTTTGACAGAGAGAGCTTTTTTTAAACAAACATCAGAATTTCAATTATTATTCTTAATTCTAGATTATTATAAAATAAGGTAAAGGCTTTTAGAAAATGGAATTTATATTCGTAAAGAAAATTAGAAACTGATGGGATTCTATTCAGGCCTACATCAGCAAAGGGAGAATAATAATGATTTCAGTTAGAAGAAAGTCTATAAATATAAATTCTAAACCATCCAAAAAACGTTTTAAAAAGATAAGTGCATGTTACGCATTACAGATGTTTCTATTGTTATTTAATAAAAATAAAATGAAATAATGTAACCAAGGTAAGGATAGCGATTATTAAACCAATCACAATGCTTCGCAACGGCTTCTGATTAATTTATGTTGAATTATTGCTTTAATTTCCTTATTAATATAAATGAGAGTGCTGCGAGAATGCAAAAGGCGCGATTATTGTGAGTGTTGTGATTGTTGCTGAGCTGTATTATACAAGGGATTGTTGCGAATGCAAAAGGCGCAATTGTCGCGATTTTTGTGCTTAATAATAATTTAATGAGATTTTAATGATACTTGCCCACAGACGGACGGACAAAGCGGAATTAGAAGGCTTCCTATTCAGAAGCCTAAAACTGTCAAACATACATTTTGTAAAAGTTTAAAAAATATCAATAAATTAGGAAGATAATAAAAAAAGGTTTTAATTTAATCTAATTTTGATTACACAATTGTGTTTTCTATTACAAATCTTAAGGTATTTCATATTAACTATATTATGCCTGTATAACTTTTGTTTCATGTAATAATAACGTTTTAAATTATTTAAGTATTGTTACATAATTTGACTAAGATTTTTTTTTGTAATATAATTATGGTTAAGGCTATTTGTATTATATAACTATAATTTAGGTCTTATATCAGGTAAAACCTGTTATATGTTAAGTGTTTTGTATTTAATTCTGGTTATTTTTGAGATATTTTATATTGTTAAATTTTCAAAAGATGTTTCTGAACTAATAAGATGTACTATATCTGTGTTAAATCCTATACTTTATAATTATCATGTAGTTAAGATATTTTATAATTCTCAATTACAGTTAAGATATTTAATATCATCTAACTATACTAATATGAAAAACAAAATATTCTAATGCAAAATATTTTGTTAATTTATCTATAAGCGATTTAAATATTTCATAGAATCAAATATATTTTGATAAAATGAGAAAATACATAATTAAGTATTAAGCTACAAGATTTAAATATTTAATTATTTAATAAATATAAATAAAAATATAATAAACATTTTATGTAATTATATAATACATATTTGTATATCATCAAACTATATTTGTTTTTCATGCATTCATATTATGTAAATATTATTTCAATTTATTACGTAACTATAGGCTTGAGTTTGTGTTTAGGTTTGAAAAATATAAAGTAGAAATCATAAAATAGGATATTTTATAAAATTTGAATTTTGAAATAATCGTATTTTTACAACTCGAAATCTTCATGCAGCTATGTTTATAAGTTTTCATAATTTGTTGAATTTTGCCCCCCCCCAAAAAAAATTATGGTTTTCAAATTGCAATTGTACTATTTATGTTTTACTGCTGTGGTCGATAGTTTCTTATTGAGCCCATAAATACGATTCTCATTAAGTGCTGGATACTTGACTATGGCCCAAGTGTTTTGTTATCTGTACACAGTTGCATTCTGCCAGTTAACACTGCGTTCTTCAAGTTCTTGGTGTGTGTCATCACGATGAAAGAGTGCTCGGCCCTTGCCTCGACCATTAACGCTTTACCACTCGCCAAATATTAGCATTGGCGGCTGATGGCCTCTCTAACCCCTACCCCCTATCTGTCGCTGTCCTTGGTCTGCCTGTCGATGCAGTTAACACCCCAATGCATCCCACCTCACCCTGCGAATGCGAAACTCGACGCTTTCTGCCTGACTGCATTCTGAGATGGAACCAACACCACCAAAGAAAATCCGAACGATTCAATAGAGTTTCTTCTAGCCAAGAACATCCAGTGGAAACTACTCTGATACCAGGTGAAAATATGAAATTTCAGAAAGAAATAGGCACACACTTTCAATCTACAGCGAAAATAAGATAACCACATACAATAGGAAAATAGAATAATTCATGCAGAATGAAACATATCCTACAAATGCTTAAGAAATCAAATCAAATGCTTATTCAATAATATATCAACCCTAAATATATTTCTAGCAAATAGTGTTAATTAGCTTAGGATAGTATCCATATCTACCATATGAATATACAGGATGTAGATCAAAATTTAATTTAATAACTCCAGTTAGTCTGCTCTAGATTGTGAGATCATGACAGTAATGTTATATTAGCTAGTAGTGTTTTCCTCTATTACTTTTTTATTTTATATATTATAAATGTATTATTATATGTTGAAAATATATATAAAACTACTTTACCGTGATGATGTTACATATTAGCCAACAACTGTTTTTCACTTATAAGTCTATGTCATTCAAATATTTTTATTCTTTTTTTGTACATATTCTAAAACGGTTGGACGAATTTCCCTTAAAAGTGGTACATTGTTTATTTACAGTCTGACTTAAAATATAAACACACTGATTTCGCTCTCCAGTTCTACCATCCTCCAAAACTGAACCTCGAAATCCCTCAATTAAACGGCTTGACTGATTCGTCAAAATGTGATACAGCATTAAAGTAGGCACACGATTGTACCTATAATATTCTCCCCTCTCAGAACTGCTTGATCAGTCTCCACTTGTGTACTTAGTAATGCTAAGTATAGTTTATTGTAGTTAACATTAACTAACCACTGTTTTTTGATTTCGGTAAACTTTTATTAGCTCAGTAATAATATCACCGTAACAATGAATTTTATTTATTAGTAATCATTACTTGCACGACATAATAGAAAGACAGCATATATCAAAGTCTTTGTTAAACCACCAAACAATGGTCTCAAGAAATCTGAGATATTAACAGCTAAATATTGTTAAAAAAAATAAGGTTTTTTTGAGATATTACGATTTTGTATTATGAACAATGTATTTTATGTATTTAAAGTATTAATTTTTAATTTACAATTATTTAACTAGAAGGGTATCGTCGCTTCGCTCCGGAACCCTTGCATGTACAGCATTAAAAAAAAACCTTTATTTAGCAAATTAAATATGGAGAGCAAATTAATATGGAGATCGGAGAATACACGACTTCCCAGCTCGTTGTGGGCTTCTACGCTTAATTTAAAGGTATTGCGCGATGGCACTCACACGGGAGGTTGCCGCAAAAACACTTCATTTTTACATATATATTCCAAACGCTGAAACGCTTATTAATGACTGATATACCGTTCGATAGAACTTTCAAATACCAACATTTTCTCAAAATAATGTTCTCTTCCAACTTTTATACTTTTCGTTTAAATTGAGAAAAAGTAAAAAGTTGACCATTTAAAAGGCGCCATCTTGGAAACCAAAAACTTTTTTCGAAAACTTTTTGTAGCATTTTGTTTTTCTTAAAAAGCTCTACATTTTATCCATTTACATGACCACTATCTCTTATAGTTTGGTTACAAAATTGGAAAAACGTAAAGTCTTATGACAATGACAGACAGAATAACGCTTTTACGTAATATAATAAGAATAATATAATTTTCATGGAATTGAAAAAAGCTCTCCTAATTGCGTTATTTCTGATAAAAAGCTTAAAGTTCTTTGTAATAATAGCTCTACTTAAGTTTTAAAGAAAAATCTACGTTATTTTGTGAAGTATAATCAGAAATTCATTAAAAGCAAGTGTGTTTTTCATTTCTGATACAACATAACCAGATTTGAAACAGAGAATTTTGCCTGAAATGTTCTTTCCACAATTGACCACTTTGAACACTGTGTAAAATTTCCTGATCATTGCTTTTGTAGTTTGGAAATACTGTGTATGAAAGATAAACAAATGATTTTTGAAAACGGTACAGAGCATCATAAAATGAAGTTTAAAAAGCATTTTACACATTCTTTCACAATTAATAGTTTTTTTTTTTACTCAAAAGTTATTTGGTTTGTAAGACATTTCAGAGCAAATATATAATAATAAAAATAAATTTATTAGAAATAAGATAAGACAATATAGAATTGGGGTGCCAACTTTCGATATTGAGATATTAACAGATATTAATAGAAATCCACTGTTCAAATTCCAATGTTTGCTAAGGAAACTTTTTTATCGCCTACTTACGCGAATTTCTCGGATCGATTTGGAAGAGATCTCAAATATAAAAATTAGATAGTTCCTGGTCTACAACTGTGCTTGTCAAGTTTCAAGAAGATCTACACTGTGGTTCAAAAGTTTTTAGGACACAGACACAGACTGAATGACTTTGTAAGACTCTCTTTCCTATTGGGAAATAAGCTAATTGTAATGTAACTTTATTTTTTAGCATCTCTGTCCGTTTCAAGCAGAAGAAACAGATCAACCTAAACTATCAGTAAAATTTCAGCTTCCTAGAATAAATAGTTTCAGGCGCATTTTGACAGCAGAGGGACGATTAAGCTTTCTTCGACTTAAAATTAAGAAATGCATTAAATAAGTATTTGTTTTTTGAAAGAAAGTGGGCTTTCTAAATATAAATAAATCATAAAAACCTCTTCTTCCTTAATTACATCCTTTAATTCTCAATATTTCAATTCCTTTAGCAGGAATCTTCTTCACGGAGACTACAGAAAAATGTAGAGAAACAAACATTTTCTCTAACATTTTCAAACAGAATTCCAATCGTAAACAATCATGGTTCAAACTTTCGTGAACAACAATCACAACCTTTTCTTAACTACAAAATACATTTATACAAAGTGGGCTTTGTTTAAAAATTAGACAGTGATTGCTATTCAATGTAAAGAAGTTAGCAACTTTCCTAAAATGCACCTAATAAATGGGCCACTCTGTATACATAAACTTATTATTTACAAATTATGTAAGATTGGGTTATTTACTAATTTTGAAGTAAAACTACTGTTTTAATATCAATTCCGTAATATTTTATTCCAATTTTCTATTTTAATTACAGTGGTCTTTATTTCTGGAGCTCCGATGGCATCTTCTCGGATGTCTGCAGAGAAACAGAAAAATAAGAAGGATGATTGGGAAGATAAGATGACGGAGGTAATGGGAACAGGAAGACGAAAAAAAGGATAGATGATGATAATCATGCTTCCCTTCAATGCATCAATGCTTCGAAGAATGAAAAAGAGAAGAGGAGAAAAAGAACAAAAGATGGAGGCCGGAATATAAAAAAGATATGATGAGGAATATTAAAAGAAAACTTCTGAAAGGAAATTGATAACTAAAAGAAATGATATCCTGAAATGCAAAATTCAATTTAAAATAAGGTAGTTTTGTTGTACTTTGGTGATTATAATCCCTCATCAGCTCCAAATAGTCAGATGTAGATTGTCAGATCATTACAGCAATATTACGTTAGATAATAATGTTTCCCTGCATTACTTTTATTTAAATATAAATGCTTGTAATTTGAGATTTTATCGCAATTGCATTAATATGTTATTATAATTTTCATCTTTATTATATAGTCTCTATTATTATGATTACAACTAGAGGATCATTGTAATTATCTTGTAACTTTAAAATGCTTGAATTAATTTTTAGTCTTCTCTGTGTTATATTTTCCTGAAGCAACTTCAACATTTCTAATACTGTTTTTTATTAAGTTGGGGCGATGAGCTTTAGAAGGGAAGATTTCATAACATAAACAATATTTTCCGAAAATTCTCGAAGAAGCGTGACAGGGAAGGAAGTGAGTGAAGCGATATTTATTGCTTCCACTGTGACCTACTCCATCGGTGAGGAATTCTCCAGTCTAGGAATCCCCCAACCCATTGCGATGATAATATGAAGAAGGTTCGTTCTTGCGGTCATCGTATATATTTCAACTAGGGCAGGCAACACAGATGTCTACGAGTGACCTTCGACCTTTCTGATCATTGTTCACTGTTCATTTCTGTCAAACCAGTCTTTAATTCTTGTTGTTGTAGACATATTGGAGGGAAGTCAAACATTTCTTTGACCAACGGCTACAATTTCAGGTCAAAAAAGTTGAAGATTTGAACACCGTAATTTATTATCTGTTAGAAGAATCTCGTATGTTGACAGTAATAACGTGAATGGATATTTTCATAGTTAGACAATAGACGCTAATCAGGTCGTCAATTTGTTTACGTGTTTCCCTCCTAATAATGTTGGAATCACTGGATTAATCTTCTTGAAATTTGGTATACATATTCCAGAACTAGAGAAGATTTAACTCTTAAATTTGAAATCTTTTTTAAGTGGGTTTGTACCAAGAAATCGGTTTCGTGTAAATTAGGACGCAAAAATTTTCGTAGAAAAGCATTTTGGACTCTAGAGAATGGATTTATAATAAGATAATATTTAATCGTAATAAATCCACGCGTGATTTCGTAACCCGATTTTTGCAACTTAAGTAAATAATAAGAATTCAATTATTTTTTTTTTATACAAAGTGTATTTTTATTCAATCATGCAAAACAAAGACTAAATGTCACATAAACATGGGTCTGGAAATGCGTTATTTCCAAGTATGAACGATGCAACAATACAGAGGTGTTGGCCTTTAGGTCGTATCGTAGAGTCATGAAATTGCTCCTCAGGGATGCTTACAGGGATTTCCTGGAAAATGTCTACCTGCCTGGAGGATGTTCCTTCGTCGTGACATATGGTTCATGCCTAATGGTTGCGCCACCTCATTTCAGCCGTACAGCCGACGACTTCTGAACCAATGTTATCCTGACCGTTGGATTGGAAAAGGGGACGAACAGCATGGCCTGCTCGTTCCCCTGATTTAAACAAACCAGCTGGACTTTTCGTATGGGTTATCTTAAAGCATTAATGTACACCCCACAGATTCCTGACGCCCCCACTGCATGATCGCATAGTTGATGGGTGCAAGACAATTCGACTTGCACCTGGCATCTTCGACCGTGTTCGGACATTGTGTTGCGTGCATTGCGGCCGGTGGAGGACATTTCGAGCACTTTCTGTGAGACTAAGCGACTGTACGGCCAACACTACTGTATTGCTGCATCGTTCATATCTTGGAAATAAAGCATTTCCAGACCCATGTTAATTTCACATTTATTCGTAGTTTTGCATGATTGAATACAACCTTTAAATTTGGCAGCACATTTCAGGTAAAGCCTGTAGAATGGAAAATCTTAAAAGTTTCAATTTGGTAAATATTAAAATTTTAATAACAATTTAGGTTAATCGTTTTGGTCATTTTCCGACTTAAAATACTAGATAAAAATAAAGAAAAAAAATAAAGAAATTTTTAAGAGATAACAGTTTTACAAAATAGGCTTTAAGTTATTTCCAATTTCTTGTTTAATTCATAAGTCAAATTGCTAAATAACTTGTTGTAACGTGAACTTCCAGACATGAACAAGAGTTGCTGCCATTTGAATAGATGCAAAGTTTTCTGAGGCAACGGTAATTAAAGTTTGCAAAGTTAAATGTTTGTTTTTACTAAGAAACGCCCCCAGCTTTATTGATATTCTTTTGGATCAATTTCTTTTTAATCTATTTCTATTTAATCTAGTTTTTAGACAGAGACTTTGTACGAACAGATTAAGGGCATTACAAGTGCTTTTAGAAATAAGGTAAAAAAAAATAAGAAAAGCTTATGCGTTTGCCGCTCGGGTTGCAGAAAGAAATGGAAAATGTTTATGGAAATGAAGGCAGGGCTTTACAGCGACGTAGAAATAGGAGTGGGAGTTCCAGTAATCCATCTCTAATAAAGCATTCCAGTTTGTTCTTAACGATCTTTTTTTTTTTTGTTGACAGAAACACACAAGAATGGAATCTTTTCAGAGGCTCAACCGTAAAATGGCTTTGAAATGAAAATAATAAAAAAATAGCTAATTGAACGACACATTTCTCCGTTTTCGTACTTCCTTCTGTTTTACCACATTTTAAATAACGGATGACTTAGAATTAGTTGTTGTTTTAAGTTGTATTTAGATTTAATTACTAGTTTGTAACGCGCTGTTATATGGATTGCGTTCATGCCAAACGTAGATAATACCCAAATTATGCATGTCTGCCATAAATCATTTCATCAATAATAATTAATTACCAGTTAAAGGAAAGTCATTACACAAAAAACTCGCTTATCCGAATTTTGTGGAACCGCACCCGTTTCGCTTAAACGAAATTTCGGATAATTTGGAATATATTGTATTAAACATGTACTGTATATTAAAAAAAAATTGCAATGAACCTACAGCGGGAGCTAAAACTATTACCGCAGTTATAGTTCTGTTGCCAAGATATAACAATTTTGAATACTGATATACTGTACTGTACAACGCTATAACAGTTACAATTACTTAAACCGCTTACGTACACTATTAAATACTGATTATAGCGATGAAAAAATCTTTTTTTTTGTATTTTTAAAATGTGCTAAAAATCATTTCGGATAAACGAGTTTTTAGTGTATTGAAAGAATGTGATAAATAATAAATTCGAATGAACTGAAAGTCAACTATGTGTGTGTTACTTCTTAAAATGTTTTTCTATTTTATGTTGTCGACCGGTAATAAGTTTTTAGATAGCAAGATCGATCTTCTTGAAACTTACTATGCCTATTTGAGGACAACAGATGATCCAACTTTTATATTCGAAATCTTTACGAGAAATTAGAGCTTGAAGACGACAAAAATTCCCTCAGAAAGTACTAGAATCTCCATCGATGCTTTAAACAAGGAATATTAATCCTTTTAACTAGTCCATTAATGTATACGTGGCATGATATGACTAAAAGTAGTCCGTTTTGGATGAGTGATGAAGATTTAGTGAAAGGAAAATGAAGTGAAATGAAAAATTTACTCTATTTGTATTCATTGTCATTTGAATATACAGGCTACCTGAGGTTGTTTTCCGACCTAAAGGTCTTAAGTCGTAAACTATATAGGTGTATAAGTCAGATATACAATATTAAGTCGTTTAAATGCGAATTAACTTTTATAGATAATATTTAATACAGAAAAATACTGGAAATATGAACTGTTGTTGAAACTAGTACATTATAGTCATATACTATTGAGCTACATGTACGCTATTTAAATACCCAAAGTACAGCAATAATGACAATTTAAAAAAAATACAATACCATATATGTTTTTTATTTCAGTAAAGAGAGAGACACTTATTTTTATATATGTTACTGTTAACAGAGTACATACATATATCTATAATTGTGTATCTAGTTGTAAGAGTTGCGCTGCCAGCGATATAATTGTACTGTACTTTACAACCACTAAACAGCTAAGAGACTTACGTAACAACTTTGATCGGATGCCAGTTCAAAGAATTTGTGTAAGCTTTATAGGACATTTGTCATAACTGCTAATGGTCGTATCTCGAAGTGTATATGTAAATGTAAGCATTGTGTTTTTGCCGTAATAAGCGACTTTACAAAAGAAAGAAAGAAACAAACAAAGAAAATGATAAAGCAAAAATAAAGAAAATGATAAAGAAATATTAAGAATAACACTACTGGCTTTAAGTTCTTTAATGTCGTCGTTAAACTGTCAACATTGTAATTTAACATCGTCAGTTTCAAATATTACTTAACTTTCCAATTTAATTTCACTTCAATACTTTATTAATTGAAGCTTATTTTAAATTCTCTTCTACTTAATTTCCATAGAAACGCATTTGTTTGCTTTTAATACTTCATAGTTCATCTTAAAATGTTAAAGTAGTGAACATTCGAGAAGCTCAACTTTATTTAGTGAGACTTTAAATAAACTTCCGATTTTAATTAGTAATGTCATTCAGAAATATCAATGAATTCTGAAGTAAATAGTGTTTTTAAATCTCTATTTAAATTTTATATTGAGTCATCTGACATTTTAAGTTACCTTTAATACAATGAATAAAGGTATAAAGTTCTCTTTCTTTGTATGTCTTTAGCAAAGAATTAAAGAAACGACAAAAATAAAAAAATACTATCTTTATATAATATTTTGATTAACATGGTTTGGATCAGCGGTTCACAAATTAGAGGTGCGATGATATTGCGTTGCCAGAAGGAACGATTTCATTATCTGAAAAGCAAAATTTCTTTGTATTTTTAAATGCAAAATCGCTATTACTTTTAGAAGCTTTTGTATGAATCAGTTCCAAACTGTTTTAACTCGCGTATAAACATGATAATTTTTATCGTAAACTTCCAATCATACAACCAAAAAAGAAAACCCTAACAATAATCAAGCTTCACCTGCCCAACCATATAAATAAAAGTTACCATTAAAGATTTTTTTTAGTTTTTTTGCTACCCACATATCTCCTAACACCTTCCAAATAGGAAGTATTGGGATAAATTACAATTACACCTGTTTTATCATTGTGTATTCGTGTACTAAATAAGTAACACTGCTTTCTTCCGTAACTACAGCTTACACCCTAGCGGCAGCAATGAGACTAAACAAACAAAGCCGTATTATTCCTCTTCTATTAGATATCACTAAAACTATTTATTAGATAACATTTAGAATTGAGGGGCTTAATGGGAAAATGGGTTTCCCTCATAAATATGTTGCTATTTTGATATTTATTTTGTTTTCTTAGATTTCCTGCATCTTAAGACATAAAATATTAAACAATTAAGATTGATATGAGATATTAAATTGATATTAGATATTACAATAATTATCTGAAAATGTTGGGTATATTTTGTTTATTTTCGTTGTTAGAAAATTTAATTAATCTTATCGTATGTAACATTTTATAATAGAAGAAAAATCGTAATTTTTAAACAAATGAATCATAAAGCATTCTCAACAACGTCATGGAAGAATAACTGTCATTTGTTCCTTGATTACTTCCTGCCGTTATCCTTCTATTTCTCGGGATTTTTTCTTTTTTTTGCCTTTATTTATCTAAATTTCTTTATTTTCGTCCATTGTAGGCATAAAAGTTACGTCAGGCATATTACTTGAAAACGTTCTCCTATTGGTCAGTTGGGAATACAGTGGTCAATCAGAATCGAGGTTTTTCAAGAAATAGCCACTTTATTCCATTAAATATTTCTAAATCTCTCAAAAGACCTTTTATATTTTCATCTTAAATTTAAAGATGAGACTATCCCAGACTTATGATACTTCACAAAACTGACAGCGGATGGTGTGAGCTTCCAACATCATACGTAGCTAACTAATTTTTAATTTATTTTTTTTTTTCAATTTTTGGGCAAGATGAGGGATATTCCCTTTTTCCATTAAATCCTTCAATTCATTTACAGATTGTTATAAAAATTGGAAAACAAAATCTTGGTGTTTAAAGACGAGTTTTGTTTAATAAGAACCAAAGCTTCTTGAAGAACTTAAAGCTCATTTCTCTAAAATATTATGTTAAAAATTTATTTTCATAAAATCTGAAAAAATGAGGAAAGATTACTTTATCTTTAAATTACGATATCCGAATAGAAATGAATTAAAAATTAAATTTGAAATTTATTAAAAAGTAAATAACAGCGCTTTATTTCACTTATGATGTTTAACTTCGATTAATTTGTAATCATATCAAAACAAGCGGAAATTAATGGATTAGATAAATGATTAATATCCATTTAGAAATAAATTCAAAAATGAAAGTTTGATCGTCCTTAAATAGGCACATAAATGTGGAAGAATTACGCACACTCAGACTGGGTGATTTGAGAAGCCTCTCTTTCTTAGCGATGAACTCTAACAGTATAGTACAGCTATACTATAGACAGACTTTTTACTTTTACTTTTTGTAAAGTAATGTATAATTTTTAAAGTAATAAAGAAACGCGAGGCAAGATTATAAAGTACCAGCGCTAGTTTTATAGATTATAGTTTAATTTATTTTTATATAAATCTTAAAATATCTCTTAAATTGCCTTAAGAAATTCGAATTTCTTTTTTTTGGAGAAAAGAAAAGCTTATAGTATAAAATGAACTTGAATATCAAAGACATGATAAGAAGAAAAAAATCAACTTCTTCTGTCAACTTCAATACAGAGACTTGGGTGATGGCTGGAGCTGGTCATGCATTCCACGCAAGGGGAGTAGCTTGCGTACACCACACAATCGTTTTCGTTCCTTCGCCTGGATTTTTTGCTTCCATCAATCACTCGAGAGGGAATCTACATTGACACTCATGCAGAATACACTCCTTCCAACTCTGGAAGTCGCAACTAAAAATCGTGGAACCAAATTTTCACGAATATTCCACAAGAGTAACATTTTATCTGTGCATCAGATTTCTCAAATTTTTGTTGAATTCATTCCAGAGAAACGTGTATCTTAAGGAAAAACTCTTAGTTTAGCCTACTTTCCTATGAAAAAGAGGTTCATCAAATCAGTCTGTCTGTGTGTGTGTCCCCTTCCCTCACTGAACTCTGAATGAATCTTCTTGAACCTTGGCATGTATACTTAAAAACAAGAGATGATCTAACTTTTATATCTTGATTTTATCCTCCGTGGATCGCTGTTAAGAAATTAATCCTGGAAGAACAAATTACCAAATATAAGCATTAGAACCAAAACAATGGGATTTCTATTCAGGTATTAAATAAAGGATGTTAATCCACTTAGTAATCCTGTAATCATTGTGCAAGCTTTAATACGATTAACATTAACTGCATTATTTTTTTTTTGCATTATTTTCAAAAAAAATAAAAAAACAACGAAAAATACAATTCAAAATTAACAAAATCCACAGCAATAGGATCTTGCCTTTCCGATTCTTTTTATCGCGAGAGGCAGGGTTAAGCTGATGAGTCCGTAGAAGGACGAAACGGCCGTACCCAACTCCTCTTCTAAAAATTGAATCGGAAAGGCAATTTCTATTTGATACAGGTGAAGTTCTTTTGTTTTCTTGTCTCTTTTTGGACTTCTTATTAATATGTTCATTTAGATTTAAAAAAAAGTTGTAATTCATGTATCCATTCTGTAATATGTTAGCGTAAGAGAAATACTTAAAAATTTTCACTTATAAACAGAATAAAAAATGCACATAGCATTTTTAAGGAGATTTATCTTTGATAGTTATATTCAAATGTTTCTTTTTTAGAGAAAGTTGACGATCATGTTTCCTTTTTACGCTTTGTTTTTGTAAGGAAGATTTCTAAGCTCACCATTTGTCACCGGGCTTATAGGATTCTCTATAGAGCCTGTAGGGATCTTATCTTCCTATGTTGTTTGTCTAGTTTGAACTTATAGCTAAAAACATAGACCTGTAAGTGAAATCTTATCTACTTACAAAGATTTCATAAAGAATATCTCAGAGAATACAGATTCGAAAGAGACATATATTCCAACTAATACTGACATATGTTTATCTTTCTGTTAGAACGTAGTAACAATAACTTTGAATTAATACTGTACATTAAATGACCTAAAAAAAAAACAAAGCAAACGTGATTTCATTGTTAGCCATCTAAGGGTATTCTAAGGATACAGATCTACGACAGCCTGCTTCTTAATTGTGCATTAGATTTCAATGAAATCTAATGAAGAACAAGTATTTTCTATGTTGTCTTCTCAAACAAGACCTAATGACGTAAAATGCACATCACAGAAGCCTTGGGACCTTTGATAAAACCCATACATAGAAGGCTAGAAGCAATATCGTAATATTATTTTAGCCTCGTTGAAAGTAGTACCTCCAAAATTTAAAATAGAACAAAAAATATGAATTAAAAATAAAATACAGAAAATTCAGGTGCTCGCCTCCGCTAGCCTCCATGATTTTTTCTAAGCGAAAATAAATAAATCCGCCTAAAACATATACGTAAACACATTAAAAGTTTGAGAAAAAAATGTTGTTTTAACTATACGATTCAAAGCAATTCAAAGTATAGAGCTAAATATTCTGAATTTCACTTGAAATTATTAGTTTCATCTATTTTCAAAAGGGGGGAGGGGATATGGAAAAAGTTAATGTAATTAAATTATACTTCAATCTGTTTGAAAACATTTCAAAACACATTTTCTCGAAAGCATTTCCAAAAGCAATAGCACCTTAACGTGAATCTCCATCGTAAATCATTAAGGAAACAATCTCATAATTCAATAGCTTCATTCTACTTCGCTGTTTATCTGGAAGACGTAGAAGGAACCAGACACCAAACAACGGAAAACCTGGGGCAAACAGGCCACGTGTAGATCATGTTGATATAACGACCCAAGATGTGATGTTACTGTATCATAACACGGTTACATCTAAGACCAAGATAGCCTAAGGATTCGATCGAGAGAAACAAAGGACGTTGTAATAGCGCTTGTTGTATATTCCCTGTGGATTCACGAATATTCCCACCACCTCCTGCCGGAATCGTCAGTATTGGTTCGGATGCATAAGGCGATGAACCATTTGCATTTGCAGCTGGAGTATTGGAGGCTTCAAAGCGAAAGCTCTCAGGCAGATTCACGAACCTAATTTCATTAGGGGAAAAGCAAATGATGGTAACGTATGAAAACATGGTACTGATGATGAGCTAAATAGGGACAATTAGATTATGGAAATTCTGTATTGACATTTAAATAGGCATAATTAATAAAATAAATGGAAGCAAACATAAATGAACAGTATTTAGGAACTTACAGTCTATAAGGAATTGGAAGCAAATCGGAAAACGAGAACGGATTACAACTTTGAATTTAAAACAGTTTGGATTGAAGAAATGGATGAAAATTTGAAGATAAATTGATTGTTCTTACAAGTAAATGTCTTGTAATGGAAAAGTTTGCTGGTTTATTGAATTTCAACGAAAACTATCATTGAATCAGTGAAAGAATTAACGTCATTGAAATAGGTAACAAATCAAATTCCGAAATTAGAAAATTTAACAACATCCGTTTGATAACAAAAACAAGATAGAACACCTCGGAGATAAATATAAAGATTACCCCATTAAAAGAACTAAAGAAAATATAGCGATATTGAATTCTTTTAAAGAAATCCAATATTATCGTTTTCAGTTTCAATGTTTATGACAGAATTTATCAATGTTGAATTCAACACCAACCGCTTCAACATTAAAAATAAATGGATAGGAGGTATTTCTTGTATGAGGCTTCATGGCTCATGAGGCGCCGGATCCGACATTTCATTGAGAATGGGTGGTCAGCCCAATGCATTGCCCGCCTTTCCATTTGAAAGAGAGCTGGGTGAGACCTAGGACCCTTTCGGAGGAGAAATAACTCATGGAAAATCTTCAACCTCTGCCGCTGAAGAAACAAAATACTGGGAGAAAATTGAAATTCATTCTTTATTAACACACTCTTGGACAGCTATTGTGGGGTGTAAAGGTTAGGAGGAGTAATTGCCAGGGTTTCTGTTACAATCGTTGCTGAGTGAATGGAATGGTTTTATCGAAATTAGGGGGCAATTATTAAAAAGAAGGCAATCTCAGATGTTATGTATTAATTTTGGTTTCACACGATTTTGTTGTAACGTGGTCAATTAATTTTTTTTTTACATGATTTGTTTTTTGCTTTAATATGGCTCAAAATGGGAATGGTTTTCAAAACAAAATGTTAATCTCGTCCAAGATACCATCGAGATGAACTCGCCATTGCATATACAATATATTTGAAAATATTTGAAAGATGGAAGTGAATTAGTCCTATGCAAACTGATACGTTTCTTATTAGGGATTGAATGAAATTAATTGCTATTTTCTAATCAATTGTTTTTTTATTCCTGGGACTTTTTTTGTTCTTTTTATTTCAAGCCTAAGTTTTAGAATACTTATGGGTTGTTTTTTTTTTAAATAAATAAAATGAGATAAAATACATATGTACAAGCTTATAAAAATGAAATTGTTCTTTTTATTTTTAGAAATTGTGCTTTGATATTATTGAACCCATACAATATTTCCTCCACATGTACTATACTTGTTAGCCACCTCGTACGGAAGAGAGGCAGGCGTCTGTGTGCTAAAGTACTCTATAGCTGAAATCAGAAATTGAAGTCTTTTTGCTCAAATCTCGTTGCATCACATTGACCTACAAGTTTGGTGAGAAATCCGACTTCCGGTCAAGGCCATTTCCGATTTAAGTAGCCATTGACCGGTCAGAAACATAGTGTTAACTGGACAAAACTGTGGTCTGTCTATACTGAACCGACTACGGTTATAAGATCCTCGACCCATTGCTGTAACTTCCGGTTCAAGTAGGCCACTGGGGACTTATTCAGAGTCGTTCGAATTGGGGTCTACACCTACTAATTGTATTCAATGCTGACATCCACTAACCCAGGAATTTCAACAGTTTGAATAAACGAGTTTTGATCGCCAATCAATAAGTAAGTCACTTATAACAATACAAAGCAATTATATGGGATTGCTTGGTATTATGTTTACTACAAAACTGTGGCTTGACTTTCTTTTTTTAACAGAATTTTTTTATATTATCCTCTCAAGAATATTTCCATCTTGTAAAAACAGCATTGGATGTAATAGTTTGTAGCCCGTTCAAAGATAGCAGAAATTCAGGGTTTACTAGTGTATAAAAAATTTGTTTTTTGAATCAAATAAATCCAGTTAAGCATAATTCTATATTTTCTACTAATACTATTTTATCATGATTTAACTTCTACAATTCATTTAATAGCTTATAACTTTTAACTTTATAACTTTTCCTCAATTAAGATTACATTAAATAAGAAACAGAATTAGTGTTGTTTATTTTTTATTATAATTCCACAATTTAGCGAAAAGCTAATTCCAGATAAAGCAAACAAAGTGAAAAATTCTCTTTAGCAATTGGTAATCTGGTTATTGCTAGAGATTACATCGCTTCAAAAAGGCGAGAAAATTTGTTTTTGTTGCAAGAGAATTTAATTTCATTACCCAAATGCCTCCGACTGATTTATTTCAGCAAAAACCTGTTTTGGCTTGGCTTAAATTGAGAAACTTTGATGAAACTTCGCTAAAGGCAGAACCAATGTCAAAGTTTACAAAATACCATTACAAGGAGGCGAGAGTTCAAACGTAATATTACGACTAGTGGTCCAAGCAGTGCCAATTTATTAAGACATCGCAAAAGGCCTACTCCTAAGAATATCGCGACGCGTTTTCAACGAAAAACTCACCCATTTATTAAGTTCTGCCGCTGGCTGTGCATAGGACTTTACCGAAACCAATTTAGATTTACAAATATTTTTCCAATTACTCTAGAAATGCTTGGCGCCATGAAACAAAATCGTAAATCATCTGTTTGTGTAAAACGAGGGAAAGAAAAGCAAATTGTAAAAATCTCATAAAATCAGTGTGCAAGAATTGGCATACCAACTTCTGCAATTAGAACTAATGGAGCTCCTGAATTCTTTTTTATCTTCGTTACGGACTAAACAGAGCTGGAAGCAGTTACTAAAAAGCGGGGGAAGGGCGGTGAACAGTGTTAAAAAAATCCAATTAAACTTAAACCAACGCAAGCATACCAGAGTTATACCCAAAAACTTCTTGAATAGACGATTCCTAAAACACCCATTACATTTGTTTAATTTTCCCAGTGTTTATTGACAGCTCCCTTCCAGTTACATTCCATTCTTTTTCAGATTCGTACTTCAACCATTCGTAACACGTTAATCAGCCTTCGATTCCTTTCGTACGATTTGTTCAGTTTCAATTTGAATATTAATCTGGACCTAGAGCAGAGTCTGTCGTTGTATCCTTTGATATTGGCATTTGCTATTTAGAATCCAATTTGCCAGCACCGATGCAGGTGAAACCTCACAATGGATTCATCTCTTCCACTTCATTAAATTGATGAAAAAGCAACTCTGTGCCCAGTAATTTCTATTTATGCTCCAAGAACGCTCAACAACATTTATTTTGGTTTCCTGGTCTCTGTGAAAGCCGTTCAGCAAAGCCTTCAGGTCAAGGCGGTGACCTGCCACCAGGCTGATGTATCTGAACTTGGGTTCAAATCCCGGTACAGGCATGGGTTTTTACTTCCTTTCCTGTATTAAATGTTGCTGCTTCTTTCTCTTAAGGTCTGAAGCCATTCCATAATAATTCCTGAAGAAGATAAGGAAAAAAAAACTCTTCGGTATCTATTCCCAGGATATTCTATGGATCGTTCTAGAAGTTCATGATGGGAACTCATGATCCATGATGGGAACTCTTAAAGATACTTTGTTCAACACCCTGAGATAAGGACGAAAAAAAGATAAATACAATAAAACTGTCAGTCAAAGTATCGAATAACTGGCAACACTTGCGCCTCATTTATAAAACAATACACAAAGTGTTGAATATAAAGAATCAACACAAACTAGTTAAAAAAAAAGATAAAGAATCAACAAAACTATTTAAAAAAAGATAAAGTATAAACTTATTAAAGTAGATTCAGCCTTGAAATATACTAAATATTAGGCATCATTAAAGTTCCACGGTTCAATGTAGTGGTGTGTGTGTGTTTATACAGCTGTTTACGTATATATAACCACATAGGATATTAAATGAGAAAATTTATAAAATACGCAAGATAAAACTAAAAATCCAGCAAATATGTTGCCCCTAAGAACGCGATCGTATGTACCTATCTATTTATAGAAACATTAATCTATTAGAAAACCTACAGGCTATTCCAATGATGATCACAGTAACAATAATGTCGATTTTGTTAAACTTTTTTTTCTGAACTGCATAGCTCAGATGGCAATGCACTTGATTGTAGGAGTTTGTTTCGATCCCTTGAAGAGGTCTCCGGATTTTTCACAGGTTTATTCTCCTCTTTAGCATTCAAAAGGACTAGGATCTACACAACCTTGCAACTGAACACTCTGTTCTTCCTGCAAGTCGACACAGGCACTTACGGTCTTCATTTAATGTCATTGTTGCTATAGTAAAACATAAGACAGCATACCTTAGTAATTATTTAAATTAATATATTTGAGTGACAGTGTCGATAGTTTTCATTCGAATGACGATCCTTCTAATCATCAGTCTGATCAAGAAGATGTCAATGTTCGATACTATCATTTAAATGGTTTAATAATTTTAATATTAATTTTATTGTAATTAAAGTGTGCTACCTTATTTTATACTATGAGCTAGGCATTTAACCTTGTCATTTTTTTCACATAAAAAAATGATCATATCACTAATTATTCCTGGAAGTTCATGTGGCAGTTTTTCAAATTGTGAATAAAAACTAAGAATAAGAATAGAGTGAAATTAACATATAAAAACTATTTGAATTTACAATAATGAAACCATTGCATTATTTGTACATTCAGTCACAAGTTGTTTATTTGAACAGTTCAGTTTTTCAATAGCAGATGTCGCTAAAATACCTGGAACGATTAATTCATTACCAATTGCCACCATCTTTTAACAAACTTTCGTAAAATCTACTTTGTTGGCTGAAAGTCTTATCTGCCAAGAGTTTCCAGAGACCTAAAAATTAGGAACTGCTCCTTTTTCAATATCATATTTATAACTCCAATAATCTGAGCTTTTCTGAAGATCTTATTACGTTATTATTATATTAGTCCTTCTGTTATTATTAGGGTGTTTTACATTACAATGAATACCTTAGAACCGAGACAGTCCAATTCGAAATTGTCACAGGCGTAGGAATGAAATTTCAAATTAAAATGAACGGAATGATTTACACATCTATTTATTCACCATTCCTACACTGAAGTTATCTGATATAAATATCACTGCACTGATCACACTGAACTGTTGGGAACCTCAGAATCTGCGCATTATTACCCGCATAAAATGGAATGTTCCCTAAGGCGTTCCTACTTTGTCCGAAGAGAAAAAAAAAATCCCTCACAAATGACTTATACTTTAGTCGAATTATTACAAATCTGTGGCAACGATTATCTTGAAAAATTTTTTGGTAATCACTACCTAATTAGCAATACTAATCGTTAATGATTGTGCTAGACCTGATGAAGTGCCTTGTATCCTTTTCCAGTTTGTTTTAATTTTCATTTTTGAATAAAATATGCATAAACCAGATTATCCAAAAAAATGCCTTCATCATTTTTCATTATCCACTTTCTTAAAGCTATATACTTCCATTATCCATATACTTTTTTAAAACAAATATAATTAAAAAAAATAATTTTAGTTTTAACTTTTTACATTGTGAAATGTTTTGTATGTTTATTGTTATATGTAGATAATTATATTTTTATTGTTGATGAATATGTAAAAACTGAACAAGGTACAAAAAAAATGATAGATTTTTATATTATTTTCAATTTTTTTCAGTGTTCTTCAATGTACAACAAATAATCATAATATTATTTTCATATTTTTTGTCGTTAAATTACATTTTTATCTTAATACATTAGTAACAATTTATCATATAGAAGTTAATATAAACATTAATAATAATAATATTATAATAATAATTTTCGAATATTAAAAGGCATTTGTTTACCTTTGCTTTTTCTTTTAGTTATTTATTTATTTATTTAACTGTAAATCACTTAAAAAGCAACCAAAAAAGAAATAACGTGTATGGAAAGTAGCCAATGTCAATACCACAACCTATAAACTTTAAATACACATCTTAACGATACATTATTAACTCCTAAATCTTTATTACTGAGCTAGCTATTTTCAAGAAATTACTATAAACCAAAATCGTATTATTGATGTTTTCTTTATGGCGTATCATAGTTTTGGTGCATTTTTATAGAGATCTCGATAGTTTTTCAACATATCCATCCATAAACATTTCTGTAAACTCGATTAAAACCTATCATCTACATAGTTGTATTATTAGCTTGTGCAATACGAGATTTTGGCGATAACTTTTTACGAGCCAATTTCATTTTCAAGACCCCGATTTATGAGCGATCCATTGAGGAAGGTTATCTTCGTATCCGAGCCAAAACCTACCCGCGAATGGATATCGGATTTTTGGGATCGAACTTTGCGCAGACTAAGTGCCTTAATCGTTAACTAGCTTTCTAAACCGCTGGTCTGTTAATTGCCATTTGTTTGAGCCAAGCGCCTTGACCGGAGCTGATAGTTGCTTTTTGTGATCACAGCGCCATGTTGCGGATTGTAGGCTTGGCATTAAACTGTCTCAGCGGCAGAGATCCCCTTCAACGCCGTAACGATGAGTATGACCTTGTCCGTTCTTTCAATCCCAGAGAAGACGCCAAACGCCGGCAGATCGTTGAAGGAAGAAAAAAGATATAAAAATACTTAAATTAAGAATTTCAACCATGGCTTTTTTTTTTTTTTGCTTTAGACATATCATCTTAAAAATCCACTCAATTTCTAATTAAACTAATCATTATACTGGCAAAGCTTGCAATTCATAAAGAAAAAGCTTACAATGTACTTCAGAACCTAAGTTCGAATCCTGCAGTTGGCATGAATGTTTCTTATTTATCTTTCTAGACTTGTTGTAGATTCAATACCTTGCTTCTAGCGCAGCTCAGCACCTGAATAAACATATTAAAAATATAAAACAAACTGAAGTATATCTGTGATCGAAGAAACAAAGAGATAAACAAGTGTTATTGATGAAAATTGGAAGGGTCCCATGGTGAGATCATTGTATTAACAGTTGTGGTATCTATAAAATTAATCGACCCTAAAATACCATCTATATGATTATCAATCTACATTAGTAAGCTAAACTATTACTAAAAAATAATAACTAAGCAATAGATAATGAAAAAACGCTTCTATTTATTCCTCATATCAAATCCACTCTAAAAGTGATATTTCATAGAAATGCCATTGTTCTGCTTCTTCAAGCTGAATTACAAGTTCGTAAATTGAACAAGATTTGAATAAACAATTCAGTTACAATTCATTCGTAATAATCTACAACTACCTTTGGTTCTGAAGGAAGAGCGGGACATGATATTGAATAAATTCATTGTCTGGGGGATATTCGCACTCAAGGCTGAGATATACTCAATATTTTGATCCGGTACCTCGATTCTTCTTCAGGAGATGTAGACTATTACTTTAAGCCTGGCTTATTTCTGTTGTCAGCTTTTTTCCGATAAGTTGTTTACATGACTTGCCTCTTGGGCAACATGGAGACATGACAATGAACTTATCCAATATCTACAAATAAACTTTTGTTCAGTTCCCGAAGTTGTAATTTAGCTTGCAACAGATTGGTAGGATGTCTGCGAAATATCGCTTTTGGAGTCGATTTGATGAGAAATAAATATAAGCCTTTTTTCATTATGTAAGTATTATTATTAGTAGTAGTAAAATCAGACAATTATTATTATTAATCTCGTAAAAATATTAAAATGAGTTATACTGTTAAGTTTTCATATTCACATGGTAATATGGCTACTGTAAAATCTAAAGTCTGATCTAATATCAATCTATCCGAGAGGAAAAACAGATTAGAACAAAGGCTTTAAAAGGCAATTTTTATTATAACTATGGATTTCCATCCGCAATTAAGACTGTATATCCTAAGAAGCTGAAATTATGGGAATAGGTTTAGATATTTTGATACCAAAATACATTGCCATTACATCACTTCTATTAAAAAAACCTAACTTACAGCTGAAATTCTTCCGTTTGTTTTGTAGATTCTTCAATTCCTCTCCACGAATAAGAAAATAAACAAAGAAGACTCACTATCCCACTTGAATATTTTCCTTCTCTGATCATTTGTCTGTACGAGCATCACGTTAAAACGGTTGGACCGATTTCCATAAAATTTGGTATGCAACTCATTTATGGCCCAACTTAAAACAGTGGTCCGTTTGTTTTCCTTTCCACTTTTCCCATACTTCAAAAATGACCTCACGCTAAAATAACTAGCGCCATTTCTTTAAAATTTAGTGTTATGCTTATTAATGAGACAATTATTCCATCCCCCCCTCCCTCCCTCCCAATTCCAGATCCCAAAACTGATCCGCAGGAAAGCATCCACTCTACTATGCGACGGGTAACTGAGCACATAACATAGTAATATTTATGTAAAGTTCCCATAGTTCTTTTGTAGATCCCTCCTTCTACAGCCTCTAACATTAAATATTTCCAACATCACAAATTTAAATGTAAAAAAAACTACATTTAATACTAAAAAGCAAATTTTCAAAAAGATTACGTCTTTTCTTTTAGGCTTGAAAAAGAAAAGACCTAATCTTTTTGAAAATTTGCTTTTTAGTATTAAATGTAGTTTTTTTACATTTAAATTTGTGATGTTGGAAATAGTAATATTTATTCACAGCGAAAACATCTTTATGCCTATTAACTTATTTTGGAAATTTAAAGATCTGAATAAGATACAGAACTATAATATAGAAGAATTCTGTTGGTAGTTGGAATTATCTTTGCAGGACCTTAAGTAAGTTCCATATCTAAGCTCACTGTAATTTTCGTTAGTTTACCATTAAAATTTGACAATCTCATTACGTAGTTATAATTGTTATAAAAACGATTTCTAATAATATTTCTAAAGATTATTATTCTTATCTTTAGAAATATTTTTAGACACCATAGGTTTTTTTTTATCTATTCTCTGTCATCCTTTGACTGCCTTTGACATAAATGGAAGCTTTTCATTGAAGTCATCAAATGAGATTTTTTAATAATGAGTACATTAACCAATTATTATCTTAATTAAAAAGTTTTAACGTGCAGTTTAAAATTTATATGGATGTGGCCAACCATACTTGCACTATTTACAGTTTAAAAATATATAAAAACACATTAAAAACTCACATCAGGTTCAAAGTCCTAAAAGCACGAAGACTTGAAACTGTTGTGAGTTTTTAATGTTTTTATATATTTTTAAACGGTAAATAGTGCAAGTATAGTTGGCCACATCCAAATTATTATCTTACTAAAATATTATTGATTATTAAAAATTGTTATTCAAATAAAAATTTCATTTTCATTTGACTTTAATAAAATGGGTCTTTCAAGTTAAAAGTTTTAGCTTTTTTTTTTAGTACATATTTATAAATTTAAGTTAAATTTGCATTATATGCTTGATGCAGAAAGTTCAAGAGTACGCCACCCCTGGATTGGGCAGCTCTTAATGATCTCATTTCTATTTCATTTATAAGTTTCTTTTGACTTTATAGTCAGAGTCTTTTAATAATTGCAATATAAGAAATTAACGAAAAGCATTACCTTTTGATATAAGAAGATTAAGCAAATCCGATTATGATCGAATGGAAGATTAGGGTTAATGATACACGCAAATGGCGGGTTTTACTGTAAGAGGATGAAGATGCACCATTAGATAATTATGATGTCAGTTCTCAATTAATTCTATAGGCCTCATCTAAGGGATAGTTGTCAATACTATATACTGGTTGCAGAGACCAAGTTGATATTTTTTTTTTGTTTCAATTACAAAAGCTTGGCAGAAAATGAATTTTTTAATGTTGCACTACTTTATTATTTAATATATCGTATGTATACATATTTATATATACAGTCGTACAGGCATTTGGGAGTTTGGGAAGTTTTCCAGATGATTCTGTAATCATTCCTGACACTGGAGATCTATCATATAACCTAGAATAGATAACCTTTGTAAGATCTTATGCTGGATCCGTCACCTAACCTGAAATTAGGATCATGTCTGTAATTATACTATTAGTTAATTAGCAGGAAGTATTTAATACATAAAGAAATGGAAATAATATTTCAAGCATTTTATGATCGAAGCTTTTAAAGATTTGAAATCAGGGCTAAACATGAAAGCGACTACTAGGATGTCGGTTTGTTTTTAATATAGTTACAATTCATTAAAGCGATGTAAAATTGAAATCAGATCTATAGAATAGTTTCTGTTTCTTAAGAAATAAATGAGAAAAACTCATCTTTGCTGCTTTTACAGCAACTAATAAAAATATGAATTTCCGAAGTTGAACGAAACCAACTTCACCGATTTTTGTGGTATTCTGCATTAAAATATAATAATTGACGCGAATATTTTAAAGAAAAAAACTGAAAGCAGTCTTAGGAAGAGTTACAAAGAAAAAAGAAGAAACAACTTTAGATTCAATAGATTTAAAAAGCATTGAAATTGTACCCCACCTTCAAAAAAAAAAAAAAAAAATAAAAGTCCCCAAAAATGTTTGATTGGCTGAATCTTTTTGAAACTTAGTACGCATATTGAGGACAAGGGACGATCTTTGAAACCCTTTTCGAACAAATGTCGAGAAATCAGAATGAAAAAATTCCAAAATAAAAAGGCAGGAATCAGGATAGAAAATCATTCTTTAATTTCTGTTAAAATTGAAACGAGATACAAGTTATTTTTATAGTTTAACAAAACAACAGAAAACAAAGAAATTTCAGGGAAAAAACACTAAGGAAAGCAGTCTTTATGTTCTTTAGATCCTGCTTTGCTCGGATTTTCCGTCGCAGACAAGAGAGGTGTATCCTTAGTGCGTTGAAGGTTGCACAGATGAGACGAACGATGCCCGTTTTTCTTCTCCTCTTTTAAATTCTCCCGAAGGATAACAACTATGAGGAACTCACAACCTGCTATTAATAAACGTCGGAATTAGAAAAGAAAACGACATATTATGTGCACGCAACCCCTATAGACTCTCAAACAGTGGAAGATTGCTGGCAGGCTTCCAAAGCATATAGATGACATCTCAGGCAAGACACTACCACAGACCAAACTCTTTTTTTTTATTTTTAAAGCAGACGTCAGAATTTTCAGTTAATAGCTCATCAGTCTTAGCTCATGAAAAGGTTTAAGAAGACTTACAATCTACAAGCAGGAAAATAACGTAAGAAGAATCAATCATCTTTATGACATCTTTAGATATAGTCCTTCAGTGCTTTTAAGTGATGTTTTTATTGATTGGCAGCGCCATTACATCAAGAAGAGACAAAAATGGATTATTAAAAGAAAAAAAGAAAAGCACTATTTAGTTAAAGTGCATGATTAATCTTTGAAATGGAGGTGGTTTTTTTTTTAAATATTGAATTGTTAGTTTTTTATAAATAACAAGTAACATTTAAAAAAATACCAGCAATAATAATGAGTACTTATACCGTCTGGGCATGTGAAAAAAATATTACTTAAATTTTTATCCAAATTTTGCAATTTTATTATTATATTAAGTTTTGATCACTAATTTTACGAAGTGCACATCCCTTTGCAGTGCAATTTTTGGTTTATATTATTTTGAGATTCATTGGAACACGAGCAGAATGTTTGAAATTAAAATTTCTCTACATGGATAATGTTGTATCTCCATAGATAAATAATAATGAAATAATCTCTTTTAAATGAGTTGAATGACATGAGTTTTTTCATGTGTCGTTTGAAGGTTAAATAACTATTTCTGCATTACTGTGCTTATAATACACTGAGGCTTTAGCTAAAGAAACCCTTAGCGAACGATGCAGGTCTGGTAGGGAAAGGTATAAGCCCTCAATGATCCGGAACCTTAATGGGAAGATGAAATCGATAGATCATTAATACACTAAGGATAAGGTATAAATGCAGCTCGATAATGACAGGTTCAGTATTCCACAATCGTTTTTCTAAGCTATTATAAAACTTATAATGACGAATACTTTTTGAATCAGAAGAAGCAATTGAATGGAGCTACTTATATCTAAGAATTTAAGTTTCAAATACAAGATAAATATATATGTATCTTAAGACGTCACAAAGTAAGTCAAAATTTAAAAATTTAAAACCAAAATTTTAAATTTCAAAATAAGCAAAACTATAATAATTATTATTTATGATCTTGGATTACAGCTTTATGATATATCTCTTATTTATCATCTTGGAAGATAGTTTAAACTCATTTTATTACTGTGGCCTAAGTAAACCAATAATAACTTCCATGTTATAAGTCAAATTATAAAAGGATAAAAAAAGAATAATGGCAATTACTAACGGATTACTCATTCCAGGTATCTCAAGAGACATATTGTTGAAAACCTGAACTATTGTAAACTGCTCGTCAATGAATGTCAAAATTATGTGATGTTGTTATTGTAATTCCTCATATCTTAAACATGCCCATATTATTACGGGAAATAAATATGAACTTTATTTTTTAATTATCAATTTTCCTTATTGATTGGTTTGTTTTATTCATATTTTGAATAATTTCTCGGTTAAACTTCCAGACATATTAAGGCCATATTAAAAGTTGTGGCCATTTCCTAATAAGCCAACCTTCGATTGGTGAAACAATCATATACATAGTTCCAATAACATCATATAAATAAACTAATACTAACGGGCATTGTGTAGTTATGGTCCTCAAAGAATACTAAAGGAACAGTGGCAATTAATAATGGCTGTTTATTGCACGTATCTTAGCGACATCTATCACTCAAAAGCAACATATGTACAAATTTAAAGATTTATTTTCATTGATAAATAAAATACCACTACATTTTGAAACGCTGTTCAAAAAGTGTTCTTTTAAACGTTCTGCTGTATTTGAAATGATCTAGGACATCTCTTGTAACATATAACAGAACGCATAGAACACATACCTTTTCAACGGAAAAAGGTGATTTAGTATGGAAAGTAAGTGGGAGACATTACGTCATTTCTGCAATCACTAAGGGGCTTAAGAACAGATATCACATTTATATTTTTAATTACGTTTAATTTGAGAGCTTACTTGCCTTATTAGTGAAATTAAAAGATTAATATGTAATATTTATTTTCCGGAGCTACCTGCATTCTATATGTAAATAATGCAAAGCAAATTTGATCTTACTTAATTTTATCAGAATCTCCCAGTGGAATTTTCCATATCTGGTTATGCATTGACGTCCGGCACAAGCAGTCTTTCATCAAGATAAATTATAGGGATTACATGAGCTATCATTTTCATTTTTACATGTATTGGTTTCCCATTTACAACCAATTGATCCGCTCGTGTATTAGCCCCCAATTACAAGCTCCTAATTACATAAATTGCTTAAAACTGACTGAAGACTCCAACACAATTGCAAATTTAAAACACAATCAATGTCCTGTAAATATAAATCAATCCCAACACATAAATCAAAATCTCTTTTACACGTAAGTTTGTAAATCACAACAAATCGATGTCATAAAACTTTTCCTCTAATTGTCTACGAACAATAGGTACACTTTGATGAAAATTAAGTGATAACAGAACATTTTTTTAAAGATGTGATTTGATATGGTTAACAGATATTGGTTATAATTAGGTACCCTTTTACATCGATGTCATATCATTCATGTCAAACAAGTCAAACGTAAAATTAATAAATTTACACTGATGAACGTAAGATATGGATCACTAATTGCCTTTGAACGACAATATTATCTGAAATTAACTGATAGCAGAGAGTGTCAATTAGAAATCAGTCATCTCATCATGCACATGACAGATGCTTATCACGAACAGGGAAGTGGTTGCGATGTGGTGGGCCAAGCTGATTCAATTTGCAGGAATACAGTAAAGGTTTTTAGCCTCTTTTCTCTAGCAAGGGCTTCATCAATGTCTTTCAATACCCCAATAACGTTTGAGTCATTTGAATGGAGTTTATTGAAATATCAGTGTATCATCCTTTTACTAAGGTTGGCTTTTTAGATCCTTTTTTTAGAACCGTACAACACTTATTAAATTCGATAGAGGCAAAATATGCAGGGTTAGGTTGTAGACCATTCGTATAAAGCGAATATCATCTTAAAGTGAACCAGTTTTGTTTTTTTTTTATTTCCGTTTATTTATATGCAATACATAGAAAAACCAAAAACTATGTTTACACTATTATTTATTAAGTGCACAAAAGAACAAACAAATAAAAAGATTAAAAAAATTGTACAAAATTACAAATAATAATTGATTGAATTTGGAGTCAGCTGATGAAGAGAGCAAGCTAAGCCACGAAAATAATAAAGACAAATACATAATAATGGACACCTACATAACTCTTCTGTGAACTTATTTCCATGAAAAGGGGTACAGTATGTAGCAAGACATTGAAAAATTTAACAAAAACATCAAATTAATCACAATGGACGAACTCTATGGTCCCTCTGCCCTTTTTTTAAAACATTTATTTTATCTATGATAGTCACATGATAGTTAACTTCTACAGAAGGTTTGTCTAATGTTTGTAATGTCCCTCACTATTTCATCGAAGAGAAAAAATGAGTTAGAACAAGAATGTTTCAAAACACAATTTTAAGTCGAAATTTTCATGTCCATCTGTCGGTGATCAAGTTAGCTGTAAGTCCTAGAAAGATGAGTTTTTGATATAGGTTTTACCAAGGAAGATCCTACTGATTTCGGTGCATATCGGACCAGTAGGAGCTAAGAATACAAGAGCTGCTGTTAATAAAAGTCATTTTTTAAATGTAATAATGGTTGTAATGCAAAAAAACTGTACATCTACCTAAGCTGAAATTTTATAGGCAAGTGCCTAAATTTACAAAGAGGGCTTTTTTTGGGGACATTTTGAGCCAATAGATAAGGAGGTAGGGGCCAAAACTGTTCTTTTTATTGTCAGTCCGTGATCAACACATCTCGAAACCTACGAGTCCTATGAAGCTGAAATAGATCGATACTAATACAGAAGATCACTAATGATTTTGGTAAAATAGGACCAGTAAGAGGTAAGGGTTATAAACAATGAACCTTCATGAATGAGCAAATCTTCATATCTACTTTAAATCTACGTAATTTACATAAGATTGCAAACTATCAATTGTCCTACAGTGATTAGATTTCTTCGAAGTTGACATTTTCCAATTCAAGAGAGAAATGAAATCGTTTAAAAGATAATAGAAGGAAAAAAATAACTTACTGAATTTTCCAACTAGTTTAAATTACTTTTGATCTATTGAAGTAAAAACCTTATTTTAGCTACTTTCTTAAGAAATTGAGCTTTAACAGAGTCTGTGTCTGTGTTTGTAGGTGGGCTTGTGTCTCCCTTCTCATAATAACTTTGGAACCGCTTCTTGGATCTTCTTGAAACTTAGTATGCACATTTAAGGACTAGCGACGATTTTTTTATGTTTCATTGATTTTCCTTTGAGGGATTTTGTCAAGAAATTAGCGCAAGAAGATGAGAAAAATTCTAATAAAAGCATTAGAGTCTAAACAAAGAATATCGATGCTATTTTTATTAATGCTGCATTGATTTAAAGAATGAATTTAAGAATCGTTTAGTTAATCCATTAATTAGCGCATGATTTGAAGTATGATTAAAGTTAATCCTATTTTGCCAATTTAGTTAAATAACACGATTTTTTTTGACAAAATGCAAAGTTTTACTGTTTATTTCAGCAGATATTAGAATTTTGAAATAAACATATGATATTTTAATTTTTGTCGTTTTCAGACTTTCAACAAACAACCCAAAAAAAAAAGAAATCCAAAAAATATTTAAGAAACCACATTTGAAGGAATATAGGCTTTAAGTTCTGTCTTGTTTTACTCATCATATTCACAGCACAATGCCCTAATTTTTCCTGACAGCTTAAACTGTCTGTAAAGTTACTGGATAATTTATAACCTCATTCACAGAAGAATTTAAAAGCAAAATGATTTAATAGGTGTTGAAAATTGCCTTTGGGTAGATTTATGTAGAACCGATAGACGTCTAATCATAATAATTAAAGCATGTTTACTACAGTGATTCACAAATCAATGTCTTATCAACAAAACTCTTCATTAACTGGTTCACGTCACTCAAAAATGACAGAAATAATTCCAGGATTTCCGTAAAGAGAAGTAAATTTATTAGTTTTTCATGGACTTAATAATTATATCAGTGAAGGCGTAACAATCCTAAAGAACGTTACAGCCCACATTTACAACACTTCTTGTAGCAACAAAGTATGCCATAACAAGCTCTTCTTCTACAGTCTTCGAGTGTTTGTTAAGCCCAACAAAATATTTCTCTGTAAACGTCAAATTCCATGCCCTGAATGGCTGAAAGCTGGGAATTTTATAGCAGATTTCTAGTGAGTTCAATTTTGTTTCTAAGGTTCACCCTATGGCTAAATAGAACTTAAAACTGGCTTTTCCACTTACAAAGTTAACGCCACATGTCCTTTTTTTAGATACCAAGAATTTTTAAGTATCGAAACTAGTACATTCGACTACTTAAAGAACAACGTATCATCTATCAAAGCACTCTATAAATTTTGATAACTAAAGTTAAAAACAAAATTGCAAACATGACTTTTCCTATCTGTTTAGATTTTTTTTCAGATTGTTATACCTTCATTTTCCAGGCTATTGTCCAATAAGCCTTCTACTTAACGGGCTTGTCTGCAATGATAGACCGACATCAACGTAATAGTCTAGTATTAAATAGATTTAAAGATAATAAATAGCAATAAATCATTTTAAAACCTTCCCATCTAATAATTCTGTTTCATGATTGTTTCATATTCAGCCTTTTTTTTTAATAGGAAAGTGAGGCTTATCAAATCACTAAGTCTGTATGTGTGTGTGTGTTCATGATACCTTTTGACCTTCTGGATGCTAATGTCTAAACATATATTTAATTTAGTTCATCTTCACTTTATGCTTTTTTATATATTGAAAATTTATCCTCGAAAGGATACAAAAATTCCTATAAAAAAATTAGAACCTAATCAATGGATTTCTGTTGATGCCTTAAACAATGGTACTAACCGTTTTAACTACTCCATTAATTACAGCGTGATTTGATATGATGTAAATTCATCCCATTTAGACGATTTTAATTAAATAAAAATGTGGAATCTAATGAATTTTTTTAAAAAAAATGGAAAACTGTTTAGTTGTTATTGTCTAATTATTCAGAAGATATAATTACATTTGCAAGTAATTTTCACAACTTAAAAAAACAAAACAATATTTTTAGGAATAACGTTAAGTTATTTTTAGGTTAAGGAACAACGTTTTAAAGCAAGTAGGGCCTTAAGCACTTTAAGGAATTTCCTATTATCCATTGTTAGTATGTATACAACGTAGTAAGGTACGAGTATAAGAGATAAAAATTAACGAATGCAAATTAATGAAGATTTTAAAAAAATCCAAGAAAAACATACTAAAACTTAAATTAAAAAGACGATGCCATCACGTATCTAGTTTCTCAGTAACGCTTGCGTATCTAAAACTAATCACGTGATGCCATTTCTTTTTAAGTTAAATAAATTTTAGTGTTTCTTTCTTGTAATAAGTTATGTTTAATTCTGAATACTGTTCATCACTAAGTTAAAGATAATCCACATAGATTCTTGTTACCTAAATAACCTCTCATGAGGCTCATTTAGGGCACTTGGATTCAGCATTGTCAATTCCAAAGTCGTCCTAAGTCGTCACACCGACATAGCACCGAGATTAGTCTTAAGATAGACAATCAGTACAAAAGCGTTAGGGTTTTTGTTTTTTTGCTACTCCACAGATCAGAAATTTTTTCTAATTTTTTTTTTACTTATCACTTGGATTCCCGATGATTTGCGGGGGTGAGGGAGAGAATATTGAGCCGCGTGAGATTAGTTATCAATTCATTAGAAACGGGCCAGCGCTCTGGTATTTTCATTTCGTCGGCGCAGTATCTATCACCTTTATGTTATGTGACACTGGCGTGGAGGGAGGACATTTTTATTAACAGCGCGCGCTACTCAGGTCGCCGTCAAAGACCTTCCAATTCTCGAGGATGAGATTCGCCACCCAGCGTCAGATTGGCTGAAAAGAGAGATGGAAAGTATTTACACAGTAGCCTCTCTTCGCATTTCGCGGGATCCAATTCAAAATCTTTCAATGATTGTTTGAAATTGAAGGAAAGGAATCCATTGGTACATCCAATGGCACCTAGGAGACATCACGTGTAAATGACATTGGAAGGTTTACGTGGCTGAAGGAAAAGGATACGTTCACAAGCAACTTTAAAACAGGCTTATATAAAATTAGACTTAGAAAAAGTTATATAATAGAATTTAAGAAAATAGGATCTATTTTATTTGCATTTCGAATATATTCAATTGCACTGCTTGAACATAAAATTTAGGAGGCTTATTATGGAAATTGAAATTCATTATTAAACAATTTAAGTAATAAGGCCCCTAATTTTCTATTTATTTTACTTTATGCAAAATTGGTAAAAATAAAGTTTAGCCTTATTTGGGCGTGACTTGACAGCGTGGACTTCCCTTCGAAATAAAATTTCAATCTTAATTTAGGGGGTAAAATGGAATTAAAATACATTTGAATAAATATTAAAAAAATAAATAAAAAATGTACAGTGTTCTTCAAAGGATATCGTGGAGAAAGTTACAATTCGTGATATTCATTGCAGAATTGCAACATTTTGTTTTGTTACAATATCAGAAGAATGTTTCAACATCGTAACACAGAGCTGAATAAATTAGTTTAGCAGTCATTATTTTTATCGATTTATTTAGCTGGTTTATTGGTTGTAAATAATAACAATATTTCTGGTTACATGTCATTTAAACAATCTGTACAAATATCTGTACAGTATCTGCGCCTATCTGTGAAAGTTCCCGAGGATGGAAGAATCATGGAATTCAGTCGTGAGTAAGAGATATAATGAGTGAAACGACAGTAAGAGGGAAAGAAGCGAATCAGAAGTCTACAGTATTTGCTACAGTAAGTGGATGGAGTTGCAAATTCTGTCAAACTTTTCAATTGATTAAAAACTTCTATCTCGTCTTTTAGTTAATATTTTGCTCTTTGTTGGTTTTGTATTAATTTTGTCTTATGATCGTAAGATTCTTTTAATTCACAGAAGTTCATTCTATAGAGATTCCATTTCAAATTCCGTAATGATTCTTCATATGTAATCTTTTCCATAAAAAAAATGGACAAATAAATATTTCTTTCCTTCTAAACAACTATGTAAAAAGCAACTCATTTCTAGGCATTATTTTTTAGTTAAAGAATAAGTTAAACTGATAATCACGTCAATCGAGAAAATGAGCTGTGGAATTACCATTTCAATGGTTTTAACTTACTTCTTTTCAAGGGGATAGACCAAACATCAGTGACAGATCGCTGCTCATCAATGCTCTGCAGAAGAGTGCAATCATCCATAGTTATTATCTGTTCAATCGAGACGCCATATTGGCCAACCCACTCCGTGCCCTTTCCTCTGCCACCCAACTCTATTTACGCGATATATTTACGAAGGGAAGCGCATTGCCTAGACACGCAGAAACTTTGCTATTATCGGCGCTGGTTGCCTCGGCGGAATAAATCGAATCGCCTTCGGGGTGCGTACACATTCCCGGCACGCCGTCCGGAGACGAGCAATCTGCCGTCACGAGTTCCCACTTTTCACGCGACCGAGACCTGCCCCGGCATTCTTGTAGGGTGCAGGGGTATCCTAGCAATAACCCTTCGCAGAACCACAACATTTCGACGGCGGAGAAGCTGAAAGAATCCGCAAACTTTTGGCATCAACTCCTAGATAAAAGAGATTGCGTAGAATAGATAAATAAATGAAAAACTAAAGAAAAAAAAAACTTCCTTTCTTGCCTGAATTGAACGTTCAATAGCTATTATTTATCACTTAGAGAGATGCTGTATTCCTTTATTTTAAATAGGAATATTCAGAATTGTTTTTTAAAGAATTCAAGCAATTTGAAATTCGTATTCCAATGAGGGGCAAATGTCATATTTCTACGTCTTTTGGTTTTGTGCTACCATCAAAGAGATCCTGTTGTCTAGTCTCGATTCCATTAACCATCATCTACAATTTACCATCTATTTTAATAAAGAATTACAAATAGACACCACTCTCCATAGGTAATTAGGTTTTTTTCCTAACTTATGAAAATGATCCTCCGCCTTCATTCGATTCTTTTTTCAATATCAAGAACAACAACACTTTTTTATATGGAAGACAGTGTCCTCCAAAAACTTCATGAAAAATGAAAAAAAAAACCAAACAAACAAACATGAAAGTCAAACAACTATTTCATCACAAATTCATGTAGAAGTAAAATCGATGTAAAAACATAACTCCAACAGTATCGAATACAAGAATACAATGAAATGACAAGATGTAATATTGACAAAACTATGAACTTTAGCGTGATTGGCCAATTAACTGGCAACTTTGGAAACTCTAAAAATGTGTCTAATTTCAGGACCTGCATTTGGAAATTTCATTATGTAAAAAATTTAAAACTTCTGCTCAGATAATTTCTTATACTTTTGACCTTTATTGCTTTTGACCCAAATTTAATATAAGAGGACTATTTTTTTTTTAGCAAAGATATACATTTTTTTAACTTTCTTTCTTTCCATAATATCAAAATGACCGCATCGCACTTATAATAATGTTTTTATTCTCCTATTCTTACTATCCAAAACTTTAATATAATTCAAAATGCAAAAAGAACTTTTAGATACTGTGAAACCAAACCTACAGCTACGTCCCAACTTTGAGTTTCTTCTTTTGGCGGAAGAGCACTGAATCCAAATTGTGTTCATAACCCATTAGTGGTTGACAGCTATGCTAACGACCTGAGGGACCTTTGATATCTTTCGGTAAACATTTATATTAATATGTTTATATGAATACGTACAGTAATCTATTTTCCAAATATTCCATATATAATCGCATATTTTAATAAATGAATGTAGATTAAGAGGAGGAGTGGGAGGCAAGGCCTTTTTCCATTTGAGAGTAGGGAAACTTGGGAGATATTGACGTGGAATTCCTTTTTTTTTCAAAAACAAACGATTGTAGGCATAATGGCGACTTCTCATAGTTTTGGCAGAATTCCACCACAAAGGGCCTTAGACATCTTTATTGAACCGAACAGTGATTCATCTTTTCTCTTTTATCTACTGTCATATTTGGCATAACTATTTATCATGCTTCACTGGCAGGGCAACTGAATTTTTGAAAAATGAAGACAATATTCAAATGCTTTGGATAATAACAGGCCACCATCTTACAATGGAGATCTCGAAAATTGGAAGAAGCTATGTTTGGTCTGGAACGAACAAGAAAATCACAGAATATGAAATAATAAATGTCCAGATTTTATTTATATTTTTCTTAAAACACTTGAAAATAAGATATAGGAAAAAGCAATAATGTGCATAGTTTTCAGTCTGCATATGTGTGCTTTTCATTCCACTAGGTTAGGCTAATGTTAAATTTTGATATTTGCTAATTCTTTAGAATATACAGCAATACATAATACTGAACACGAATGAATTTTTTTTAGAACATTGTATTCTAAAAAAGAGGCAGGAATTGTTGGCTTCCAAACAAACTTTTCTCTCATGACAAAGGTTGTAACTAAGCTGATACCCCGAAAACAGAGATATGCACATAAGCATGTTAACTTTCATGAAAACCATGAGTTTTCTTATAAAAAGAAATAATGTCTTAAATTCCATAATGAAATGTTGATTTTTCTTTTCCCATATATAGAGTATAACAGTTACAGGTAGATGGAGAAAATCTGTATTATTTAAATAAATTGATTGCAACAAAAAGGGAAATAACCTAATCGTGATTGGGTCGTGAAATAATCTAATGTGATTTGGTCTTTATGAATAAATTCACTCTGATATAAATAAATAGTAGAAATAAAATCCTACTTTTTGTATCTTTGGCTACTTTATTTAATAAACCACAACTATTAATCGTTCATTTTTATAACTGTAAATTATTAGTTTTTAATAAACTGTAATATTGTTTTCGTGTTTTATTTGCTTTTAGTGAAAACATACGAATTCAAAATGCTAGACTAAACATAGCAATTAAAAATCTGCGCAATATAGCTGCGTTATCCAGCCATAATTAATCTGAAAAATAGTGGGTTTCTTCATACTCTGAAGTTAAAAATATAGATTGCTGATGTAGTTAAAAGAGTTATTGCATTCTTTTATTTAAACGTAGCTATTTTTATAGTTTACTGTAAAGCCATTCTGAAATTTTAATGCTTTTTTTAATAATCTACATTACTATAAAACCTGCATTTGTCTTTTTGCTGCTTTCATGTTGAACAGAATTTACTTAATGATACCAAAGGATTTGCTGTGGTACTGAAGTCAGAATTAGAAGAAATTCTTACATGTGGATTTAGTTAAATACAAAGTATCCAAGATACAAAATAATAGACCGACAAAAATCCCATCTTAAAAGATTCATTGTCTGGTGTTATTTTGTTTCTTTCTTAAAATGCTTTCTCGAGAAATGTATAGTTCTTATTAAAATATAGTTCTATACAGTCATTTGTGAAATAACTCTAGTAAACCAATTTTCATGAAACATTCCTAAGTTAATCAGTCAATTCTATATTTCATAAAAATATCCTTCTGCTCTTTTTAAAATATCTGTCTTTCGAGCGGAAAATTCAAAGCTAATAGCTTGATTTTATGTGATTTTGTTTTATTTACACTTATCTTTTGTAAAACAGAAGACCTAATTTACTCATTTTTCTTCACCAATGTACGGGATTTTTTGTTAATTTTTGCGTCCATTTGACTTATTTGTAGCAATTATAAAAGCTGGCACATCACCTTCCTGCTTACAGTGAAGTTATTTTATTTATTTTTTTGAGGCCCTGTGTAAGAATATACAGTAACTAACCTGAGTAACTACAATTATTAACTTATGTATTTAGCACAATCTATCTTTTAATTCGTAGAATAGTTCGTAATAAACTTTAGAACCCATAAAATAACTGATAGGCAAATTATTCACTTGATATTTAAATTAATATCATTCTTATTCTAAATAATAAATGGTATAATCGTTATGATATTATGATGTCTACAAACATTAATATCATCATATAAAGCAATTCACATTTAACATTTCTTTTCATAACAGCTTTCACGATATAAATGTTCATAATTACTAAAATGCCCGTATTGATATTCACTGATAACTTCACATGACTTTCTCATATCCAGATCAATTCCTAATCTTCATGAATAATTTCTTTCTACTTTGCTTAAATCTCCATATTTTCCACAAGACCTATTATTCATTATTATAGATTCAATCTTCTGTGCTTAGAACTATTCTTTGCTTTCATCGTTATTTGTATTTAACAACTTTCAGAGTTATTATAAGTTTCCTTTTGGAAGCAATCACACCCACAATTTTCAATCTTTTTTCTATCACCAACGAGATCAATGGGGATGTTTAAGGTCTCTGG
>JAFIDM010010028.1:9024770-9048008 GCA_023159025.1 Thereuonema tuberculata | reverse complement strand
AAAATTACTAGATTAAATAGATTTTTATTTATTTCGTTCAAAATGATTACGTAACTTCTGTTCAAAAAGAAATTACGATGAAATAAATATTTAAATTTTTATGACTTTCTTTAATATGCTGTTCTTTTCATGTTTATCATTTCATCGCTCAATTTAAATATTTATTTTAAATTACGTTGTAGAAATGGATTTAATTTTAGAAAATTTTGAACTTCAGTTCAATTTGACCTCGGAAGTTTACTTGGAATTAGATATTCCTTGGAACGAAGCAAATAATAAACTTACGAAACAATCCTGAATTTGAGTTCAAATTTAACTTCAGTTCAAATAGGCAAGATGATTTTCCTATTCGCTAAAATGAAGTGATTTCCATGATGGAATGGAGGCTCTAAACTTCGCGCAGATAAACAAAGATGAAGAAGTAAAAAGAGAAACCAATAAAAAAGAAATATCTGCATTTCTTGCAGCGACGAAACGTAATCAGAGTGAAGTGAAAGATTGGGTTGTGATTACGATAACGAATATGATTTATGGTAGGGGTGTGAAAAGGAAAAGAGAAAACGGCAAAGAAGAAAACGGAATATATCTCTTTTAAGAGCTCCCGTTAGCGTGGATGGTTCCTTTATTTTATAGCTAACTGTATATCATAAATCTCAAATCTAAGAATTCGTCTCGCATCTGAATGACAGCAGGAAGTGTGGGTGGATGTTATCCAAATTAAATAACAACACGTTTAAAAAAAAAATTGAGAGAAAAGAAAAAGAAAGTGGAAATATAGACCTTAAAGACGAACAAGGAAAATCCTGAAGACCTACCTTTTGCTCAGTACAGAAGTAAAGGACAAATAGTTATTAGAAAATGATAAGTTATGACAATTCTTAATTAACTAGGATTTCTATTTAAATTGTAATTATGTGTAGTTGCACTGGTTAGAATATAATGTACTTCTCTTATGAATACAAACCTTAGACATTAATTAACCTTAGACATTACGCCAATTCATTAACTGTGGAATCTACGGTCCCTATTTCATTGCAATTCTAATATTTCGAGTCGTTTCATGTAAAATTACAACAAAATTTAAGTTTATATCACTATTTTAATGAGTAAATGAAAGCTGCAAATATATAACTTTTTAAATTATATTTTGAATGGTATTTTTATTGTAATTCTTAATTGTGGTAAGCAATTACATTAACAGTATCCTTTAAATAATTAAGTTTTCGAATAAAACTAAATTACCATTTCAAATTTGAATTTCAAGATTTCTTCGAATACTTTTAGTGTTTTATTTAAATCTGTTACTCATAATTGAAACTTCTTAATCATCATTTCATGTAATGTTTCCTATGGTATCTAGTTTACTACAGTTTACTATAAAGTCTGTATCCAATTTCTGAGCACAGCTCATCTGAACAACAACAGTGATACAGAAAGGTTACAAGCAATGGTATTTAAAAAGATCTTAAAAATGTCTCTTCGTTTCAAGAAAACAGGACTGCATGACATTCAACCTAAGTTATTTACAGAAACTAGGAAAAAAAACTTTTTTAATCTTTAAAAATCAATACATTCCAATTTTATCGTACAATTGTATGGTAAGATTGAAAAAAAAAGAGAAAGTAATAGTTTTACAAAGTACATTAATATAATAGAGTACATAGACTAATTTCATAGTGAACATTAATTTAATAGAGTATTACTCTGAGAAGGAGCAACTTTTTATATATAATTTTATTTATAGTTTTTATAAATATCTTAAAAGGCTAATAGTAGTATTATAATAAGCTTGAATACCTTAAAAACCTGTTTAAGAATGGTGTAAAGAAATTAGAAATGATTTAAAGTCTTGTATAGCGACCTTTTGAAAATATCAATAGACTAGAGGATATAGAGACATTGGAAGCGTTACGTTCCGTTACTATGTTGACATACACGGAACAAAGTAACAATAGATATTCAGTGAAAAACATCTTTATCTGATCATGAAAAAAAAAAAACCTAACAAACAGCAAGACATCAATGGCAATCAATAAAGGGATTAACTTATTATCAATCAAATAGGTCTTGTTAGTAAATCCTTTAATTGGGACCATTAACTCCTTTATTGATTTTGCTACTTAGGTGGCCTGTATTTTTTTGTGTGCTTTTATTTGAAACCTTTGGTGTCAAACATAAATGGAAGGTTGTAATGTTATATCTTATGTAATGGTTTTTGGGGGATTTGTCAGCTTTTGATTCTATTGACTTGAAAACTGAGGATTAACTGGCATTTGCTAACAAGCAAGAAAAGAAAGGCAACAATTGAATATAATTTTTACTAGCAGTGCTAAAAAAAAATACACAAATCCTCTATCCATCTCATATTTCATAAATCATTAGATAATAAACACAGCATACATCCGTTTCATTTTTACCTAATTAGCAACGGTTCACAGAAATCTGAGATATGAAAAACATATTTAATAATAATGACGAAGAACAAGTTGAAGATCCTCCAGTATCTGATGTTCATTTCCTAGCGTCTTATTCCAATTGGGTACCCAGAAACGTCCTATCTCCCATGGCAACTACAACTGATCAAGTCCATTTTGTATGAACTGGCGTCATCATATTCGAGGCGAACAACAACTTCGACTGTTCGAATTATTTATATATTCAAATGACTCCCCCCTTAATATTCTTGTCCGCCCTCCATGTTTTCTTAGTCGAAATGAAAACTTCAGTTCTTCAGAAAATCGCTTCCTGTATTTTAAAATTGGAATATATTTTTTAAAATTCAGGCATGTTTCGTCTCTTTATTTGCCGTTAATGTCTAAATAATTTATGATTCAATTTGTTCTCATGTTTATTTGAGCTTATGGAGTCCGGTTATACCTTAGGCTATTGCACAGCTCTTAAATTTATAGATTTTGGCTAAAAGTTCTTCACATGCCGAGAAAAAGAAGAATTACAATAGAAGAGTCACATTGGAGTTTAAGTCGAAATAGAGAAGATCAGACGATCTACTGTCAAGACAGCTTATTAACTATTTACCCTAGGATATTGAAACTTATGTTTGGATGAATCATTATTCGATTTAATAAAAATCGTATCTAAAAGTAAAGATCAATGGGTAAGAAAACCCTCCAATATACGTTCAAGTATAAGATGTAAGATAACTAACTACTTTCTCTAGGAAGCTGAAACTTAAGGTTATCAACTATAAGGGTCTTTATACTAGACGAATTTTAGACTTAGAGATAAGGATTTAATCGTTGTAAAAATGAAATATTCGTAATCTTGATAACTCAAAACTGAAATAACAGATGGGCGTGTTCAAATACCTATTAAGTTGGCTTTTAATTGCACCCACAGGACTAAAATCCACCATTATATAACTCTTAGCGAAACGCTGTTGATATAGAAACGTTCATAATGTACTGGAAATACTCTTGACTATTTGACTAACAAACAAACATATAGACAAACTAAAGTTGGTACACCAATTGTAATTTCCTTGTCATTATATTAAAGATTATTTACAATTCAATTTTGTCTTCTTCTAATTTCAAACGACGAATGAAATCTATCCAAGTGGAATTCTTATAATCCGACTTCATGCTTCTGAAATGAATTCAAAAACTATTCACAATCACAAACGGAAGGAGAGAGAAAAAAAAAGAAGTCTTTTCTGAGTAAAGTTCTGGAACATTCGAGAAGCGTAGGATTAAGACTTACATGTTTGCGAATCACTGAACCGAATAATGCACGCCATCGATTCGTTTTATCTCTATTTCTTCCATTCAAATTGCCTAAAAAGCTTTCCATGCAATTATCAAACTGCAAGAAATACAACTCATGAATGCGAACCAGTAATAGCTTGAAATTGGTGGCCATCATAAAATCGATTGTTGCAAACTACTGGAACCAGATATTGACAAACTTGTTTACTTATCAGTAGATGTAAACCTTAACTTCAGGGATGCCAGACTCTGCCTGCGATTTAAGAAATTACGGTATATCAGGGTATATTTTAGAGAACATCCTTTTAATGTAGTTCAGCACTCAAAATACAACAGGACTTTCTTCTTGGGTACTGAACATTTGAAAAATTTAAACAGATTAATAATTTTCAGTGAGAACTCCTCCAAAAATTATGAAATTTTTTTAATTACACGAAATTCAGGAGAAATAAAATGTAAAATTTGTAGGATAAACCCTGTAAATTATAATGTATATAATGCTTAATGTGTGTTGATGATTTTAAAAGTAACTTCATGTAAAGGTATCAGATAGGCAATGTTTTAATACAAAAAAAATAAAAATTCATTTTTCTTTTTGGAAATTTTTGAACAACTTACTTTTTCAAATTTTGATATATAATCATGTTTCATAATTCTTTTGCTTATGTATTGGTAAATTATTTAAGTTATCATAGAAAGGCATTATATACTTGGTGCATTGAGAAAACAGTTTGCATAAAACGTCTTTATACTTCAGCAAAATTATTCGGTAATATTTTGACGTAAAGTTGTATCATATTTGGCAAAGGAAAACATTTTAAGCATTCCCAAAACGATATTAAAAGATTAATTTAAAAGATATGCTCTAATGTAATATTAAGCTTCTGTTATCTGAGTTGTTTTTCTTAAATAAATTTACTTAGTAAAAATTTAGAATAAATTGTTTTTAGAAAGGCAGCTTTGTTCTTCAGTATTACGATTTAATCTATGAACTTAAATTTACCTGTTAAAGAGAACAAAGCATAAAATTTATAGTTGTCTTAAGTCAGAAGTAGCATTTGATGGCTGTAAACTGTCTGTTAGTGTTTCCGGTGTAGATGCCTCGCTAAAAACTGTGCCTCAGGAATAAGAATTGTAGCTTTTTGCTTTTATTATCTGTCCCTTACTTTATGATACCATCAAAAAAAAAAGAAAAAAAAGAAACATGAACATTATGATTAACTGCAATGTGTCCCTGACAGTGGAATTCCATCTATTTCGTATTCATGTCAACTTTTCTGCAAATAATATGAGTCACTTCATGTTTCCAAGGAAGTTTGTTCCCGGCAGTTGAGGTGTGTTTATCACTTTCCTTACATTTGTCTTCTCTTGGAGATAAGCGTGAAACACTTTATTTTCAACAAAGCATGAATATCTGGCGTAATAACAGTCAACAGCGTGTCATTGTCCGTTTCACTGTCTCACTTTCTAAGACGACGAGGGGAGGTTTTGTAGTAAGTTTATAAGAATTTCTTTAGAGTTGAAACATGTCTTAAATATCTTGTCATTTGTAAGCGAAACATTTACAGCGCTGCTAAAATTAGAGCTGCTGCACCACTGTTCAAAATTTATATCCCTAGACTACTGGAAATTTACTTTTCACGGAGTGCGCAGAAAATTCTGAATTCCAAGAAAAGAATGTTGTGAATGAATGGTCTGCCTCTGAATGCCCGGGTTGAAGCTAAAATCTCAGAAAGTATCTTCAAGCTCACGGAAAGAAAGCATTTACCAGCAAAACAATACCCTTAAAGTCAAAGCGAGAAATGCATGAATTCAGGTATCTGTTTGAAAATTAAAATTCAGCATTGGTATTCTAATTTAAGAATTCCAAAGCATTCTTTTGTCGAATGGAACGCAGACCACACTTTGAACATTGAAACTACAATTCAAGTTTGCAATTCAGCGATGCAGAATGTAGCCCACGCCAGATATAGACCTATTTTTTTTAAGAAAATGTTGTAGAAATAGATACTAAATGTTAAACGTTTCAAAAAGACGTTTATATCTTGAAAAAACGTGCTACATATATTTATTTTCTAAAAATAAAAATGGTGTTAGGTAACTAATAATTGTTACAATAAATAGCAGCAACGTTGTTTAAGAATCAAGAATATGTAATTGATGCACTTCATACTAAGAGTTTTAAGTCTACTTTCCAATTGGAAGGTGAGGCTAATCAAATACTTAGTGTGTAAAATATTTCTCTTTCTAATAATTTCTGAACCTCTCGTTGGAAATTAATATTCAAACGTAGAAGGTTTTGTGGAAAGTTCTTAATACGTTTGCAGTAGAATATTAAATTTAAAGGAATTAATGTATTAGTCCAATTAAATAAGTACAATAGCTGATTCAAATAACTAAATAATTTAAAACTCCATTACTAAACTTTAGATTTATGGATAGACATCACACAGATATTGTCAAATCATTAATCGTATTCTTGGAACAAACATAACTGAATTATCTGCAACACCTCGTGACTTTATCGTCGTATTCTTTCTTCTTTAAATTCAAGAACAAATTCCCTGTAAAGGCATTGGTCAAGCCCAGGTAACGTTGTTTATCTGTGTTTTCGCTCTCGAACACTGAATGCTCCATCACTGGTTTCCAATTGGGTGGCTTTATTTCTGGCAAATACTTTAAAAGCCCCTTCATGAATCTAAATAATTATTCTCGCCTGATAATCATTAACACTATAGAAGCACTGATTTAAAGATGTATAACTTTCATTGGATTCATAAAGATATATTCATTACAGACAGTTTCATATACATTTATATCCAAACCTCGGCATTGGTTTTGCTCTTCACATCTTTGTAGCACACAGTTCGATTCCAAAAAACTTTCTTCAAAATTTTCGTTCTAATCTGCACTAAGAGGAAGTCTCGTGCAGCTCTTTATTATGCTCGCTTTAGTATATCACTTTAATTGCTGGCGTCGCAGCATCACATCTTCAAGGTTAACTTTTGTTTTAATTTCAATTTTTAATTCTTTTGCACAAATGATACATTAATCAATTCATAATTTACCCATAGATTTGTGTGAATATGAGAATGTTTATACAAGTCATTCTGTAAATGTCTAATGAGCATATATCGATTATATTACAAAGAGCAACTTTTCAGCAAAATAAATATCTTTAAATAGATGGGTTACATCAAGAAGAGGAAAAGATTAATACAAAACAAAAATAAATATTAGTTTAAAAAAAAAACTTGTGTTTTCACTATATACTAACTTTGACCTCTTTTTGGGATCACTTTCAGCTTATTTTTCAACACGAAAATGTGGGTTATCAAATCAATCAAATTATAAGGGGCAGACATACATACACATAAATTTTTGCACAACTGCATGAATCTTCTTGAAACTTGGTATGGATATTCGAGGACTTAGGACGATAACTTTTATTTCTGAAATTGTCCATGTCGAGAAATTAGAGAAAACCACATAAATTCCCATATTTAAAATCTAAAACAATAGATTTCTATCCTATTTCCGTTAATATCTTGTGTTAAACAAGGAATATTAAGTTCTTATCCATTTTCTCATAAAAATGAATGAATTTACTCAATACAAAAGCAAAAAAATTTCCCTTTTCTGAAAAGAGTTAAACCTACATTTACGTACTTAAAGGTGTCTGAAGGAAATATATTTACTTAATTTTTTTTTTAGAAAATTTGTACTTGTTGTATTCCGTAGATTTTACATAAATAAAAGCTTTTCTTTTTTTTTGTCCTTGTTTTGACTTAAAAAATAATGAAATTTTAAGAAATAAAATTATAAATCTTTCGCACTTTATTTGTAATATTAATCATAAGTATTAAGGAAAGATTAACACTTTATTCAGAAATCACTATCTTTTGTCTATCACCAATTAGTAGATTATCCACAAAGTACTTGATGTGAAAGCAAAGAGGGAATATACGACGAAATACATTAAAATAGAAATACAATAAAATACTGACAATAGAATTTTCAGTTATCAACTACAGACATTGTTACATCATTCTGGCTTAGCTATTTATCTCCTAACTTACCGAAGTGAAACTCGGGATGAAAACAAAATATGAAATAATTAATTAAATCATATAATACACTGCAAAAAATGGCGAATGAGCCAATTTCAATTCCATGTTATACCGCCAAATTTATAAAATATATCAACTATATACGCATAGTTAAATTTGTTTGTTTGTTTTTACGTATGTATGTATGTTGGTACGAATGTAAGCGGTATTTTAGAACGTGTGTCTTGAGACAGGATCTTCTATGGATTAAGCAGATAGTTTTTTTAATCCTATTTAATCTTGAGGAAGTTTTTCATGTTATTTAAATATTTTAAAGTAGAGAGGCATAAATAAAGAACTGAATTGATCTTCTTCTCTTCAGGAATTATTGAAATTTAAATTTAAATTTTTTAAAGAATTAAGAAAATAAGTACAGCCGGACCTCTATTTAATGAAGTAGCTAAATCCCGAAAAAAAGTTCGTTATATGGAAAATTCATTATATAGAGATTCACCTTTTAAAATTACTTCAAATTACATAAACAGATTTAAAATACATAAACAATAAATATTATTAAAAAAGTAATAATTTTAATGACATAAAGCATACATTGCCATATGTGTACTTAAATTTTACTAATAAAGTCGGTTAATATATCGGAAGCGCAGTGGTGCCTCAAAAAAAAAAAATACACAATGAAAAATTTGTCTTTTTCTTTTGAAAAAGTGTTTTCGCTCATAGTACGCCGTGCATCTTTGCAATGCACTAAAACCCATTCAGTAATCCGCGTCGGATTGTTTCAAATGATTTTAGCATTTCATCATACGAAGGTTTTTGATTTTTGCATCATGATCATTTCCATTTTCATCATCTTCATCTTCATCGCAATTCATAGCTGTATTGTTTTTATTTTTCACACTGTCCAAAATATCCGATTCAGTTAGTGTTTCCGAGGGGTCTCAACTTCAAAATCAAGTGAAAGATAATCATCAATCAGCACATCATCGTTAATTTCTTCTTTTTCCCTCAACTGTGGATACATTTCTTTCATTTCCTCTAAGGGAATATTAATAATAAAAACATTTCAAGGAGAAAAAAAAAATAGATATCACGAAAAAGTTCGTTAAATAGAAAATGCACTTCGCTATTTGGAGGTTATTTTACGAAGAAATTAGCAAAATGTTCTTGGTTCCAAAGAAAAGTTCGCAAAATAGAGAAATTCGCAAAATAGAGGCTCGTTAAATAGAGGTCCTACTGTATTTACAAACGAACGATTTTCTTTCATTTGTATTACAAATTAAACACCATGGTTTCGAAACCTTTTTTCTCTTTTTTTTTCATTAAAAAAATCAAAATTCCTATTGTAACTTAAAAGTATATAAAAAAAAAAAATAGTTGAAATGATTTTTTCTTCATTCTTCATATTATGGAATTTCTTTTTTCTTAAATTCCAATAATACAAAGCTATAATTAATTAAAGTATTATAAAATCTTATCATGTTTTTTCATAAGATGGTCCAAATTTTTATGTCAAAAAACTGGCTATAAGTTGTAATATTCCGTTAATTACTCCAGACTATCTACAGTTTAGTCAGATTGTGCATTCGGTTGTTTTGTACTTAGTGGTACAGAATGGAGAAAATATATTTACTTCCTAAGGGATTTTGATTCAGGAAAGGTGTTTTAAAGCGTAGACTATACATGAATCTCACTGGATTCATCTAAAGCAGCTGCTTCCAGTTTAGATGGGAGTTACCTAACTTACAACGAACTATTGTCCTCCAAATGAGAGATGGCCGCCCTGTTTTTGTGAGATCTGCGCATGTATGATCGATTAGTCTGGTCAGGCACTTCCGTCTTATTTTAAGACAGGACGTCGCCATTACGGTTATCGCTTGTTACTTTGCAAAAGAGCATTGTATTTATAAATAATATATATTTATTTATTTATATAAATACTTATTGTTAGCAACTGTTATTGAAATAACGCTAAATAGTCGAGAGAAGTTTTAATTTGGCGTTATGAACATGTCTTTCTCAGTGAAAACAAACGACGGCGTCCATTGTGACAGGAAAACATAATTGATCAGCTACCGGAAGGGCTGCGCAGTTCAAACTTCCGCCGGCCATCTCTCATTTGGAGGACAATTATTCTTGGTATACAGAGTTATAATTTATTTAACTAAGGAACTGGGCAGGGATTTAATTAAGCTCATTATAAACTCTATATAATAGCGTAAAGAAAGAATTTATGCACTAAATTACTATATTTCATTGTATCCTTATATTATTATGTAGATTCATCTTTAAAACGAATAACTAGAAGGTGAGTTTTCGAATAATAAAAAACATAAACAAATATAATTTTAACATTTTGTAGTTTTTAATATGTCAGTACGCTATAATAGTGTAATGGAATTACAAGGATAACAATTAAGGCCAACTTGTTCCTTAAGCCGGGGGAGGTAAGGCACCAGGCGGTCAGTTCTATGCCCGCTCACATCTACCTCCCGGTACCAACTGCATTTAAGGTTGGGCGAGTCCTTGGACCCGTCTGGAGAGAAAGAACAGGACAAAAATTCGCCTCCCACAATCGGGGACCGGGCTTAAAAAAAAGTCGTAAAACGAAAGGAGAAATGCGGGTCAAGATCCAATAAAGATAGTTACAGAATAATTTGAAAACACATGAGGGAGTTGGATCAGTGAAAATGATCCAGAAATGCTTGAAAATATAAACAAACGAAAGGAGAATACAGCAGAGGATTAGTGAAAGAGATATAAGAAGACACTGAAGATTAAATCCACAAAGAAGAGAATTAAGCTCTCGTTCCATTACGAAGAAAAAAGAAAAAAGCATAAAATTCAATGTTTTTAGATTGCATTTATAATCTTTTCCAAAAGTAATATTTTCTTCACGTTTGGTATCCGTAAACAGCAACGAATCTTTTAACACTTACACAAGTTCATAAAACAAATACGAAACATCTATAGTATTTACGATTACTAAAATACAGGATAAGGGTTCATATTTTTTTAACAACAAAATTAGCAACTGTAAGCTTTTTAGACGTCTTTACATAGAATTCAAAGATTAAAAGTACATTAAATTAATTGTAACGGATAAAACAGCCTACATTTGCATTGTAATTTTAATATTTAATAATATTTAGTTAATATTTAGTGAATACAAACAGTATAACTTTACCATTTTCGGAAAAATATGAATTAAATCCGCATTATTTAATTAAATTGTCTGAATCGAATTAACTTTAATCTTTCAAGTCACGCGTAATGGAATAAGGATTTAATATTCATTGTTTAAGATATTGAGATATTAACAGAAATAGATAGAACCATTACTTATTTCCCAATGCTTTTCAATGTTTGCTGTCGTCTCACGTGAATTCTCGACAAGACCCTTTTTTTGGAAACGATTTCAAATCTAAAAGTTAGATCCTTCCTAGATCTTGAAAATGCATATCAAGGTTCAAGAAGAACCACCGAGCGGTTCAAAAGATGCTAGAGGGACACACATACAGACGCCTGCCTAACTGATTTTCGATTCGGAATATCAAATTAAAAAAATTACTTAAATTATAATTTTGTTTAATAAATCTATACCTTAAGGCATATAAGAATGAAATTACTTGAGCCAGATCTTATACACTTTAAATTTCTGTCTAATTAATGAACATGTCTAAATTAAATTGTTCAAATACAATTTTTATATTTTTGTTATGTATTTTATAAATTTTAGCTGATTTCAAAAAGAAAAATAAATATTTATAAACATTTTTAAGTATTTATAGAAAATTAGAATTAATATAACATTACGAAATTTTATTAATTTTTTTAAAGTGTATTCTATGTGGTTGTCTATCTGCAATAGGAATTCAGTCGGCAATTCAGTCCTGGTCGTATTGGACAATGACTTGTCATCTACAAAGAGTATAGTATTAATCCATATTCTATTATTTATCCTAATCCCAGGAGGTATTGCGGTTCTCCAATATCTGATCACGGAAAACCACACATTCGATTCGACATCATTTAAACACGTTTTACATTTTCATTACTTCAGCTCTCAATCGCAAAAGAGAAATTGATGACAGAACAGTCACATATTTCTGGAATAACTTTTACACAAAAAAGAAGCTAAACGAATAGAACTGGAAACTTTAAAAATAGAGGCTGATGAATATAAAATAAGATATAAACAGAAGAGATGAAATACTTTAGAAAACATTTATTTTAAACTTTTTTTGGGGGTTCATTCTATAAAAAAAAAAAAATTAAAAATAATACTCGAAAAATTTGAAGAAAAAAAAATGCCTCAAATATTTATTTGAATGTAAATATTTATTATATCTTATTTTTGGCAAATAATAATTATTTCAATGGCAAAGCTCAAAAAGAAAATCTGGATTTTTAACAACTTAGGAATCGCAGCAGATTAAGGGACCCGCCCAGGGCCTCAGAAACTATGTGGAAGGCCCTGTTACAGAAGGCAAGAATAAGTGAAATTGAATTAAATATATTTCAAATAAATTCGTACAGAAATAATTAACAGAAAAGAAAAGCTCCTGGAAAATAGAATTAAAAAAAGTTTTTTTTTGAAAGTTGACAGAAAGAGCAAAAGATGTTTTCGAAAACTACTTCTAATTAAAGTCAAAAGGAAAAAGTACATTAAATACGAGAGCAAATAAGCAGGAAAATTTAATCAACAAAAAATAGTTTAAAAAGGCTCAAAATTTTTTTTGTTAATTCCATTAATTTCAGTTTTATCGTGAGAGACGGCTTTGAGCATCAAGAAAACCAGAGACATTCTTCTAAGGCAAGGATTGTTCAGGACGTGTTCTGTTTACAAAAACATTGAATTTCATTAATGTATTACCGACTTCAAATTTATAGTTTAGCACTTTTCACCACTAATAGTTTCGCAAGGTAACATAGTTGCAAAAGAGATCTTTCTGTCTGCTGCATTTGTACTCCACACGGTCTCAGTTTTTTTATACTAAGATTACTTTTCCAACAGCAAAATTAGGAGGTTGTGGGTTTCAGCGACTAAATCAAATCACTAAATATATCGGATCTACATTGTATTAATAGGATTCAAAGGAATATATCACAATGCTATCTTCAATGGATATCGTTTAAAAGAATTTTAAACGATGTTTTTCAATTGCATTCAAGACATAAGGGAAGATCAAATTTAACCTTTACATTATTTCAAACGAAATATAAAAATTTAAAATCAGAAAATCAATTAGTTTTTAATATCTATTCCAACAGAATGTCCCTTTAATGTGAACTCCTTTTTCTTGGAATCCTTTTAAAAACAATTTCGAATCTAAATTATTTTTTTTTAATTCTAGCAAATAGAAAATATCTTAAGGAAAAGAGATTTTTAATGATTTTTGCATTAAATGATAAACAAATGAAGTGAACTTTTTATATTCAAAGGTTCCTTTGTTTTCTTTTCATCTTTGGTTACTTATTTAATTCCATAGTTTTTAATTTTCTCTTAAAATTCGAAACCATAATAGAAGTATTCGTTAAGGACTGCTTTAAAAAGGGTAGAAGGGCTTTAAAATTCTATTAGATCATAATGAAATCTCGGATTGGTCGATCAGCTTTACCATTTTTCTTGATATCAAATTTCATGAAAACCTTTCAGTTGAAACATTAGCATTTTAGTCATAAAAGTAACACTACGCTACTCTTCACTATAGATTTACCTGTAGCATAGAAAGATAAAGTCACTACAGACAGTGAGCCTAGATATGCAGTGTTAAAGAAATTCCTAAATAATTTATGATGTTAAAAATATAACTAGGTCAAAAACCTACGAATAACATTACCTGTATTATACGTAAGACAGACAACTAAGCCTTGATATCTGTTTGTTAAATTATACAGAGAAAGAACTGCAATGAATTTAATTTTTAAAAAACACCAACTCATTTATTTTGTGAGAGATGATGTTTATATGTTAAAAGGAAACCTCTTATATTAATCTGTTTTTATGTCAAATGCGACATGTTTATTTGCAGTTTAGTCCTAACTGAGCTTTAAGAGCGATTATATTTTGTTAGAAGGTGAGGTATGTAAATTTATTTATTAATCCTTCTTCACAAACGTTCTTTCGTTTTATAGCGATATCATCGTATCTTCTGTGGATTCGATAGACTCAATGGAATGAAACTAAAATCAGAATATAAAATATAAATATAATTGGGATATAAAAATTCTTCAATTGCCGTACGTGTTTCTTCTTCTGTATATCTTGATATCTTCTGTATATCTTTGGAAAAATCTCCTTTTTCATTTTCATTCTTCTTTATCTGATCTCTTGGTGGCGTTTTCCTACAATATATCTTTTTCATTTCTTTTCAAAGCTCCACAACAATTATTACATACAGTCCTAGTAACTCCAAAATAATGGTTTTGGTGCAAGATTTAACTATTGCATGTACTGCATTAGTTAGGTTCAGCATATAGACATGTAGCTTTTTTCAAATTGGAGTTTTTGTAAAGTTGAATTTAAATAATCAATTTGACCAAAATCATATGATAACAAAATAAAAATGCTAATGTAGCTAATCTTGTTAATGCTAATCGTTTTTTATATCCCATGCTTTAATTTTTTAGCGTCAATGGTCACTCGAACCATATTTACAACTTCTGGGGATTGTGGAAAGTCCAGCTCCCTTTCCAGAAGCAAGTGCTTGGCAGGGACATCAAAAAGGCGGCCTGAGTCATTTAGAAAGAAAGAAATAGAGTTCTCACTAAGACGCTATGGAAAAAAAAAGTTTTTATGTTACTTTTTGGGAGAAGTGACCTGACTTGAAATCAAAGTTTTCTTAACGAGGGACAATCGTCCTCACAGTGTCAACTTATAGAACACTATATAAAATTTATAAAGGAAAGCACTCATTTTATTGTTATAAAAACAATAGTTTTATCTTAAATGTTCAATCTAAAATTGAGTCACAAAGTTCAATTTTATAAATTATTAGAACTTTTTAAATTAATGACTTAACATTAATTGATTCTTAATCATTTCTGTTAGAGTTTGCTTCATGAAAGATTATCAAAGGGGAGTGGCAATTATTAATGGATTAATCATTTATCTCAGGGATACCTATTATTGAAAAAAAAAAACCTGAACTTTTATTATCACTTCTTGGACGAATATAAAAGAAATGGGATATTGCTAATTATTGGAATTTCTTGTACCATAATAACGTTCTCAGTTCAAATATCAACTTATTTTTAGCTTAAATGTCAAAAATGCAATTATTTCATTTCAATTGCTGTATGGCTAAGTTCTCGGACTCAAATGCTGGAGACTCTCGGTTCGAATCCGTATATCTACTGTTTTCTTTCTTTTTTCTCATTGTCCGGTGTTTTTTTTTTCTTATTTTCCTAACTTTTTTTTTTATTTTTCCTTGCATTAATGTACTACTTCTTTTTTTATTATAATTTTTATTTTATTTTTTTCATTATTATGGGTCGCCCTTAAATTTATGCCTTAGCTTAAAATTATATTCACTTGTTTTTAAGATCAATTTCACTTACTATTTCTCAAATTGATACCATTGTTTCTCTGAGCACTGAAGATTCGCTGCACGACCGAGTTACCTAATGACACGTTGCTTTAATGAATTTACATCACAAGGGAAGCAGCTATTGTCAGCCATTCATTACTACTGTGATATAATAAATTCAATCTTTTTCAAGTTCCTTTTATTGTTAGACTCTTACTGAATTACTGCGGACACTCAGTTAGGCTTTGTAAGTAATGTAATTTCCTAGGTTCGTCCGTCAAAGCAACCGGAATGAATTCTCCTCCTTAACAAACTATTCATTTCAAGAATGTGGATGCCTAATTAAATCACCCACAGTGACATCACAGTACCAAACTGTTATCAACATCAATATGATCTCCTGCGTAACCTTAATTGCACTACTTCCCATAGCCAACAATTAAGATGGCGGAACTGAACATGGCGTATTTTTTAAAAAATGCCAATTCCAAGTAAATTACGCCACAAACACTTGGAATTTCTTTAAAGCTGTTTTACAATTTTTTTTTCAGTTTATCTTTTTTTAGTTTCTTTTTTAATGAGACTTTGATAGTTTAAGTTATAAGTTATTAAAATACAGCTAAACAAAGATTTTTAGTATACTTTGCTACGAAAGTGAGGTTTATGAGATCACTCGGACTATGTGTGTGTGTGTGTGTGTGTGTGTGTGCGCGTGTGTTCCCGCTCCTAATAATGTTTCAAATGTTCAATGGATCCTCGTGAAACTTAGTACAAATATTTAAGGAATAGAAATGATTTATCAGTAAGTTTTATATTTGACATGTTTTCCAAGTAGATCCTAATCGAGAAATTAGGGCGAGAAAGTGATAAAAAACTTCCCTTAAAAACACATTGAAATATAAACAATGGATTTCTAGCCTATTTCGAAAAACACTTCATTGCATTAAATAGTGAATTTTAATCTCCTTTTAACTAATCCACTACTTGCTTTACAATTACATATTATTAAAATTAATCCGATTTAAACCACTTAAGAAAGTAATAGGGATTCAATATTTTCTTTTAAGAAAGCAAGAAATTTTGTAGTTTTTTTTTTTAAAAAAATTGAATATAAATGTAGACTTTCCGTTTTTGGCATTTTCATGACTTTACAAAAAAAAAAAAAAAGAATTGACAGGTTAAAGAAAGTAAGCTTTAAGTTCTTCAAACTGACTTCCTGTTCACTATTCGAAAGCTAGACTGTGTTGTAAGCGGTTTCAAGCTACTTCTCTAAGTGGTCTCCTGCGCTTCCCAGAAGTTCCCTCCGTATGGAAAGCTCTCGTGACAAAATTACTGCTTGTCAAAAGTGTCATAACATCGTTGAATTGAGCGCAACATCTCCCATCTCAATATATCATTGAGACAGGAGCGGGAACAGCAACGATCACGACACTCGGATTCTAATTCCAGACGATGTGACATTGGAATTCATAAGATAAACATCCATCTACGTCGTGATATCAAAAATTAATTAGTTGTCCGCTTCCAATCGACTCAATAAATAAGGGACCACAGCAGCGACAAGTGAGTTTGAAGAATTGCGGATCTTTAAGATTTGTGTAATTTATCTTTTAATTGTGAAGCGGTAAAAAAAACAAAATGGCAAATAATTAATGAAAAACAATATCGCAATGATAAGTACACAACAAGTAGATTCTCAAAAACTAATTACAAGAACTTGAAGCCTACTTTTATAAAAATGTTGTTTATATAATGTGTTTCGTTGTTCATCTCTACACAAATGAAAGGTCCCTGTACTTGCAATTTGTCAGCCGGATTCATCCACAATCCTAAAATTTTTATTTTAGTTCTTAAAGATTATCTCATACATTTTTACCATTACAGTTCTTGTCATTCAAAATTGCTAGTAAAGTAAATTTTCTCGAATTATTAGTTTTGTTTTTTTTTTAACTTTCTTTTTTTCCTTAACTTTAAAGGAACTGCAAAACTTCATAAAATTATATATTTAATACTTCAGTAAATTATTGAATAAGTAAAAACTGTATTAAATTAAATTCCTGTTTAAGTTATGTAACGTTACGTAATTTTATTAGCTATGTTATTTAGAATGAATTAATTCTACAAATTTTATTAGTTTAATTTCTAATCCATGAAAACGACGAAAATGCAATCCATCGGATTATATTATCACTGAAGTACCAACAGTACACTTTTTCAATTTTATGAAAAAAAAAAGAACTTAAATCCGCATTATTTCCTTGAATCATCTAAGTTGTATTAATTTTAATTGTATTAAACAGGATGTGATGGATTAGCTGAAATGATTTAATATTCATTTTAAAACAATGAATTATTAACATAAGTAGAATAGAAATCCAATGTTTCGGTTCTAATAACATTTATTGTTTCCTTCTTCATGGTAATTTCTCAATAAGGACCCATTTGGAGACGATTGAAATATAAATGTTAAGATCGCTGTAGTCCTCGAATAAGCATACCAAGTTTGAAGAAGATCTATCCGACAGTTCAGAAGCAATTAGGAAAGAAGACACACACACATGCACTGATATTTGCATCTTATTTTCTTGGAAGGCGGTTAAAACTAGAGACTGTACTAGCAGAAGTACATGTTTATTTTGTTTTTTTCTATATTCTAGTACTTTCTTAGAAATACTATTTATTTATTTAAAATTAACTAAGATTTTCTGCAAAAAACTTTTCAGTATTAAATTTATAGTTGCAAACAATAAAGTTTGTAATCTTGTGTATTTTTCTGTTCCAGTAGTTGCTGGATCCTTTGTTTTCCTTAAGGCTTTGGCAGTCCATCTTCTTCTTAGAAAAAGAATTGACATCAAAGCAATTAGGAAGACTGTATCTAAACTGTACTTAGAGACCGATTTATAGGTGAACTACTTGAGATATGGTCTCGTGCAATCCCGTCTGTTTTCATTAGCGAGAATTTCTTAATGTTAATTAATAGCTGTAATTTGGGATCTGAGTTGACTAAGATTAAGAAATTATTGGAAGATCTTCTCGGAACACCCGCAGTTTGGAAGCTTTCCCTAGATTAGTGCAAATTAAAAGTTAAAATTTAGTAGCAATTTCAGATGAGACGATGGGAATATAATTATTTGTCGTTTCTGTCTCCATTGTCTCTGAAGTGGTGCCTGCAATTGTTAGATTAGTGTCAGCAAAGACCATTTTCAGTCGTAAGTTTTCCGCCATTTTGGAGACACCTTTCGCATCCATCATGAATCAAATAAGATTTACTGTATAAATTCAGGTAAAACTTCTGAATATACCAAACCGAAGAAGCTTTAGAATAATTTATCTCTGAAATAATTCCCTCAGTATTTTTAAATTACAGCTTGTGTTGATGTCCAGCAAAACATAACAGATTTTTAACATAACTTTACTTTTTTAACTTAATCAGATTATTAAAAGTAGAATTCTGTCATATGACGAAAAACACACCTGTAAAATTTTGATGGAAGCGAAAATAGGGACTATGATTTTTAATTTTATTTAATATTTATGTTTATAAACAAAATTTGAAATTAAAATTAATTAAACACAACAAATAAATACTTTTTTTAAATTAATGTTGCAAGTCAGATTTCTTGAAAAAAAGAAAAAATGAAATTATCTAATACAAAATTTTTTGTAACCTCCTTACAAATGTTTCCATAGTTACCAATTTCTTTAGCAATCTTATATTTTGTAATGGTCTCCTTTTAATCGCGAAGCTGTGCTGATTTTTTTTTCTTTTTGTTTGAAACTAACATAGAAAAACTTAACTATTTATCTTTTTCAAAATCGTAACAAAATCCACTTTTAAAGGATATAACTTAACTCATAAGCACAATTAGGAATCTCACTTTGTTGAAACGAAACGCTGGCGATCATCATCTGAATTCATTAAGCTAATTAGAAATTTACATTATTGAAGCACACAGCTTGGCGAAGAACGGAAGATAATTGATTAAATTTAATGTTTTCGTTCAATTTGCTATTAAAGTTTGACACAAAATGGGCAGATTTCATCAACAGTATCCTTTTCGTTCAAAATCTTAGACATTATTTTGCCTCATTGGGTTGGATTGATATGTGGTAGCTAAATATGAATATCCAAGCCTTTATTTTTTTAAAACACTTAATATCGTTCGTGTTAGGTCTTACATGAAGTTGAACACTTTTCCTCTAAATAGATTTCTTAGGCATAATGATTTGCTGTTTGGTAGTACTAGATTCAATTCACAACTCTAAATGTAAATAAAGTTGTAACAGATCTATTTACCAATTTGTTAATGAGTTTCCAATGTAGCAATGCGAGTAGCAAAGGAAATTCTTTCAAATTTGGCACCAGCTTTTAAGTTTCTAATATCAGTTTCTCAAATCATCATCTTGGCGCGCTTTTAGTCCTAACAAAGAAATTGGAAGGTAGAAGTCTTTTCAGTTCACGTCAGACACAATTGTGATGTTAAAAAGAAATTCCATTTCCCCTTGTTGACGAAAGCCAAAAGACATTTCAGAAATGGAGAAGAACTTGAAAGACTCTGAAAACCTTTTCGGAGAACAATCAGCAATTCTAATTGTCTTGGCAGAAGAAAAGGTAGAAGAGGAAAAGGCCTATAAGAAAGCGCCGCCGTTAGATAACAGTGAAACTCGTTATGCTGAGTGCAGATAGCAGGTAAGTCGACAGAGCTTCCCGCCAAAGCATGGGACAGAAATTCTGATGGTTTTGAATTGCAATTAGGAACACACTCCAAACACAACTGATTTCTTTTCTATCACAAACCACAATCGTTATATAAGGCCTGTCAAGTTCCAGCAAAAAAGTCATCTTTTTCTTTTTAATTATGATCCTTTGCCAAAGACGATAATGGGTAAAAGGAACTTTATAATACTGAAAGTCAATTTCTAAAACTTTTGGCGATTTATTGTAAATATAGGTTTTTAAAATGTACTCGAAAATTACAAAAAATTACCTGTCGTTTTATGAGCATCTTAGCCTGATGCGAGCACCACCAGCCTCAAAGGTTGTTACGAATTTTTTTAACAAAATATTTCAAAATTACAGCATCAATATATAGAGGGATCCCTACACGTACAAGAACACACAAATCGACACATGGTAACCCTCACCATATCAATATCCTTACAGAGGCATGCCCAGAATTTGGATTAGGAGGGTTACGGTGGTCTAAAGAACCAGAGAAAAATATTGAGCCCTTTATCCGGATGAGGGCGGGGAGTTTACAAGCAAACTGATTTTTTCCAACCAAAAAACAAGTCCAGAATGTTAGATGTCTTTCATTTTCGGATACAATCAGGGAAGACTACAACACCTACTAAACCCTTCTGCTCGATACGTCAACTACCTCTTACATTGTCCGAAGTCTACTGATAACTTAGGATGGTGGCATCCGTTTCCGAATCTTAAGACAATAAAACAAGCAATCCGATGTAGATGGCACCATGATATTAAATTCACTAAATGTTACACTTTAATAGATGTTACAAACGAACATGGAAGAATCAATAACATGTAGAAAATCTATCAACTAATAATAACAAGCGTAAATAATTCAACTACATATTTGTAATCATTCAAAAGTGATAACACATTGGTTACAGAAATAATTTCAGAACAATCAATGAATGTAAAATTAATTTACAAGCTAACGTGGTCTGCTTAATGAAAATTTCTAACAAATAAAAAACCAGTACATTGTAATTAACAGCTATTTAAAGTAATTTTACATTGAAATGGTAATGGATATTTGAAGTTGTTTTCCGTTGACTTTACTAAAATACATTAGTAAAACTATAGAGCTTATTAGATTATAGTTTTACTAATGTATTTTGTTTAACTATTGTTCACAAGAAGAGTCAAGATTGATTAAGTACCTCTGTGTCGAGGTTGAAAGCTCAATGTCAAGAGGTCTTACCTGATAATACTATGAAGCGTGAAACATCTGTACCTAAACTCACGATCTTATTTATTAATATATGAAATTCTAACTGCAATGCAAATATTCAATTATTTGTCAATTCAATCGAAATATTCTTTTAGTATCTTTATTATATTTACAAAATACTTCAAGAGATATTTTATTAAAAACCTTATTACAGTTCGTTTGCCATTCCTTTAAATTTTGTTAGTTTCATTTAAATTTACAAATATTGAGATTTACGGATTCCAGCAGCGCTGTATAATTAATGATTCTACTTAATTGGCATTTTAATTACTACTTTTTTTTTGCTTTTATTAAGCTTTCTTTGTAATACTTTCTTATCTATGAAGATTTCTATAGTAAAACCTAAAAAGACTTTAAGAAAAAAAAGATACATATGATTTCCATCTCATATTATGGATTTACGATCTAATACGTTTTACTGTAAAATCAATTCTTATGTTTTGTTTTTTCGTAACTCATTTTCAACTCATTTTTCATTTTTCATTTAAAATACAGAACAAAAACACTGATCGAGAAAACAGTGGTAATAGCGAGACAGGATTAAGGGTTCTTGGAAATAAGAAGGCAATTAAAAAAAGAACTCACTAATTAAGTTAAGAGGCAGCAAACTCAGTAATCTTGTGTTTAGAAATAATTAACATAATAGACTCTAAAAAGAAAAGCTTTTTTTTTCTTTTCTTTTCAAGACCTAATGAAGGAAGATGGTCAACAGGAACCTGCGCACAAACTAAAACCCTCTGCTTTCAAACCTCATTCTTTACTTGCCTCCCATCCCCCTGCCTTTCGTAGAGAAAGGGAGTAAATCATTTTGCTTACGCCCAACTCAGCCTTTTGCCTGCACTTACGGCTAAAACATTAAGCTCATAATGGATTTTGTATCCGCGGGCCTCAGAAAATGCTGGGCTAACCTAATTGTGTCGACGACTGTTGCTGTAGCTCCGTCGACATGACAATCACGACACGGGCATAGAATTCCTTCCCAGACCCTCCCCCCCAATCCGTCACTGGCAGTGCATCATCCCCTCTTCGTGGTTGTAGATTCATTTTACCCAAAACTTAAGCTGCATTTGGTAGAGGATCAGGAACTTGTTCTCTGGGGTTTCTTATTTCAACGAGAGTGGACGAGGATAACGTTGCCAATGGACATCTCTTGGCTGAAACAGTTTCTCCAATTACAGTTTCACTAAACCGCAGTCATTTCCGTCCAAACGACAATGGACTGTAAATTAATTTTATAAAAGGCTTGCGGTATCACCTTACAAAACGAACTGCAAAAGATCTCAGAGAACGGATTGAACTTTGCCTTCATTTCAGCCTTACAGACATTGTAATTACAGAGACCACTTATATTATACACTGGAATCATATATTTAATAAACTAAGTAAAAAATGTTGCATGATCACTTCTTCTTGATACACGAGTTGAAGACGATACAGAGAATACTGGATAGCCAATGAAAATTACAGATTCAAAATATATGGGCACTGTCTTAAATCTGGCTTAAAAATTTCATTACAGAGTGAGAATTTCATTATCTTACAGATAAATTCGGGTCTATTAAATCTGTACATGTATATTAGAATCGCTGGCTCATCTATGCACTGTAAGATCGTTGTAAGATCAGCTCATCTCATGAGCATAATTAATAAAACTCTTAGATTCTAGAAAATACAAAGAAAATACTATATGCGATTACTCAATCTTTAACACTATATCCTCAAAGGTAAAAAAGGTAGCAGATATTATAGATTTGGGCATTAAACAGGACACTGTATGATCTTTCAGGATCATAAATGATATTCAGTTTCGTAACTATCGTACACTAAACAGATAATATTACGTGTCACGCTTATAAGTAGTAGCAAAATATAATTGATACATACTTATCTGTCTAGATATATACAAATAAATCCATCAACAAATCATCCTTTG
>JAFIDM010010028.1:9000449-9011537 GCA_023159025.1 Thereuonema tuberculata | reverse complement strand
ATATACAGGGTGTTTCAAAAATACACGGCATAATTTCAGGTATGTATTTCCCACATGTAGACAATCAAAATAGTTCATTACAACATATGTCCGGAAATGCTTCATTTCCGAGTTATGGCCTTCACAACATTGAAAATCACCGGAACGTTTTTCGTTCCGCCGGTCGTTGCCATTACAGAAGATGTTCAAAATGACCACCTCCTGCTTGAATACAGACCTCACATCGATGTCTCAATGACCTGCGAACACGATCCCACACTCCAGGAATGTTGCGTATGTCCTCAGAACGTGCCACAATTCGATTCCGAAGGGATTCCAAATCAGGCACCGGAGACGAATAAACCAATGATTTTAAATGGCCCCACAAGTAGAAATCGAGAGGGTTTAGATCAGGTGAGCGTGGAGGCCAAGCAATTGGGCCACCTCTACCTATCCATCGATCAGGAAACGTTCGATCCAAGTACCGGCGAGCCGTACGACTGAAGTGTGCAGGAGCGCCGTCATGCAAGAAGTGAGCGTGCTGACGATCGATCAGTGGAGTGTCGTCATAAACATGAGGTATGGTGTTTTCCAGGAAGTTTGTGTACGCCTGCCCCGTAAGTCTGTTTACAAGTACATGGGGTCCAACTAATCGATCACCAATGATACCGGCCCACATGTTGAGGGAGAACCGCACCTGGTGATGAGATACAACAGTTGCATTTGGGTTTTCATACGCCCATACATGCTGATTGTGGAAATTTGTTATGCCATCTCGTGTGAACTGTGCTTCATCTGTAAATACGAAAAACGTTCCGGTGATTTTCAATGTTGTGAAGGCCATAACTCGGAAATGAAGCATTTCCGGACATATGTTGTAATGAACTATTTTGATTGTCTACATGTGGGAAATACATACCTGAAATTATGCCGTGTATTTTTGAAACACCCTGTATACACGGACACACACATTTGCAGTGACTGTATAGCCTCACTAACCCAGGTAAATAGGTTAAAAATATGCTTATTAGTATGTTTATTATAAAGCTATTTACGAAATTAAAAAAGAGGAACTAAATCAGCACATGAATAAATAAAAAGTGCCTTTCTGTTTCAATTATAGGGAGGAGTTGGGAACAGCTGTTTCGTCCTGCTACGGACTCATCAGCCCAACCCCGCCTTCATATGATGATCTTTTATCAGGGAGGCGGGGTTGGGCCGATGAGTCCCTATAATTGAAACAGAAAGGCAAATTTAATTTATTCATGTGCTGATTTTGTTTTCGTTCTCCCTTTTTTAATCCATTTGCAAGCACTTTAAATGCTTTATTTAGCTATATACAAAATTCTTTGGAAAAAAGTAAATTCTATCATGTCTAAAAAAAAATGAAAAAAAAAATCATTAAAAACGATCTCTTTGTTTTCGTTCTTTACGTTCTATTTTGAGTGACGAAATGCCTTGAAAGCAATTTACGCGAATTTCAATAAAAATAATTTTCCGCTGAGAAAACCAAGAGGCCCCTTTGAGCTCCATGTTGTAGATTCTTTTATTGCGAAAAATGATGTAAATTTTTATAGCAGATGTTTATATTAGAAGAATACTTTTCGGAAAAGCCTACTTAGCAAATTGGAATCTAAATATTAACATAAAGAATGAAAGAATGAAACATCCAATAAAAAAGTTAAACAGCAATTCGAAAAAGAATTTGTAATGGAATTTAAAATGATCAGCAGAAAACGAATACATTAAGTCAAAACGAAATGGATAGAATACGAATATGGAGAAACTATCAAAACTCAAAGAAAACTTTAAGTATTAGTTGAATATACCTACTGGAAAACAATTACAAACCGTCGGAGAATAGTAAAGTATTCTTGAAGCTGAATTGATCAAAAGTATTTCAAGATGATAGCGACGTAAAGTAAAAAGTTCCTGAAATGGTTTCTAGTCTAGACTTTGTTAAAATATTCTTTAAATACTGGGAAAAACAAAACAAAAAACATTTAGGATAATGATATCTAAATGAACAATGAAATCAATGGATTCATCATTTTCTTACATGTTTGTACGTGGATACAAATATTCTTTGTAATAATTGTCTTCTATGATATCGAAATAAACAATACTAATATTAAATTTTATGTAAAGTATTTACAGTAGCTCCGGGATCCACATCATAAAAGGGAATGAGCGTTGGGGGTCAATTTTGAGGGTGTGTGGAAATTAAAATAATCGTGCTCATATATTTCAAGTTTGATCGTAATTAAGGATTATATCAAATTGTAAGGAAATCAGTCCAATAGTTTTAGCGAAGGACTTCCAGGGTCATTTGAGATGCGAAGTGCGAACACCAAAGTACCTGTGCCTGTGTTTTAAGTTGTTTCGTAAAGAAGCTAAAATACCATATTTTATTGAAAAACTGTTCAGTCACTTTAAAGTGAACAGCATACAAACAGAAAAAAAGATGTTCAAGTGATGAAGTCAGCGTTCACCTTCTCAGTCAATAATACTACAACGTCGTATAAATATTGTTAATCCTTATATATTATTTCTCAAAGGTGTTTTAGTGTCGGTACGCCATAACTCCCTTAATACTTCATCAAAATCAATAATCGAGACATCATTTTGAAGATTACGTTCCCCGCTAATGACGAAAAATAAAGAAATTATTTAAAATTCATGTTTTCGTTAAAAAACTTTATTTTAAAAACCTTTTTATAAAAATGTAGACACCCTTTAGCCGAAGCGACTTATCTTTCGAAACCGAAAGAACATTTAGCGTCATATACTCCAAATATACACTTTTTTGTTTAAAAATGCACTTTAAAATGATATTTCATCGTTTCTTTAATAATAACTGATAAAAAAACAAAGATTTATATTTTAATAAAAATAAACGATTTATTACAATAAAAAAACATAAAAATTTGTAAAATTCTCATGTATTATCTCTCAAAGGTGGCTTTTTTTTATTTCCCTTAATACTTCATCAAAATCAATAATTGAGATATCGTTTTGAAGACTACGTTCACCGCTAACGACGTAAAATAAACAAATTGTTTAAAATTAATGTTTTCGTAAAAAAAACTTTATTTTAAAAATCTTTTTATAAAAATATAGAAGGCATTTGACATACTATTGACAATCTGTTCATTTATTTATTTCCACATTATCATTCGGTGACTGATCAAGATACCATTCGAATTTTTCGCACGGGTCAACCTTTTTTATAAAAAATGGAGAAGGCGCCATCTATTGACAATGTATTTAACTAACATGCACGAAGCTTCGAAGTTGTTTATTATTTCTCAAAGGTGTTTTTTTTTTCTTGCGAATTATTCGCACGGGTCAACTAGTTTATGATTACAACAAGACACATCCAGAAATTTCTAACATCAAGGTTTTACAATTTATTTTCCATTTACGAGATCGTTATGAACTTTTTAATTAAAAAATCTTTTGTTAAATTTTAACTTAAAATGATGTTTTTAAAAGAATGGAAAAAATGCAGAGAATGACATACTTAAGTATCGCCATATTTGGATATTAGCATAATTGTTAATTAAAATTAGTAATTGTAGCGAGCAAATAGAAAGAAAGCATGCTAGCAGCCTAACAAAGTTCACAGAAATCAGAAACGTTGTATAATTGTTAAACATGAAGTTTAATCAGATGTTGCGGTATTATTTGAGTTATCGTGCAAATTTAAATAAATTGGATTTACACTCACAATTTATGTCATTGGAAAAAAAGTCAAAATTCTATTTTTATTTATTCTTTAAATAAAGTGTTCTTGATTTTAATAATTTATTTATTTATTTATTAGATTATCTTATAAGTAATTTGGGATACGGCTAATAAACAAATAAAGATATTGTTTCTTATTATGAACGATATTGGTTTAGTTTTTTTTTTTTTTTTTGGTTTCTTTTTATTGTCTTTGTAAAAACTGTTTGTTTTTTGTTTTTGTTTTTCCATAACAGCGTATTTCTAATGGAGAAAGTTAAAAGAATACAGACAATTGACTTTGATGGGTTTAATGTTAATTATGGAGGATTTCCGTTTACCAGACTTCAGTAGACAGGTACTGACTTCTTGTTCTCTGCCGATTCGAGTAGAGACGTGAGAAGAAGGAAGCAGGGGGATGATGAGGAAATGGGGGATTGATGACTCTTTGTGATCTGTGAGAGCGTGGGGTTCCTCATATTAATCCACCCTTTCCTCCAAGATCTTGTAATGGTTAAAAGTCATCAATGATGGATGAGTCGACGAATACAAAGCGAGACCCTGACTGCGACGAACGTCAAGGATCCCGTCGCTTGCGAGCGAAAGAACGACGAGCTGCAGTACTTTAACCTCTCCTATGAAATGGCAGCAATGTTGTCTTAAGTTATTACAGAAATTGCTTGTTGCCATACATACACACAATGGTCAAAACTTACGAATCTTATTTAATATCTGCTTAATCTTAACAGTTTATAATTTCGACCAGCGAGTATAGATAAGAATCATCTGATCTTGAAGTTTTACCCAACCCCCATAGTTGCTTTCTTTGAGTGGTAAAGTAAATTCCGATCATTTACGTCTGGACTGCTACGTGGAAACTGATTCACAATTTAAAATTCCTGAAATTGTTTTAGATCATCGACGGTGGTAGGTTTCATGAGATAAAATAAAGGTTAAAAATGTAGTATTTAATATTGGCAGAAACTTAACTAAAATACGTTTACAGCAGGGATGCTCAAACAGTCGATCGCGAGAGCTTTTGGAGTCGATCGCAGAAATAATATAGATAACAATACAAAATAATAATTTCATTCATACGTGATCACTCATACGCGACACTTTTAAATAATAATTACGCATTACGAACTCCGATTATTGTTTAATAATAATAGTATCAATTCAAGTTGGGACCTGTCATTCATTACGCATGCACACTAAATCGAAAGCATTGTTGTCTAGACAACACTCGATTGCATCACGCTGCGCTCTGATTGGTCGGAATATTCCAAAAGCATCACAACCGCGTGATGTTCAGGGCACTGATTGGCTAGAATTTTACAGATTCTTCTAGAAGTAGTTTTTCACTAGTTGCGACCCATGAAATATTCACGGAAGTAAAACAAATGTCACATTTTTGAAAAACCCTGAAATTTTTGAAAAACACAAGATTGAAAAAGATGTTCTAAACTCATTTTTTAAAAGCCATGACTTCCGCAACAGCCCACATATACTTTGAATGAGTAAGCCAAATTTTGTTAAAATAAAATAAAATAAAAAATTGATTTACTAGTTTCAACATTAACAATAACGAATGTCCAACAGCCAATACCAATAATCCTGTCTGGACAACAATGACGGCATGTGCATCGTCATTGTCTCCTACTTGTTGATTAATGAGCGAGTGACTTCACAGCCGAAATTATGTAAAAACCGAGGTTTTACAAACTCTCTGATAAATTTTGACGCCTGAACTTCATGCATTTCAGTGTAAACTTCATTTATTTGGAAAAGAAAATTTCAATACGCTGATAATAATTACGTAATCTCGATCCGTGGCCGTGAACTGAGACGAATATCAGAGACGCCATCTTTAAACATGGGCGTGGCGTCATGCCTGACGTGTTCCAACGCTGCACTGTGATTGATTATTTCAAATTACAAATTTACAAATCTAGAAATTTACAAAGATCGTACAACTTTTGCCTATTAATAGGATGATACATAAAGCAAACGCAGTATTTTCTCATTCATTATTACTAAGTTATTAGAATACTTGTACGTAGAATTTCCAATATAAAATGATTGCTGCGAAGAAAAGTAAAACCTACCATTTTAATAGTAATTGGGAGGAGGAATTCTTGTTTGTTAAGGCCAAAGATAAGTGTGTTTGCCTTGTGTGTCGAGCTTCAGTGGCATTGCCTAAGCGCGGGAACTTAGAAAGGAATTATAAAACTGTGCATAAAAACTATAAAGGATTTTCCTCAAAAGAATGAGTTAAAAAGACAAAAATTTCAAGATTTGAAAAGTAGTTTGAAAGCAGAGCAATCCATATTCACCAGACCAGCCAAACAATCAGTAGCTGCAACAATTGCGTTTTTTAAAATTTTCTACATACTGGCTAAGCACAAGAAACCTTTCGAAGATGGAACGGTAGTGAAAGAAGCATTTATTGAAGCTGCAGATGTACTGTTTAATGACTTCAAAAATAACACAGAGATTATATCTGCCATCAAGGAGATCCAGTTATCTCGTCCAACTGTTACTAGACGGGTCGAGATCATGAGCAGTGATTTGGAGACAAAACTGAAAAATGATATCAAGGAATGTACATACTTTTCTTTGAAGTTTGATAAGTCCTCCAATATGACTGATACAACCCAGTTATGTATTTTCATTCGAATGGTATTTTCTGATATGTCGGCTAAAGAAGAATTGTTGACAATGCTACCACTGAAAGAAAAAACTCGCGGAGAAGATATTTACAATCCATTTCTGAATTTTGTAAAAAAGTATGTGCTACCTATTTACAAATTCGTGTGCATTACAACAGATGGAGTACCATCCATGACTGGCAATAAAAATGCGTTTGTTGCATTGCGTCGAGCTAATGATGACTTCCCATCATTTTTCACAATTCACTGCATCATTTACCAGCAAGTTTTATGCTGCAAAATACTAAATATGAAAGATGTCATGGATATTGTCACGAAGATCTTGAATTCCATCCGTGCGCAAAGCTTGCAAAGACGCCTCTTCAAAGTGCAATTGGAAACTAGCGGTGGCGTTGGCTGAGCACACTGATTTACTTCTTTATACAGACGTGAGATGATTGAGCCGCGGAAAATTTATATAAAGGTTCCAGAAATTACTACGTAAAATTATTTCTTTTCTTGATGAATGAGGTGACGACACTGAGATACTTATAAACGAAAAGTGGCTCAGTGATTTAGCTTTCTTATCAGATGTGACAAATCATTTGAATATCACTAACTTGGAGCTGCAGGGTAAAAATCAAACTATTATCGACATGATTAGCGCAATAAACTCTTTTAAATACAAATTGAAGTTATTGATTAATCAACAAAAAGATCTCTCAAATTTTCAAGGTTTGGAACTAAGAGCAAGTTTTCCTTAAATTATGGTAATTACGAGACAACGCTAAAAAAACTTCTGAGCGAGTTTGAAAGACGTTTCTCTGATTTCGATAAACTGATGGATATTGTAACTTTCATGACTTAACTCATTTTATTGTGAAGACGTTGAAAAATCTGATACTGAAATATCAAACACTTTCAATACAGAGGTATTGCAGATAATGTCAGATATATATCTCAAAGCCATAGCAATAGATACCAAATTTTGGTCTTTGATAACCGAAGACAAATATCCATATTTGAAACAAATAACTTTCAGATAACAGGATTGTTCGGATCAACTTACTTGTGCGAATCTACATTTTCAAGAATGAAAATATCGCAATCACCTTACTGATGAACACCTGTTATCATGCTTGCGGTTGGTGCTCAGTAATTACGTGCCATCCTTTGAAAAGCACGTGGATGTTATGCAGTGTCATGCATCAACATCTAGTCAAAATTAGCAATGTAAGACTATGTTACAATTATGTAATTAGGTATGTAATCTATTATGTATATTTTTTATTTCTAAGTATGTGCAAGAAAAGCATTTTTCTTTAGTATGTACGTTTTTTTTCTTTAGTAGCTATTCTTTAGCCTAGTCCTAATAGTCGGCCGTCGATCGCTTGTCGCCGAAATATTCTGTGGTCGATCGCAGACACTACAAGTCTGAGCACCCCTGGTTTACAGTGTTGGACAATAGATGCGTTCAGAAGGCTTGATGAATAATCGTTTGCCCAATACCGTTCGTGTACTTACTTTCTTTATGGCTAATTGTGTATTTGGGATCATGTATTACACCTGAAGACCTTAATTTCAGTGGATTTCATAAAAATATCCACTCAAATTTATTCAGTAATAATTGAGAGTACTCTTTTGGAAATTGAGAAATTACTAAAAAAAGCTTATGTCTAAGTGACTGCTATTATACTATATACCTATTATTATTTAGGAAAAATCGATTTTCAATAGCAATCGATTTTTTTTAATTCATACGAACTAGTGATAATACATATGCCTCGTCAACAATGACGGGATAACAATGTGACGGCTTTTAGTTGAGATAAGAGTATTTACGCTCGTCATTTGTAATTTCTTCATTCATGTCGAGGTATGTCGCTAACAAGTCTTCAGGTGGTGACTGGAAAAAATGAACATTGAAATTTAAATTTTAATCTGGTAGACTAAAATTAATGAGTTATTTTCTTTTTTTCTCTGGCTCTTCTCTCATTGTGCCACACACACACACACAAAGGGAGTGAGAAAAAAACAACAATTCGAATGTGGTTTCCGTGGCCTAATGGATAAGACGTCTGACTTCGGATCACAAGCTTGTAGGTTCGATTCCCGCCGCGAACTTTTCATTGTAATAATTTTTTCACAGGAAATTAACAATTGCGCTGGACAGACAGACAGACAGAGAGAATTAAAAGATTTTAGTTATATAGAAGATTATGGAGCAAATTAATTTCGTAAATAAAAATATGAATAAAATTTAGAATTTCATTTTATAACATATTGATGTAACCATACAGTAAGTACATTTATTCACTGTTATTTACGAATATCTATACATTTATTTTTAGATTTATGTATTTTACCTATGACGGACAACACATTAAACATAGTAATATCTTATTAAATGTTAATAGGATAAGAAGTTGTGCCGTCCTATTTTTTTTATTTTTTAATTCTTGTCATTTAAGTTATTTAGCTTTGCTTGCTATTTATCGAATTGTACTTTTAATTAATTGTAAATGGCACAATAATTACATCGAAATTCGAATTAATAAGATGTAGTGCATCAAATTGAAAAATGTTTAAACAAATTTTAAGGAATTTAATAAATAATAGTTAAAATATTTTACATTTTATAATGTCCTACTTTAATGAAATTATTGTCAACATATTTACTAAATAATTTACTGTAAAAGATTTATTTACTGAAAACAATTAAACTTTAGTACAATTTAGATTTTAACCACAATTGTTTTTCTTTTCTTAATTGTTTACGGTTTTCCAGCTATTTTGTTTCGACCCATTCCTTTGCTTTTTCTTCTTTCTAATTTTTCTTACTGTTCTTTTCTCTTCTAAAGACAAAAGGAAAGCACATCAATCTCTGTGGGTAGACTGCCTTGATTGCTCGTGCTATCGCATAACTATCCTTAAGTGACAAATTATGCCTCTCGGTCACAGCCAGGGCCTTAGGGGTGGCGAATCTTTATTAACTTAGTGAAGGTGACGCGTCAATTTTGGCCAACCCGAGATTGAAGCCTCTATCGACTGAAACAGCTGCAACTATCAATTTTCGGAATTGTTTTCTTGGCCGCAACGGTTCAGTAAGTAATTTCCTAGGAGTAGGTGGCTAGAAACATGGAAGCCACTTTTCGTTCAACCAATAGAACAACACGTCTCATTTAAGACCCGGCCGCCATTATTTCAAAGAAACAATCTCTGATTCCTTTAATGTGTTGTGCAGCAATAAATATAAAGACAGAAACGTATTGTTAAAAGGCAAGCAGGTCTTGCAGGATTAGCAGACATGTATACATCTTCAAATATTTTTATTATTTATTTTTAAGGAATGTTACATCTTATAAATTCACTACTCTAACAAAACTTCTTGTGATTGTACAGTAATCGGTTTCTGGCAAATAAAGCTATCACATTTATTCAGTTTGCATATCGTACTGCGGAGGATAATCATCATTTGTGTCTTCCATTAGCTGTTGTAGAAAGCAGCTAATAATGAAGGAATGCAGAAAGCCTCTCAGCTGATTTCCCAGCTTGTGAGGACAAGAGAAAAAAAAATACCCCTGCCTAACCGAATTCGAACATACATCCTTGAGATTTACATTCGACAGTCCAGAAATATGTAGAATGTATATGTAGTGTAGTATTCAATATTTACAGGTCTCAATATAAGTTATTTTTTAAGATAAGCAATGTATCTTAAATATAATTCAGGAGTTTCTACTCTTCTTTAATTACTTTCAATAAGTTAAAAATTTCTCATGACAATTCAAGATTTTCACAAGTTTGAGACATTCCAGCGCTGTTTCGTGGTCTCACCTCTCGTCAGTTGATATAATTCATAATGGTATCAAAGTTCAGATATAGATAGTAAAGTTTCTTATTTGCAGAAATAAATAAAATTTTCAAAGTAAAAGTGAAAAAGGATTAGATGCATTAACTGAAAGCCAGAATTTCATTATATACCACTAAAACTGAATTTCAAAATTTAGTGAAACTTTTCATTTTACACTGCAAATCTCAAAATTTCATTTCTTCATCCCTCTACAATTATTACATACAGTTATTGCAATAAAATAATCATATCTCATTTTAATTCTAATTTGTTATCCTTCTTAAATTGTGTAAATCGACGAGAAGTGAAGAGGATTAGGATATTTTGCATTCATCAACTGCAATTAGATATATCCAAGATAGAAATCAATTTATATAATATAAATTACGTTTATGTAAAGCATAGTTATATAAACTTAGCTATTTTATTTATAATAATGCTTGATGTTATGTCTGATTTTACATTACCTCCTACTTTTGTGTAAAATACTTCTACGTTTCGGAATTTCTCTAAGCAGTGAAACTTCTAAAAGCACTACGACTTTTTTGATACTAACTTAGAATAATTTCACAGAATACATCACTTATCTTTAATAATCCTTCATTGGCTTATTTAGTAAAGGTTCTAACTTACTGTTAGAGGAATAACTTTTTAAAAAAATATAAAATGAAGAGAAAATATAAAAAGAGTTAAAATATTTATGGAAAACACAAACATAACTTCATAGATTTAAGTTGACTTACTAAAAATGAAGTGTTTGGGATTATAGGATTTCTTAAACTCTACAACGACTGAAATATATGTAAACATTTTTAAGATACATTAAGAAATAAATGGGAAGAAATCGAGGCCACCACACTGTCAATTATAGAACAAACT
>JAFIDM010010028.1:8968349-9000349 GCA_023159025.1 Thereuonema tuberculata | reverse complement strand
AGTTTGTTCTATAATTGACAGTGTGGTGGCCTCGATTTCTTCCCATTAATTTCGAATACACACACGTTAAAATTAATACTACATTAAGAAATATTTCAAAAATATTGTCCAGTTTGTAGTATTGTCCGGTCAATCTGGTTGAAAATAATCAAATAGTAAATAGCGTACTATCTGCATGTTCAATTCAATTTGTAATTAAAAATATGCAGTAATTATAGTCAATGTTTATGATCACTTTTATATTTATTCATTCTTCCATTTTATTTGTATTTCCTCTCGAATTAGTCCATCTTTATATTCAAATGATGGTTCCAGAAATCTGTTCTCTATGTCAACCAGAATCTTGCTGGCTTACTCTAAGCAGTTCTTTAAGTCTCAACGTAACAAACTTTATTTTGGGAGCAAGGCCCTCGCTTTTGTATCAGTTCTTTGGCTCAGTGCCCGCTTCTAATACCAATCAAATTCCCGTTTCCATTCGTAATTTTACCTGTAACTGTTTGTAATTTCTAATTAATCTCTTGGACATTTGATGTGATCAGAGTAAAGGTGCAATGTAACTTCCAACAAACACTTAATAATGCGGGAAATCACTTTCTGTAATGTAGTGGAAATCCACTTTTCAACTCCACTTATTAATATTGAAATTTTTCTGTTCGCTTTCAGCATCAACTGTTTCAGCAAATGCCAGCAGGCAATCTCACCTTTGATTATTTCATCCCTCCCAGCTTAAATGGAGACATACGGAGATTTATAGAAGATGTTGAGCGTCTTGACTGGTGGACTGGATAAGCTAATCCTTTGAACGATTATCCTTTAGCTAATAATTACCGCTGAGTCCCAGTTCCTTTGATTTCACACCCTTTTCGCCTTGCTAATAGGTATAATTACCGGAAATAGTCGGAAAACGGAGCCATCCTCCGAATGTCGCTTCCAATGTACAATTAACTTCATAATCCAGTTAGGGACGACCTGCAGTTCACAGATGACAGCGCCGTTAATTAGCGAGCGAAGGTCGCCATTGAATTATGGAATTAGGAAAGAGAAAGAGCCCGGGCAGGGTCAAGTTTCCCAGAGAAGCCGTAACACACTGACGACAAGCGCTCGGCAGAAGAACCGCAGGGGAGTTGTCTTCGATAGGTTTAATGTGATTGCACGCCGACTTCTCCTCTGTTGTTTGTAGGTGGTGGTATCAAATTCTACCTGCATCTTCTTTCCTCCGAGAATTTGGGCAGCAATTAAGAAAATTGTGGAAGTTTCGGTTTTAAGGGCCTACAACCTTTTCGAGTCCTTTGAATTACTATCCCAACTCGAAATGTAATTGTCCAAATGAGACAGATGAAATTACACACTTCAGAAACTAATGTGAAGTTCCTGACTCAGCTGAGAGCAAAATAAACTTCAAACTTTCAGGAAGTTTTTCTTCTAATGAAATAAGTTTCATTTTGGGTGAAGAAACGCAGTAAGAATGAATTTCTTTAGGCCTTAACGTTTTTCTAACATAGACAACTTTTTAAAAGCAGAACGTTACATATTACACCATTTACATTCAATCAGTATTATTTTTTTATTTAATAAAAATTCTGATTTAATCTTAGTTTATTAGTCTTAATCTCACTCAAAGCAGAAAATGACGTAATGGCATTTCAAGGAAACTTTAAAATTTAAAAAAATTAAAAAATAAAGAAAAAATATAATGAAGATCTAAACAAATGTAAATTCACATAATAAAAATGGCTTAAAAAGTATAATGAAATATAATGACATTTCAAATGATTGTATAAACAGCTAAACATTCACCCGCTATACAGAATTAAAAAGAAAGAATAACATAAATCATTACGGAAACTGGTACACGAAAAGTTACAATGCAAAATCTGAAATGTTGGGACGATGAATTAGATGTTGGCAAAAATATTTCGTATGATATGACATTAATTTGTTTATTCTTGTTAATCTCACTTCTTTGGAGAAGCTTGGCTTGGAAGTAGAACAACAATTTTCAGAGGCCCATAAGACAAATTTGGGTAAATTTATTTTTATTAAGTATTGTATTCTAACAATCTTTTTTTCTTTATTTCTTTCGTTGCGTAATTAGAGATGTTATAATATTAGACTAAGTCTACAGCGATCTATAAAATGTAGTATAATCAAGAGTCAAATTCCATCATCTGAACTACTTTATAATGATTAACTGTAGCTGAAGAAGGACGGAAATATTATCGTAGGAACCACGTTGGGAACAGCTGAAAGTCTAAATGTAACATTCGTAATGATTTTAATTATTTTGATATCTAGGTCGTCTTTATTATCTTTAACAAGAAAATCAAAACTACAATTTCTTAATTAAGTTTTTTTTAGAAATAAAATAATGGCGCCTTTACTTAAAAAAGTCTCACAAGTAAAAATTGTTCTCAAAGTAACAACTAGCGATCAAGATATATTGGTAAAAGAAGAAGTTTTTTGTGGATTAAATCAAGATGGAACAAAATAATACCCAAGTACAATTACTACTTGTAAAATATCTACTTTAATTTTGAAATAAGAGTTTTCCTTTAATAAAGTATTTTTTTAACAGATTTAATCTTATTGAAATAACGGGAAGAATTGCATAAAAAAAAAGAGATATCATTATCTTGCAGATTTTAATTCTACCTTTTTTCTTATAAATGTTATGATTAATTTTTTTTAAATAGACTCTGTTTTTCCAAAACAAAAATACTTATTTTCATCTGCAAGCTTTTATAATTCAATGCTATAAAATGAATAATGTATTTTTTTCTTTCTAAGTTGAAAAGTATAAATAATGAAGAAATTCTAATGATAAAAATATGAAAATAAATTCATACAAGAAAGATAAAAAAAGATGCAGATAGGAAGATGGAGCAGTCGTTCTTAAGAGGAGGAAGAACTTGTTTTCCTGCTACTGGCTTGAAAACAAAACCCACCACGATGAAAAGAGAAAATAAAAGAACGACGAAGGTATCATAGAATGAAGAAGATATCCGGAGGTGCTGTCTGCGATAAGCTGCTACGACTCGAGTTTTCGAAGCTAATTCCCCGCTACCGTCACAGTACAGAAGGAGCCATTGTCTCTCGTCTTAGCTATTTTTTCGGGCCTAGAATGTTCCAGTAGATGTCAGCCATTACGACCTCTGACGATTATTCTCAGTCGCTGTTTCTACGCTCAGTGCACAATCATCCACCCCCGCTTGTATCTCCTGGGGGCTTCCAAGTGACCCAAGTGGACTCTTCACTGCAAACGAAAGGATAGAACCTACTGCACGAGATGATAATGTTTAATAAAGAATGGTGGAAAGTTCCTCTTCCCGTAATGTCAACGTGTAAGTTTACTCAGCAAAGAAAAGAACATTCTTTCAATTATTAAAAATCTCATTCTTTCAACTAATTCCCATAAAACCTTTTTCACTGAAGATAAATAAGACTTACTGGAATTCACAGCTATTAAAACGTAAATTTCAGATCAATGAAAACCTGTTATTTTGTAAACACAAGACGTTAACAGACACAAATATTACAGTAAAATACAGTTTACATTTCAGTAATAATAATAATAAAATTAATTTAAAATAAAGTAAAATTCAACTTAATGCTAAAATTTATAGAAACTGTATCATAAAAAAACAACAGCCACAGTCTTTTTATGATAATACGTGGTTTTAGGTCAAGATATTTCAAACAATGGAATGTCTTTGTAAATTATTAACAAAATTAAAATAACAACTAAATTTTTCAACTTATTAAAAATAAAGCTTATTAAAATTTTTATTTATTTTTTTAAATAATGAATTTTAAAAATTCATGATTAAAATTTTATTATTTGTTATTAAATTTCATTAATATTATTTGATTATTTTTTTCTAGTATATTTATCTGTATGTATTTTTACATTTATAAAAGCATAAATTTTTCATTTAGTATACCTATCATTAAAATTTACATCAAGAATAAAAATATTAGTTTATTAATTATTACTATATTTCACATTTATTTATACTAAAAATGTCTTGAATTATTTGTTTTTTACTATCAAAGCTTGAATTTGAAAATGAATTAAAATTTTTTTAACATTTAAATACACCTACGAAAATATTTGCTTTAAAAATGTCTTCCTATATTTTCTGTATTACTTATGTACCTTGTGTAAGTTTTAATTCTGTTTAAAGAGTGGGGAATTTTCCTTGTAAACATTTTTATTGATAAATCGCTCCGCTTTACTTTTACAAATGGAACAACTCCACTGAGCGAAATGGTAGGTAAGAATGATGAGATGAAGTTTTACGCAAGGTAGACAAGTCATTTACATCCCTTCCGCTCTCCTGGAGCCATAGAGGGGCATGTTTATAGTAGACTATCATTGTGCAGAATGAGATGAAAACAGATTGCCAAATGCTTTTTTTTTTACTGCTTAGCAGAGCTTCATTTTTCCACAGTAATTTATAATGTATTTCTGTGGGAAACAGGAATGAGTTTAATGTATCAAACATAGAGGAATGAAAATATAATACAAAATACACTATAACGCATGTTTTCAGATGTGATAGTAAGAATAGAAATCAGTATTCGTTTCAGTATCTTTCAGTTACGTTGTTATTTTTGCTATTATTGTAACATTTGAAAAACAGCTCTGTTATTAATAGATCCGAAATTATAAAAGTTTTATTAAATGTTGTTTTTTTAATCAGTATTTTATTAAATATGCCTAAAATTATTAGGATTATTATATATTCTGCATTTAAAAATATAGGAGTAAATATCTATAATCGATTAAATATCTTGTTTAAATATCTTATATAAATACGATTATCGTGTTTAAATGCGCAGAAACATTTCTAGTAAGTCAACAAGGTGGCAACATCTCCTCTCTTTGGAAAATAATGCAGATCCTCAACAATTAAAAATAAGAAAAAAAAAAAGTGTAATATGAAAGCCATGTCAGTTACTCATATACTTCGGTCTCAAATAAAAAAAGTAAAAGCTAGGATTTTATTAATTAATATAACAAAGAAATTTGATCTTCTCTTCGTTATTCTAAGAAATGCAAGCAAGGCACATCAATATCTTATTATTCCATCACTCTTTCACAATGCGCCAACAGTCTTTTGGGATGAAAAAATATAGTTGTTTACTTTGACAACACACTTAAAAAATAACAAAATTTGTAAGATATAAGCACAAATATTCAAAACCAAGGAAATTAAATTATTGATTTTTCCAGAATTTAAAGTAAAAAACTACTATTTCTTTCCGTAAAACGTTCAAAGAATTGAAAATAGAAGTAACCATTTTGAACACTGCTGGGAAAACCTAGACCAAAATCTCTCAGCTTTGGGATTCCTGTTTAATAAACTAAATATTCCCATCAACAATCAAAATCTCAAGGGGACCTACCGGTTAATTTAGCCTTTCGTTTATAATGCAATTTTAATGGCAATAACGCTGTCAATTTGAATGTAGAATAGCAGACACAAACTCTTTTTCCAATTCAATCTATAATGGGATCTAAACTATTAGTAAACCTTAATATTTCCAGACATTTAATGAGAGCTTTCAGTAAGATACAAATATGCTCAGGAATATTGATCCATCGCAATGGCGTCCCCGTAAGGCCTAGAAATAATCTTCTGCAGCATAATTAAGTATTTTTCTATTATTTATTCTGTTTCGTTGCTGCGGATGAATAAAAGACGATTTGTTTTTGTGTTTAAAAAGATCATTCTATGAGTTTTCATAGAGTATTAGTAAGTATGGCGTTAATTTGGTGAATGAGACTTGAATCTATGTATTAAGGCTTTATTAATAATAGGATAAGGATTATAACTTCAATCCTGTTCTATTGTATTTATTAAACACTATAAAATGGAAATATTTTACTTTACTGAAAGTCAAAATAAAACGTTGATTTCAAATTTCTTTACACCATTGTTAGGTGACTAATAATTACGTAGGCTCTTTCTCTATTTGATTACTATAATAACGATTTAAAAAATTTATTATAAAAGCCTAGAAAAAAGGAAGCAGTAGTAAAGAAATTGGTCTTATGAAAAAATTCAGCTGCAGCTCCTTATGAATTGTTGACAACCAATTCCCACTATTTGACTTAACCGAAGTAGAAAAAGGAACCGGTGTGACTCGGTGTGGACAAAGAAATAACTAAATGAACATGCCATCCTTTTGAGCATTACTTTTAATAATTACGCCCCTGGTTGTCGAAACCGAAAATAAATCACTTAGATTTGATCGGTCTCTCAAAGTGTCGTTAATCAATCGAGTCTAGGTTTTTGAGTTGGGTAAATGCCATCAAATCGGAGAAAAACTTGACTAAAAACTATTAAATTAAAGCTTCTGCCAATTTTTCCTTTTGATGGTTTCCTAATTCAGAGCCGAACAAATAAATAAACATCGAATCAAAGAATAGGAAAAATAAACACTACTTTACAGATACAGATATATAACAGGAGAGCTTATTTTTCCTATTCTTTGATTGTTTACTTCGATGTTTGTTTATTTTTTCGGCTCTGCATTAGGAGTATATACATATATATATATATATGTGAAATTTAGTTTTACTGTAATATAAAGAAACGATACAGGAAATGCTATCTTCTAACATAGCTCTAATATTGGCTGTAGAGAAGAATCACATTAGATAAAATAAAATTCCAACTTTCCTTTTCGGAAATTGTAGTCCATTTTATCAAATACATATGTTGGCACATATTAATCTTAAAAAAAAAAAAGAACAAGAACTTTGAAAGAACTTAAAACCTACTGTCCTTTTTTTCTTCTTATGAAGTCGTAAAAAAACGCCTACATTTACATTCTGAATACGACATCTACCGAACACAAACAATACAATTTTTCCACCATACGACAAAATTGAATTAAATCCTCTATATTTAAGTTACTTATGTATTTTAATTTAATTGCATCAAACCACGCGGAATCGATTAGAAATTAATATTTATTGTTTAAGATAAGGAAATATTAACACAAACCGGATAGAAAGGTATTGTTTAGAACGCGTTTCTATAGAAGTTTTTGTCTCTCGCTAATTTTTCAACAAGGATCCATTTGAAAAAGATTTTAAATATAAGAAATTACGAGGTCACGAATTCTCGAAAATACATACCAGTTTTCAAGAAGATCCCTCCAGCGGTCCAAAAGTAATTACAAACACACAAATGCTGGCTGATTTCATTAGTTTCACTTACCTATTGAAAACTAGGCCAGTGAAATGCTAACCAAAACATTATAAATTTCATTTTGGATATCTTAATTCGAAGCCAATATGAAATAATTAAAAGTACTGTTCGGTTTTGTTTACGAGAGCCTTCAACGCTTTTGCGCATGTGTCAAGTCTCCTTCGATTTCATGAAAATAGGGATGAGGAGAAATAAAGAGAGGATATTTACTTTTTATCAGTGTTAGTTTACTAGTAGCTGCGTTCTATTTGCGCTTTTCGGGAAAGAATTATGAAAAGAATAAATACTATTGCAAAAGTAACAGGTACTAAAAGAAAAACACGTCTTAGGAAAGTGCCCATCTCAGCGTATCACCCCTTTGCGGAGTAAAATCGGAATATTGAAAACGAACAGTACATTTGCTTGTTTTAACATCAAGCATTTATTTATAAACATTACCCAATCATAAATCAATAAACGTAATTATTTATAATATGAATAACAGCAAATAAAAAAAAATAAAGAAATAAAACGGTTTTTATTCATTGATAATTTTTAATGAACCTCTTTTATTCTGGAGAAAGAAAACCGCAATTCGTATGTGTAATTTTTAAGTATACATATTTTCCTCTCTTTCTATTTCAGAAATGAAGTCTCGGATGTACTGTTGATCAATAGTTCATTTTTCAGAAGCCAGAAATTCAGTCTCCATCACAGCTGAAGCAAAGTACACTTGGTGGAACCATCTGGACACTTGAAGTTGATTTGTGTACAAAATCTGTCCACACTTAGGTTCTGAAGAAATATTGTTAAGTAGGTTTACCTGCTTTTCAATAAGTAAATAGAAAGAGGTCTTGTGTTGTAAAATGGAGGTTTTTTTTTAAAAAAAAAATTCCATTACATGGTTTTGAACTACTCACAATTTCAAGTTGACTCAAATAAAATTGAATGAATAATCCAAATATTTCATAAAGTTTACAGGTTAACGGTAAGTTGATGACGTGCTTGAAGACTGTTTAATATATGAAAGAATACTAATTCCCAAAATATACTCAGTCTCTCAGTTTATCTCGAAATTGGATCAATTTGAATATTTATAACATAAGAATAACAATATTTAGAAAACTGGGTTATCATGTAGGAATAAAAAGGAGTTAAATAATTAAATAATTGGATAAGAGGAATATATAATATATACTGCGCATAAAATTAGGATATAACATGAGTTTATAACAAGTACAAAGGGTTGTTTTATTATATTCAGCGCTTATTTAATTCACTCAGCTTTATGAAGCTGAGAAGGGTCAATAAATTCTGGGAAAAGACTGTAAAATTAAATTTATTGAACATAATGTAGGAATAGGACAGCGGACTATATTAATGTACCGATTAATATAGTAAGAGTGACGACATCAACATATTTTCATATGTATAAACATTTACCAAAAATTACTTAGAAATCGTAATTTTCTGCATATATGTATATATATATTTTTAATATTATTCTTAGAAAATAAACTATCCACAATTAAGAAGCCTTTTTTTTTTAAAGAAATATAAAATAATAAAAGAAATCAATAAATGTTGTAAGTTATTATAATTGGCGTTGTAAATAATATTAAAACCTTATATTTTATATTCAAATGTCCGGTTTTTTTCCTTTTCTCTTCGTCTTTCTTTTTTTCCATTTCACTTGCAACGACCATCTTATCGTTGGCGATGTGCGCAGGCGCAGTGTAATCACTAAAGACATTATGCAACGAGTGAAAAGCCAGGGTTTTAAACGGTGACGACTGAATTGAAAATACATCGGGAACAGTTTGAAGGAGAAGCACCGGGAAAAGGAGATGTCTCTGCCGGAAAAGGATAAGATGTGAATCCCTTTGAAAGCCCCCCGCCCACTACGATGTAATCCCTGAATATGAACACAATAAACAAACAAAACAAAAAATAAGAATCACTGACAAATTAAGGGAAAGTCAATTTTTAATAAGGGTGAAATGTTAAAGCAATAAAAACTGAATATAAACTGAAATATATTAAATGATATTAGCAATTTCTGATTCACACCGGAAACCCATTACAAAACTTATAATTTCTAAATAATGTAGAAAAATCTTCAAAAATTTCATTATTAATATCAAAGTAATTAATTAAATTTTATTCTTTAAAATTAATTTTGGTAATGAATATTAACAATATTTCTTTAAGGTTCGTAAGAAAGAAATTTTGTTAATTTTAATTATAGAATATTAAAAGAAAAATGCGAATTAAATTTTATTTAAGATAATATTTTCATCAGAAACTTTAAACAAAAACTATATTTAAATAAAGTTATAAATAATCTGGAACTTAGTTTAAACTATCTTTCCATTTCTTTAAACTGGAAAAGAAATTAATATCAATGATTTTTAAGTTTGTAAGGCGTACTTTCAGTAGGGCTGTTTGAATCTGGAAGAGTCTGTATTATACAATAGCCATCTTTCAATTTGTAGTTCAAATACAATCTGTGATTATATCTTAAGAGTATAGTGAACTTCCTCCTCTATTTATATGTAACCTATTTCTGGAACATTTCATTTCATTCTTCTATCTGCAATTTTGTTACTACAGCCATTGGAAATCAGCTTCTACTTGTTTTAATCTATATGTATACAGTTTTATGATATACTATCTGTTTAAAAGGTAGCATCGAACATCATCCACACATTTCTAGAATGTATAGTGCGAACATATTACTTGGAGATGTATTGTTCTAAGTCTGTTCCATTCTAGTTCACTTGTGCATGACGCAGTTCAAATTTAACCTACCGAAATTCTCAAATTTCTTCTATCAAGACCTTAGAAGCATTAATATATTTCAGTTAACAACTAAATGACTTAGTTAAAAATAGTTAACACGTTGCGTTACGTATTGTGTCATTTACACGTACTAGATCCTAAATTGCTAAGACATACAAAATCATAATATGAATTATTATACGATTAGAAGATCCTACGTTCATGCATCTGTTCTCTCAGTAAATTTATATGAATAGAGAGCCTGCAATTCTTGGACAGACATGATCTACGAGTATATCTTACCATTTACTTAAAAAGCTTAGTGGAGTTAGCTTTGAACCGTTTATCTTAATAAATGCAAAGGAACTATATCCTCCCTACAATGTCGTAGACTTTCTGCTCATCTAAACACTTCGCAGAAACTGTTTCATATATCCATCACCGGAAAGTATTTATCCAACTGAATATTATGCAATATTCCGTTATTTACAATATTGAAGAAATAACCCAAACAGTCATTGAATATGTATTGATATTAAATAAAAGAGTTTTAATAGTCATTTTTTTCTTAATATATATATTATTGCATAGTAAAACCAATAAATTTTGCATATCACTATCGCTAAGCTTTTATTTAAGAATAAATACTTGATTGTCTTTCTTAACTGCAGTTTTCACATTTTATGACGTAGCTGATATATTTATTATTTTAAATTCGTAAATTAGACCAGTAAATCCGTCAGAAAATAGTGGTTTGCTTTGCAAAAGCTCGGGTAGTTCTGAATTTTGGATATGTTGTTAGTGTTGGGTTTATACCATAAAATCCATGTTTTCGACCTCGCGCGCCCCGGCGCGCCACGTGGTATCAATAAAACAACAAAATTTTGGGCTTCTCTATGTTTTCCCACAATATCTCCTGAACGGTTTGCTGTACAGAAAATAATATCCTTTCCAAAAGTCGAGTAGAGCAAATATCGCCGAAACCAATAAAAAGAACAAACATCATAAGGAACAAATGTAAAGGCTAGGAAATTTGCTATTTATACAAACATATCCAAAAATCAAAACTACCCGACCTTTTGCATACCAAAATGTATCATTTTACTGGACTATTTTATGATGCCAAGTTTTTTAAACCCTTTCGTTGAAACAACTGTATATCTTTCAATATATGTCGTACAACATCCTATTGTGCTTTATTTTTAGCAAATTTGCTAGCCTTTAATTTGTTCCTTATGACGTTTGCTCTATTTTATTGGTTTCGGCGATATTCAACAGAAATTGCCGAACAATCACAATTTTCATACATTTTTGAGAAAATCGTGATTTTTGGGAAGCCTGTGTCTCGGTGACTATTGCAGCTACAGAGCTGGTTTTGGGCTCAAACTGTGACAAATTTACTCTACTCTACATTTGGAAAAGATATTATTTTCTGTACCGCAAACCATTCAGGGGGATATTGTGGAAAAACATAGAGAAAGTCCAAAATTTTGTTGTTTTGTTGATAAACACGTGACACGCCGTGGCACGCGGAGGTTGAAAACTTGGATTTTATGGTATAAGCCCAACACTAACAATATATCCAAAATTCAGAACTACCGATCTTTTGCACACCAAAATGTACCATTTTACTGGACTAAATATCAATGGTACTTGTAAAAATCTCGAAAATTCGTTGCAAAAGCTGTAAATACAGAAAGTAATCATATATTTATGCTTATTATTTTAGTATTTTTTTTAAGTACGCATTCAAGAACATGTTGAACATTTCTGCTACATCAAAGATTATGGGAAACTTCAAATTAATTAGTTTGAAATTCGTATGAACCACAGATGGAAAACGGAAAATCTAGGAGGTACATTGGAATAAAGTCTGATAAGAAAGACAAAAGGAAATAGTCTAATTAACAACGAAATCCACAAAACGAAAAGAAAAAAAGGATCTTGGTTACTATGGAGAAAGTACTTCATGATCAGATTCCTTGCTTTTAAATTAATTCAATTATTAAGTTGATGGTAACTCAGATACGAAGGCGGCAAAGCTAAAAAGCATTGTTTAGCAGAGAACAAAAGACAATCACTTCAACACAAGTTCTTCACAGAAAATGTACAGAAAATAAAACAATAAGAAATTTGGAAAGAAATAGAAAAAATGTTGCTATGGAAACTGGTGAACAACAAGCATTTTGATTAAATTCCTCTCGGATACTGAACGCCTAATTAAACTCTTCTTCATAAATAATAAATCGGACTGTTTTTAATCATTTCAAACCTTGCGTAATTTAATGGGCTAGTTAAAAAGATCAATATTCATTGTTTAATACATCGATACAAAAACCACTATTTAGATTCTAGTACTTTCTATTTTTGTATTTTCTAGATTACAAATAGGAAAGTTACTTGGTTCCTATTTGTGAAATAGGCATACTATGTTTCAACAAGATCCTTTCAGAGCTTCGACAGTTATTATAGGACACACACACAGACTAAACAACTTAATAAGCTTCACTTTTCTATGAAAGTATGCTAAAAATCCTTGTTTTAGCCAATATTTCAACTGAACACTGAATCACTGAACACTATAGTAAATAGTAAAAAAATATATTTTCCAAGTTTGTTAGTAAATGCCTTACATGTAATAAATATATTAAAATTACTGCTTAGTTTTCAATTAAAATTAAAACCAGATAAAATTACAGTGAAAGAATTGACTCTTAACAAGTTAACTTATTCAGGTTATTTTACTGAATCTGAAGGAGATAAATATTAAAATAATAGATGCTAAAAAAATAAATTAGAATTCATTTCTTAACTTTAGAAAAAAAAAATTGCTGCAAAGAAAAATAATGCCAGCTTAGAAACAGATAGTAAATGGGGATACTATAATGAATTCTAAGATTACTAGAGACTACAAGGCAATACCGAATGTCAGAGAAAGTGAATTTTAAAACAGGATTTCAAGTTTTGAGGACTTGCCAACAACTCGGCCGCGAAAGAGGAACCATTTTTCAGGTTCCTAAATGAGTTTCATGTTTAATGCAAATGGTCACGGCGCTAAAGTAAGGTAACAGCCCGTCCAAATGCAAATCACACCAGAATTCGACTCAACACTAGCGCCAATATTCTCACGTGAGAGAAACTCTTTTACAGAGAAAAGGAAAATGGTAATGGAAGCAAATTGTCACCCAGCCACCCTTAACTGCATGAATTTCTTAAAGAGGGAGGGACATTCCATTTGGCAGTCATTTTTGGTTTCGTGTGAAGTTCAACTGAGTCTTCTTGCATACAGACGACTTCCGGTCATTGTCCAAAACCTTGCATTTTCACGCGGATTCACGCGGAGAAATTCGAGGAAACAGTTTATCTATTAAATCGAATATGCTTCAACTAATGAGGCTTTTGAGATTCGATTAATACAAACAAAAGAAAACGTTTAATTTCAGTTTGTTTATCTGAAGTAAAATAATATTCGAATCTTCGCATAACGGTCTTCTGCTTCAGAAAACAGCGTAAAGCGAAAAGACAGTTGTCGTATACTTTAAAGGCAATTTGCAATATTTCTTGGAAATATTTCATTCCAATTTTACCAAAATGGCAGTCCATTCCGCTTATAAATATTAATTTCTTGAAAGAAATTAAAAGCCCACTTTCCTTAATAGGTTTCTTTAATTTTTTTTCTTTTCAGAAATGTTTTCAACAAAAAAAGTATATATATGTATATATAATTTTACATTAAAATAGTTGTTGAATATAAACAGTAGATATTTTCCCATTTTCTGAACCAAAAATGATTCACTTCGCATTATTTACTTACGTTAAGTGAAACCGAAATGATACTTCTGTTAGTTTCTGAAGGGAGTGAGTTAACAAGAGGATCCTTACTTAGTGGTTCAATTTGCAGCAAACTTAGTATGAATCCCTTTTTGATTTCCAGTATTTGAAAGTCAATTGTTTATCATAGATATGACGTTTTCATATATGTATTTATGTAATTATTTATAAAATATGATATGCACTATTTCCCTTTACTCTGAGATCCAATATATATTTATATCAATAAGGTTTCCGTATCAAGTTTCAGTTATCAAAGAATTCTCTCTTACCTCAAGAACTACTTGTCTTTGAAACCTTTACTCAGCTGTCAACTTCAAAACATTGTTAAATATCCAAAAGAAACAAAATATGCTGGCAGTAATTACATAAATAGAACACTGACTACAAGCGCCCATTGTAATATTCATGTAAATAAATGGACTCTCACAAATATTTTGTTCTGGGAAACATGTATCTGTAATTGTTTGTCATCAAATATACAGCTTTTGTTTTATGATATAATAAGCTTATAATGAAGTTTAAGAGCTAAAGTTGTAGGGAACAAAATTAAGGTTTATTGTTGGAAGATTTCAGTATTTTAAATATAAATTCTATAAATTAGTCATTGAAGAAACTAAAATTACCAGCGCTCCACTTACTCGGCAGATGACGTTCAAGCTTTATAATTAAACTCCCAAAATAATACAATTAGCAATTAGCATAGATAAATCATCTGGCTTTTCTCAATCAACAGAACCCAAAACAAACCACAACTCTGAAACATATTTAAAAGGAATGCAGTCCGCTTTCAAAGCCGGAAACAAAATTGCAAATTCAATTAGCTTTCATTACGAACGCAAATGCAGATATGTTCTCCCGGATGGGAATCTCGATGGGAGAATTTTAACAAACCTGACCCGTCCAATGAATTTAGCTTTTTCTGTTAAGTAGCCATTTGAAGTTGAAGCAAAATGAAAATTACAGCTTAATAATTCTTCATATGGAATTCAAGGGAAAAAAAATAAACTACTCATATATTACTGTTACTACGAGACCAATGTCAACAGCGTCTTTGAGGAGAGAAGAGACCTTCAAAAGCAAAACTAATAAATTAAGTAATTCATAAACTGTAAGACCTCTAAGTATAACTTACCAATGTAAAAGTGAGTTTCCTATTATCTTCAACAAGATATGTTTTATTCATTACTCTGATAATCTTTCTGAGTTTTTTAAAGCATTGTTGTTGTTAGGTTCCATCAAGTCGTCTACGACTTCTGGTGATCTCATGCACTAAGGCTCTCCAAACAGATCTATCATTTGCTGCATATCGTAGTTGTTGCAAAGAATTCCCGGTAGCTTCCTTTATATCTTCCAACCATCTTCTTCGTTGTCTTCCTCTTCTTCTCTTCCCCTTTTAAAGCATAACCTCCCCCTATAGAACTTCAAAAGCTAAAAGTTTAATCTTAGTAATAAAGTTACTTAGTAATAAAAGTTTTAATCTTAGTGGAATTGTTTCATGAAGCGGAGATATAGACATTAACTAACATAAGTGTACTAAAAGAATAATTTTTATATTACTGAAAAAGGAGATATTATTCGTATTTTGTCATGAAAATAGAGTTTTTATAAGTATTGAAAGCATTCATTCAATGACAGTGGATAAATATATAGTCTATTGTACCTAAAAGGCAAATAACACAACCGTATTTTACAAAATCTAAATTCAGAAAACTGAAAGCAATTTAGAAAAATGAAAGATTCCAAAGACAACGTAAAGATATAAGATATTCACGACAAGACATACTGCAAACTAATTGATGAGTGCAAGAATTGAAATGCATATTGACTTACGCTTAAAGAAAATATAACAGAATGTTCCGAGACATGCAGCAAGAAATTGTAATTACTAATTGACAGCAAATCTTAAAATAGATTGATAGGATTAAGAAAAGAATTAATGAAAACTCTTAAGGTACTACTATGTATGAAAACATTTTAATCGCGAAAAACTTTAAAAAAATTGTAACCTTTGTTCTTGAGAATGATTCAAAATGAGGAGGTTTTCTATATACTACAACATATTAGACAATAATAGATTTTTTTAAACAATATAGGCAATAATAAGTTCTTGTTTAATTGCCACACTATCTGGAGGGTATTAATAATTATTCTTTTACATTTCCAACAAAAATATCTAATTTAAATTGACAAAAAAATTGTTTCAATAAATCAACAATGAAAACGACACTTGAAGAAGTTGTAAAGTCGAATTAATATTTCTTTTTAGGTTTTTATTATACTTAATTTTTGGTAACAACTTAATTAATTATTCTTCCAATTTCAGTTTGAGATTTTATTATTTACTGTAATTCAGAGTTTACATTATTTACAGTAGTGAGTAACACAGTAAAATATCCGTTGCGGACCAAAACATGATAGACTGAAGACTATTTATTTATCTAAATTTCTTTTAAGTTATTTTAAAGTTTTCGTACCAGTGAATTTAGACCAAGGAACTTCTTCATGAATAAATTTATCACTGTCCAGCGCCTAAACATTGTTAAATCTTGATTCATGTCAACTTTCAAATTTCACGGAACGGCACTGACTACCAAAAAGTAAAGAAAGTTCTGTTTGCTGTTCTTTAGGTTAAACATACGTTTTGCGCAGAAGCTCCCATGGGCAGGACTATTTCCCAGATTCTTAATTTATAAAAGTAAATATAGGTCTGTCTAAATCTACGAATTCCCATACATTTTGACCACATTTTGGACAGTATTTGCTTAAAAATTGTACGGATATCATTAGTAGATACGTCGTCAATTTTTTTTCTTCTTTTCTATCCTTTTCATACGTAATCACGGTTTGAAGCAAAGCTGAGAATTAGTGGATGGAGTAAATGAACCCAAGGAAAGAAACTTTGAATTTTCCCAAATAACACCGGATACTAGATCTTTTATCTGTAAGAGTCAATTTAATTTAACAAAAACAATGAAATACCATAAATAATAATAAATAATAATTTATTAAGATAAATATTAATAATAAATAATAGAAAAAATAATAAATAAAAACATTACTTCCTAAATAATGCATCGCAAAATGCATGTAATCACTTCTCAGAGTGATATAATGGAAGCTCTGCAGTGATTTGATTTTGACTGAAGCCCTGGATAATGCATTTGACTTTGAAGTTGCCTATAAAACACTTGTAGAAGAATCGAGAAGAAGAGGTAGTCAGCGAATACTAATCGTTGATTTTTTTTCAAGGGAAAAGAAAAATGGATTGAGGGAGAAGGAAATAGAAGGGATCGAAGTGCGCAGATTGCAACGGAAACGGAAACTCTCTTCTGAATTGCACCGGAGGCCATTTTGGACTAAAGCGATCGCCGGAATTAAGAATAAATTAAGATACTGTTGATCGATTGACACACGTTTCAGAGAAGACGAGATGGTGTTTACAGAATTAGAAGGTAGTTAGGCTCCATCACTGCCTGCCTTTGGAAAACGGGCGAATTTGAATGGAGTCGACGAGATGAATTGGTAATAATTACGAACAGGAATCATGAATTACATTTCACGGATTAATTCACGCAGTGACACAAATTATCGAGTAAGTTAAATGGCTATAAAAGTTACTTGCTTTCGTTATTGGCCTGCGGGTTGGTAATACACAAAATGAAACGCTCGGTATAAATAGATTGAGGAAGACAAGCAGTGAAGATAATATACAAACAATATTATGTAGATTGAAGTATAAATTTATTGCAGATTTCAAAAAATTTTCAGTAGGATAATTTTAGGCAAAAAATGTAACTTAACATTATCATTAGACCACACAAAAAAAGATAATTACATATTTATAACGTAAACTTGCAAAGAAAAGCATTTTAATTGCCGTATATGCTCCAATAGACGCCGAGGCTCTTTTTGTCGCCGGTCTCTAATAAGCGCCGGGCTGCAGAGGGGACACGGCCAAATAGTAGCCTGTCTCTAATAGTGGCCGGGTCTTTGATATTTGCCTACCGGTACTAGTGTAAGTGTCCATATCTTTATTGTCGCGCGTATTACCTTACGGTACATTGCCTTACAAAATGCCGCCGAAATGGTCATTTGACATTGCCTTTAAGATTCGCGCAGTGGAATACGCGAAAGAAACTTCCGGTGAGGCGGCCGCCCGTCATTGGGGATTGGGACGACGAATAGCAGCGAAAGGTACAGAAAGATATTGCCAATTATCTTTAAAAGTCTTATGTAGCTTGTGAAATTCAAATAAAGTAGCTGTTTGTAATATTAGCCGGTATTTATGTGTAAAAATATTGCATTGTGAAGGTTTATGTTAATAATGGCCGGCCTCTAATAGCAGCCGGTCTATATTAAGCGCTGGGAGCCGAGGCTAGTTTTGCAAATAAACGCCGGGGGCCTCTATTGGAGCATATACGATATATGATTTCTTCATCAATAGAAAGGTAAGCCTTCTTCTAAAATTGAAATTGGAATATCGTAAAAAAAGTTTATACCTTTTCCTAAAAAAGGGCATTCTACAGAAAGTTGTATCTTGGATAATGCCGTAAAATAGCTGCGAAACATGTTTAACAGATAATTAAATATTTTTATAATAAACCCGTTTTTATGTATCTTCTACATTATAATTACATATTATAAAATGAAATTTTATGTTAGGACGAATTGCAAAAGGAACAATATGAGATTCCGGACTACTGTGTAATATGTCTAGATTATGATCAGCCTACACTTGAATTTTATATTCTATTATTTCATTTTCTAGTTCAAGCTTACGTTGTTATTCACCACTGTTAGGTGAGTTAAGCATAACTGCAATAGTTGGAACTTACTAGTTAATATTTACTATTTAGCTCATTAACATATCACTTTCATTGTATGTTTTTCTTAATTTTCTTTGTTGTACAGAACAATAAAGATTTAGAAACCCTTACGTTACCGTAATTAGAAGCCTTTAAAAAATATCTAAGAAATAAACAGGACGTATTGGATCCCTAAGGCTACAGGGGTCTGTAAAAATCCGAATATAATGTATATTTTGAATTTCATTCCAAGTCTGCATCTCTAAAATTATTCCAATGTACATAGCATGACGATAATAACAAAAGCCCGAAACGTTGTTGGAAGAACAATAAAGAACTACAAACTGTAGTAATAGAATATAAAAATCAAGTACAACTGAATATTCAAGTACAGAATCTCGTAGCGCTTCCATTGTAATCCATCCTAACTTGGTTAACATAAATTAAAATTTCATGGATCGCCGTCTCTCAACTTCCGTCTCCGCCACCTTTTATGTGACCACATGAATATTATTACATTTTAAAGCGCATTCTGTCATTTATTGTAATATTTATAATTTCTATTACTACTATTCAGTTCACTAACTTAATCACTTTTCCTTATTTCCTTATTGTACAGTGAAGAATACAAAAACCTTTAAGTTAATTAGACGCGTTTTTTTAAGAAATTTTCAGTAATACGGAAATCCTTAATCCGCAACTTTTTTGGTTCCATTATGTGCGCAATAGTTCTTCGATCTTAAAATTCAGAGCACCTCAATTGAAGAAGTAGCACTAATAGGAGCATTTAAAAAAAGTGACTTAATTTACTTATCTGATCTCAATTATTTTTAAATTTAACATTTATAAATAAAAGAAATGTTAGAATAATCAGAAGTTCGGACAATTATGTACGATAATAAAAAATAAAAAATAGGCCTACTGTACGACTAAAGCTCTACAAAAAGTTTGCAGACGAATAAGTTCAATGAGGTATCCTAAAGACTGTTGCTAATTTACTGTCTTCTGATTGGCAGAGAGCGACTTCAATATGTAAAGAAAGAAAGATAGATTTGCATTCACTGTCTGATAAAATAGAAAACAAAACGTTACAAATCCACGGATAAAAGTTCTATTGTAAGTTTTGAATTGGCACTACTTTGTCTGCGGCATTACACAATGTAGTGACACAAGATACAGATTCGATGAAATAAGAGAATGAAAGGGTTCTAACAAAATAAAGCACAGTCGATACATTCATGAATAGTGAGAATGGAACAAACACATCGATAGAATGTTTGCAGGCCTAGCCTGGGGCGGACGAAGAACAAAATCCAGACAATTGGAAAGTTAGTCTAGGCAGAAGTTTCGGAAACAGTGGATAGTATGATTGGTTATTGGTTAATTTTGATAATTATTTTCTATTGATTTTGTTGATTTGAACACAATTGGATTCGAACCCAATCTTTGTTTGTTTGTGTTTTTGTTTGTAATAAGTTTAAATGACCCACTTCTATTTTTTTAAAAAAATTAAGGAAATGCTGTTTAAAAGAATTGATCTAAACATAAAAAGATATTGAATAGCGAGTGTAACTTAAGTGATTGCATTTAGTATAATTATTCCAATTTTCCAATGTTGTAGCACCAGACATGAATGTTTATTAAGTGCATTTATTGTAAAAACAAAAGTAAGTTTGACTAATTTGTATTGGCCGATAGCCCAGCATTAATACGCTTTAAATGCGAATGGGAGATACCGGATTCGATCTCCAGCGGAGGTCGGATATTATATTCCCTCGTGGAATTCTCCTCCGTAAGGGTTGTAGGGTCCTGTTTCCTTGGAGTTACAGGTGGATGGGCCTCGGAACATCTTTATCTCCCGCCACCCCAAAAGCCACAAAACCCTGTAGTGAGACTTAGTGTGTTTTTTTTCTATGTTAACCACTACTGACCGTAACATTAGATTATACCATTTGAATTTTACGATTTAAATGTGTTTATGATAGTAGTTACTGTTTCAATTTATCGTATTGATCTATTTGGAAATCTATGTTCATTGGACTTGTCAACTTTATGCAAACTTTATTAACTATTTTACAGTTAACTCGCATTAACTTTCTACTTTGAAGTTTCTACATAGAGATAAATTAAAGGAAAATTTGATTTACAAATGTTGATCGTAAAGGCCCTCAAAGTTATGAAATCACTAGAATTAATATTATTAGAATCGGATGAAGATTCAGATTTACATTTTGAAATCAGTTTTAGATCAAAACAACTTTAAGCTTTGAACTAAACTGTTAATATAATTAAATTCGAACTCTCTGAAGACTGAAATATATGAAACAGAAACACGAGCTGCTCAGCCGCGAGATGACTATTGGAAATTAGATTTAATTCATCGATTCTCTGAATCTCATATGCGCTTCAGTAAGATCAATTAATAGGAATAAAGAAATCAAAAATCTAAAGTCTTAAAAAATAATCGTTAAATGAGGCTTACAATAGTAATTCTACTGTGTATTAATGTACAATCCTTTTGTTAATCACCCTGTCTTAGTAAGATTAAAAATAGGCGTATTTTGGTAAGATTTAACACAACGTTTTGTTAAATAAATGGAATATTAGAGCAAAATGTTTGTATTCTGCAACTGTTACAGTTGAAATAATAGAAGATTTTTCCTTAGTATTGTTTCTCGATTTATAGAAAAACAAAAACAAAGAAATATAAAAAGAGCAACATTTTAAGGGAATGTTCTTTCCGAAACTACTTGGTTTTTTTTTGGTTTTTTTTGTTTTTTGGAGAAATTCTCATTGTTATTTTTCTATTTATGTAATAATAATCGAACAAGAGAGGCAATTTCAATTTATTCAGGTGCTGCCTTTGATTTCTCGCTATATAATAATACATTTCAGTATTTTATTTTTAATAATATGTAATACTAAGTATTAGTTCAACTTTCCATCGCTAGAGGGAACTGATCGCACAGCACTGGAACCCATTTCAATGACTGGATAAGGATCAAAATAATCATGCTCATATTTTCAGTTGGACCATAAGTTAACATTGTACTGAATTTTAAAGAAACCCGTCTAGCCGTTTAGTTGACGTATTTCGGGAGTCAGTTCTGCAGGATGAGAGGGATGGAGATCACAACAAATAATACAAACAGAATAAAACTGTTCCAATGGGATAGTGAGACTTTGAATGTTCAATAATTGTAAATAATGATTAAAACTTAATATCAAGTAACAGTTTTATTTGAAATTTCTGCATCTTAAGCAAAACTGCAGATTTCCTGTTCTCCCTTAAGCTCAAAATGAGTTTCTTGGAAAAGGCAGAATATTTCATCAAATTCACTAAAGACTCGCAAAAAAAATTCAAACATCAATTTTTAAAATTCTGTTTCTAAAAGAGATTTGAAAACTTTATTAAAATAGATATTTTTATTTAACGACATGTAATCTTTGAAATGAATAAAATATCATTGTGAATCAAACATCTCCATCATAAAGAGGCAACGTTGCGCCCCCCCCCCCTTAAATTCTCAAGGTTTAAATTGGTCGAATCTATTATTTCCTCCGGGGATAATAAAACGAAAGACAAGATAGGAAAAACACAAAGAATATAAAAATAATAACTTTAGGCCATAAAACGATTCAATGCAATCTTGAAAATAAAAGTAAGGAAAGAAGAAGCCATAAAATAAAAATTTAGAATAATGTTGTTTTTTTAAGTCTTTTTATGTCAATCATTTTAGTATATTTCTTTAATACTGTACATTATGATTTTTAATTAAATACTTAAATATACCACATTTTATATTGTACACAAATATAACAAAACTAAATATTTATTTTACAATATATATATAATTCTGCGTGCGACCTACTTAATCAGAGTAAATATCAATACATGTAATAATAAATCTGTATTTTACAGAGGACTTAGTAATTTAATCCTTCAACCTTTAGAGTAGATCTCAGTGTCTTTTGTAACGATTCCTTAGACAGAAACTCTTAGTCTATGTGCGCAATGCTCACAGCCATACAAGAGTCAAAGCCCCATGAGTCGTACTTCGTTCACACCCCATAGCCTGGAGGTTTTGAAAAACTCGATTTCCGGTTTTAGGTGGCCGTTGACTGGGTCAGGAAAATTGATCTGATCATAAAATTGGATCTATCTACACTTCAACCTATCTACACTATGCTGATAATGAATATTTATACTCTCCCCTGGCCACTTACTCGGCGTCGAATGATGCAAAACGGAGGTCTACAAATAATAAATGAACTCAATCGGATATTAATTCGACGGGAAATGCTTGGGCGGCAGCAACTGTACTGCAAACCTATTTGAAGCCATTGATGTACCGGGAAGGAAATGATGGGAAAATATTATTTGGCCATTGAATTGTAAGGACTTGAATAACTTAGTCTTGCTAATAAGTAGTAATGAATTGCAAAGCTAAGAATAAATGACGAATGTTATAACGCACTTATCAACTTCTGCCCAGTCAGAGCAAGTCAACGGCGGGAATACAACGGAACAGCTGCTATTAGGAATCATCAGCCGGATTTAGCCTCGATGACCAGCTCAGACTGCGCGGAAAGACATGGATTTCACTCCCACATTCGGAAGTGACTTTCAAACAACAACAACAAAAATAAGCCTGATGAACAAATACCTTGTCTTGATCCTGCCAAGCTCAAAGGCATTTTAGGATCAAAAATACAAAAAAAGAAACAATTAAATGAGACATAAACTAAAACTAATTACTATTTATTTAATTACCATTAAATAACAATGTCATTTTTAACAATGTAGATGTTTAATTGTTGTATAGGAAAGCTTGGTTTTGTATTTATTACAAAACTGTTAATTGATTTATTAGATTTGTCAAAGAATTTTTAAATGTTGTATTCTTTGATCTTCATACAACCTGAAAACTGGAGGATAAACACAAATGGTAAAGCAAGACAAACATGAAGAATTAAACACTACAAAAACTAAGTCAACACCCTAAAAGTTGTCGTATTTCTAAACATATTAATACAAACATTTCATTGTCAAAACATTCTACTTTGGGAAAGCCCATTAAATCCACAAATTCTCACAATCCAATTAATTTTAATCAGAGCAAAGCACCGCTAATATAATGGTTTGTATTAAGCACTGCTATTGGTGTTTGTTTCGAATTTAAATCTATCAATTTCCGTTAGTGAGGGTCAAATACTGTGGACTTAATTATCTTCAAGTTCCAATTTGGCCAAAAACAGAACATCAGAAAAAAAATATCAATTTAAAAAAAAATATTTACACTTCTCTGTAAAATGTTCATATTAAGTTTCAAGAAGACTTATTCGCCCGTTCAAAAGTTATTCGAATGAGATATAGAATTCCTTCTTCGAGCTAAATCTAAGAGTGATGGATATAAATATACATAGCCTATTTCAAGAAGATTCTTTCAAGTGAGAAGTAAATACTGAATTCCTTCTTGATAATACATAAATGTTCATATCAGGTTTCAAAAAAATTCATTTCGCTGGTTAAAAGTTGTTAAGACTGGCACAGATATAAAATTCCTTGAGGAAAAACTAACAGTGATTTCAGTTCTACCTGTACTGAAAAATGCACAGACGGAGTTTAGTAGCCTCACTCTTCCGTAGAGCAAGATACAGTCTAATATATTGCACAGAGTATATCACAGATTACTGTGTTTAAAATTGACTCTAATATTAATCTTCGTTCTCTCTTTTCCTCCCACTTCTCAAAATCCAATCGTAAACTAGCGGGAACGGAGCCAGAGAAGTTGCTAGAAACATCCTCGCTCCTGTTCAGAAAAGACAAGTAAATAAAGAAGTATTCTTCCTTATAATTCAGGTAACATTAATAATCGCGAAGGAGGTGTTCAGTCGACCGAGAGGCCCTCTCCCGCTTGCCGTGTTTCGCGGCATCGCACTCGACGACAGGCATTAGCGCAAACAAGATATTGCTTCCCAATTACGTATTCCCTTGAGAACGGGCAATATTTATCACTGTAATCTGACAGGGAAAGACCGCTTCGATGATAGCAGTGCGGCATTGGGTGCGGTTGGGTCGTACGTGCTTGTATGCACCGTGGTTCTCTGCTAACAACAACGGAAGCGAAATGAATGAATGAAGGAATAAATGGATAGATTGATGAGTATATGTGGGAGATGGAATGAAGAAAAGAGGAATGGTGATAGAACAGTAATAAAAAGTGCGCACACACAAACAACAGATAAAGCTCACTGAATAAAACTTATGGTTCTTTTTACATTAGACCTAAAACAGTTCAAAAACTGCAACACACAAATCAACACATTTCTTAGAAAAAAAAAAGGTCAACACATTTTATAATACCCCTTGTATAATAAAGTGATCTATTGACCTAATCTTATTGTCTGTCAGCTCGAATGAACCCGAAATAAAGCGATTTTGTTAAGAATTTATAAAAATTTACTGACCAAGTAATGAAGATGACTCAAAAATGGGTCCAATATTTCAATCTCACCTGATGGAGTGAGATTTCCATTTGACTACGTCTCTAAACATTAATGGACTTCACAATCTTTGAACTATCAATTGTCAAAGAATTTTGCGTGAAGATTTACAATTCCAAAATAATTGAAGGTAAAAGATCATAAAAACTTGAAAGTTTATTTCAAAAACATAACATTAGTAAATAATTCATTCTGGAAGGATTTCTGTGCATTCTAAAGGAATACATGTTATTGTATCCTAAATACTATATGTTTACTAAAACTAACTAACTCCATGGCACTACAGCCCATTTAGGGCCTTGGCCTCCTTAACAATATGAGCCCACTCTTTTCTGTCTTGGGCCTTTCTCCTCCATCTTTGTACCTGGAGCTTTTTCAAATCACGTTCCACATCATCAAGCCATCTAAGTCGTGGTCTTCCTTTTAATCTTCTACCACCAGGATTTCCAATGAAGAGTTTCTTAACTCCACGGTTCAAATTCATCCTTTGGAGATGGCCTACCCATTGAATCCTTTTACTTTTAACAATTGAAACCAAGCTTGGCTCCTGAAATAATTCCATAAGTTCTTTATTAGTGCGGATACGCCACAAACCTTGGTCACAAATAGCTCCATAAATCTTCCTCAGAATTTTCCTTTCCCATATACCAAGAATGGAAATATCCTTACAAAATAAAGTCCATGCTTCGGCCCCGTACAAAACAACAAGTCTGATCATGGCTTTATAAATTCTAGATTTGGTCCTCCTAGACAATACCGATGACTTCAGAATGGGTAGCAGGGCGAAATAACTTCTGTTACCGGCAGCAATTCTATTTTTTGTGCCTAGATGTATCTCGTTACATTCAATAATCAAAGATCCAAGATAGGTAAAATGGTTAACTTTCTCAAAACTTTCAGATCTTGAACATTACAAAACCTATCACTCCTGTCGATAATCATATATTTAGTCTTCATTTGATTAACGGATAATCCTATAAATTTATTGTTATTTACATTAAGAGCGTGTATCCAGTGTATCTCAACTTTTTGATTAAAAATCTCAATCTTTGCTTGATGGATCTACAAATATTCATTTGGTAGGCGAACTGGGGGTAAGATGACGAACCTAAGGTTTTCTTGGTCTAAAACTGAAATTTATAAGAGTTACAAAAGCGTGGTAACTACGACACAAACTGGAATTACTTCACTTTCATACTATCTTTACAATGATACTTTTTCTACAATTGTTTATTCAAAATTTTAGTATTTCAAACCCATTGGGAATTCATCATCTTGCCCCAGCTCCTGATGACTATTGGGATAAGTTGGCGAATAAAAACAAACTGAAGAAACTGACCAGTAATAAGCCTTATTGAACCTTTTTAATTCTCATACCATATTTACATTAATCACACATAAAACACTTTATACTCTTTGAAACCCCTGCACAGAGCGCATGGCGCCAGTGTTGGTATTTTTGGCATTTAATCCAATCATTCCCTGCTCTTCTCGACTGCGTGTACAGTCATTGCAGGCAGGATCCTCATCATCAGAGGCAGAAATCCTCAACATCTTCATCATTCTCGACATAGAATTTGCGATTACACATCTTATCCTTCGTCGTCTTACTCTGAAGGATTACATTATTTTTCCGTGTTTGCGCTTGAAAGAAAATTGAAATAAACATTTAATTCAGCAAAACATTAACCGTATGAAAGGAAATGCGATGGCTCAAGAACTTAAGATGTGAGTCACAAATATAACAAACAGGTTAGAAAAAAAAACAACAACAAAGCAATATCTCTCTCTTCTCGGCGGGTATACAGGTACTTTTTCTCAACTCTTTGTAACTAATAATCTCTGTTGATATACATCCAATACAATATGCCAAGTCTTACAATATTGTTACAGTTTATATGTCAATATTTTTTAGAAATCATTTATTTGTATTTATCTGTATTTTTTTCATTTTAATCTTTACCTTTATTGATTTTAAATCATTCATTTTCTATTTCCTAATTATTGATGTTTTGTTTATTTTTAAATTCTTTTCCGTTGCAGCCGTTATATTAGTTATTTAATTGAAATTCATTACGTTCTTGTCCAATCACTAAGTATATTTTTAATTACTTATCCAATGAAATCCAACTTTGTAAAATCTATCAAAACAGTTGTTTTCTGTTTAATAAATTAATTCAGTTCAGTTCCAAAACTTGACTCGTTGTTTCTTCGCTCTTAAAAGTCTCTTCCACAAATACCATTACAATATGCTTTGTTACAATACGTCAAGCCTTTGTTACTATAATTTACTCCCTAAATAAAGTAATTAAAGTCTATTAATATTGTTAATCTTTTTTTTTTTTGCTTTATCTCAAGATATAAGAAGCTGTTTTGCAAATGCCTAATAAGAGGTGTCATTAAGGAATACCTAAATACGTATTACCCTTGGGATTTATTCTTCCATCAGTGTAAACGATAGCATGTAAATTATAAGATAGCAAGCCGAGAATTTTTTCAAACTTATTATAGTTTTATCTTACTCTTCGTGATTGAGTTATTTTTCTGAAGTCCTAATATCTTAAAGTTGTGACAAGATACGTCATCCCAAGATCTTGTAGACAGTTAAAAACCGGTTTTTCCCGGTTATGTCCATCTTCAGTTGAAATATTTGTTTATGAAATCATATGACTAAAAAAAATTTAAGATCAAATGATTTAATCTATGTTAAAGAAGCTCATCTACTTATTTTTAATATTCCCTATATAATTCATCAATTAAACCAATCATAATATGAATCAATTTTATCGAGACATGAACGTACGATTCATAGCTATTAATAACGGCTATTTTTTTTCCATATCCTTTATTCAGTCTTTTAAAATAAAAATAAAAACAAGAGCTTCTTCAATGGTTAGGAAGGTTCTCCTATGAGTCTTTTAAAGTGAGGCCGAAATATAAAGAAAGGACCTTTTTACGACTCTCATAAGGTAGGGGGGAGGGGGGGTTAATTGGAAGTGATTTCCATCTCCAATTAGATGAGCACTAGCCTTTGTGAGGTCTGTCCATGTCTAACATAGTTTGGCCGCTGCACATTGTAGTTGTAAGAATGAAAAACGACGAAGATTTACAATACATGACAGGTAAGTGCTTTTAATGTAAGATCCCCTTAAAAAAAGAAGCGATTCTCCTGATATTTAATAAGCTGCTGCAATTTTTTGGGGGGAAGAAAAGAGGGAGGGTAAATCTCTTGACCAACTGAACCATACCTTAATGAGGGGGCTAATTGCCGTAAAAAATGGGGGCTTTGTAATTGCAAGCATTCACCAGTTTTTTTTTTTTTTCCTGTAATGACCATAAATAAAATCTCATAAGAGGAACGACTCCCTTCAAATTGGATTGGCCTAATTAGTCGGAAAGGGGTGGATGGGAAGGACTGGTTGTGTAGTAGCCAGCAACCTCTTTCCTTAAAGAAACAACTGAAACTGACATAAATGACAAGTAGGCCTCTTAGAGCATAGGATCCATAAGCCTATTAGGTCTATCGATCTGGTCCTCGTAGCGAGAAGACGAGAATGTGATGACAGATTGTCGATGGTATCAACTCTCCAACACTCCCCCCACCCCCAACCCTTTTCCACCTATGCTCCCACCCCTTTGCTCGCTACAGCGCTTTGAACTGGTCCTCCGCAAACAACAAAATGGATTGTCAGAACCTGCAATGAAATGATATTAAAATCGCAACTGTTAAAAGCAACTATTGACGTATAATGGGAACTTTTCAGTTAATACCTGCCAATGGATGAATTTTGCTAGAACAATCCAAGCAGATCGCGCTAATATCAATTCCCCTGTTGAGAACAATAGCCGTTGGAATTGGAGTGAATGTCCGATCATTATCTTCGCTGAAACTGTAATTGGATTTCAAACAACTACATTTTGTAAATACGAAAGCTTTCTGTTGCTATCATTCACTATGAACTCTGCTTTTATGATGGCATTTTTATTTTATAATGAAGGATATTTCCATGAAAATATTAAAGAATAAGTTGATAAGGCAAAGGAACTTCAGTTATTGAAATCAGGTTACAATATTTTGAAAAATATTGATTAATATTCATTTTAGCTATTTCAATATATTGTAATTATTTATACAGTTTCAGCTATGCACGGCGTAGTGATATGGCGAAACTAAATATCAATTCCAAAATTCGTTTCTTTATGAAACGAATAAATCCGCTGATAGAAGCGTTTTATTAAAACAAAGTGTGTTTAGGTTTCCATTCTCTGAGCCCTGCTGCATCCTTCTTTTGCATCCTTTCAATTTTGCTACGTATTATTCTCTTCCTCCGGGATGTTTTTTTCCTTTTTCGTTAACTCTGCTGTGAAATGAGTTGACAATTAAAGTAAGCTCCAAAATCATGTTTTTTTTTCGCTTGAACTGCCTTTCGGCGACTGGCAGATTTAATCCCGATCTCAACGAGAGCAAAGCGAGACTTCCCGTGTAAAGCGATACGACAAATGGCAAACGGCAATTGGCAAATCTTTCATCGCGATTCAGGTAAGTTTTTCGAGAGCGTATAAGGGCAGCCATTAGACTGTACAACTTATCAGTCTTCTGACAATCATTAAAAAGCTGTTTCTGAATTTTTTATTTCCGGGGATTCACTTTTATTTAGAGCGAAGTAAAATATAACGCATTGTATTCCAAATCTTAAATTTTTGGACAAATATATTTATTTTTATAATGTTTCTTTTTTTGCTTTTTTATTTAGTTATTTATTTATTAAATCAAAGAAACCACAATGGGCTTGGCCAAATTACAATATCGTAAAAACATTTAAAAAATAGAAACAATAAAAGATAATAATTAAAGTTAAACGAATAAACAAAGAAAGGAAAATAATAAATTAGAGGAAAAAGGATACGAAATACAATACAAAATACAATTGCCTAAACAGAATTTATATAGAAGATTCATATTAGAAATACAAATACATTGAGAGAAGATCAATACATAAACTGAAGAAGGTCTACATCTGGTAATAAGAGAAAAGAAAGGATATATACAAAAATATTTTCTATTTGGGATACCTTTATTACAGATGGTGTCGTAAATTTGAAATTTTGAAGATTGGTGGTCAATTCCAAAATAGGATAAGGAGTAATGATTTACAAGATCTTAATATAAAAGAGCAGGAATAAATTTATCAGGATTATAAAATATTATGACTAATGGAATCATTGAGAGAAGTACATTTCAGGATTTCTTTGTGTGTTTTTTTTTTTTAATTTGATGGAAGAGTCTTGCCTCGGAGCCCTCATCCAATTGATTTCACTAACGTTCGAGAACCCAAAATATTATAAAGTAAAATTACAGCATCATATATTTGCTCAAGATATATTGGGATCCTGGCGTATCACCAAGTTCAAAAAGTTTTCTTGGCAAACACATGAAATGAGAATTGGAAGAAAGTAAAAAAAAAATATAGTAAAAACTATTAGTAAACTATTTTGGTAAACGTTTCTTAATGAATGGGAAACACATTAAAATTCATACGATCTAGTAAGAATGTAATTCTGGATTAATGTATTTTCTTATTAATAGTTTTAATTTAAATCAAGATCTAGATTCTAGATTTTCACTTTTAAAAAATCAATTTATCCCAACTTGTTAATAATTCACAGAAAATTTTTCCAAGAAATAAAATGAAATTCTACAAAATGGACGGATTGTTACTGGCATTTCACATTTAGATGTCAACTTTATTTTATGACAACCTAGGTTTTAATAATAAAGAATGTATCCACATTTAATTATTCTCAGCATTTTTAAAAAATTCTGATTTTTTTTTAAAAGTAAAAATTAAAAAAAAAGCCAATATTGAAGTTACAAATAATCCTTCTGACTGCTAATACATTTATTTTCTGAAATGATTTACAATTGTAAGTAAATCAGGAAATTGAGAGAAAATGTTGCAGTAGTTTTATTTTTTGTTTGGTTTTTAATTAATTTTAAAACAATTAATTTTAAACGATGCCTCATTCTGATTTGAGAACCACTATTGTAATGCATTTAATTTCTTTTATTGATTTTCTTTTTAGCTGTTGAAAAATTTTTAACAATTGTTCAACTTTTAGAGAACATATTTATTGATTCAACGCCTGGGATACTGAATCCATTGGAAGATAACGCCATGACATAGGTCAATATCGGAAAATCATTTGTTCCCAACGCATTGCCAAAATTTTTCCTTTTTCCTTCTTTTTTTTTATTTGTTTTAGGTTAAAAAAATACCAATAAAACCAATATTTTAACTTTTTTTGGGTTGTGGGGAAATGATTATTAGGGGAAATATAAAGAATTTTTGTTTTTGCAAATGCACTTGCGAAAAGTTACCGTCGATCTATCTGTAAGAATCAGCACATGTACCATTACTATTTCCAAGAACTCTCTAAAAAACTATTCTTCAAACTAAAGGAACTGACATGAGAACGATAAAGAAACTAAAGCTAATATATTACTCAAATTTTAATTTTCTTTTTAATGAATCCCTTTAATGGAGGTTTGTAGACCAAGAACTCCTCGTGTTACTTGGAAAAGGCTTCGATCAATGGAGTCCTGAAACGTCGTAAGTCTCTCTTTAATTGTACATTGTGCTTTCATGCTTTGCTCTATTTTAATTTTCTTCTTTTATCAGCCTTTTGAGTCTTGCAGTGGCTGATTAGCTCTGACTGAGGAGAGCCCAACAAGCATGAAACGGTCGTCCCAGAGTATCAGCTCGACTAAAAAAGGCATTCTTATTTGAATTAATTGCTTTTCTTTTACCCATTAGAGGGTTTGATATTTATTTATTTATTTATTTATTTATTTATTTATTTATTTATTTAT
>JAFIDM010010028.1:8955636-8968339 GCA_023159025.1 Thereuonema tuberculata | reverse complement strand
TATTTATTTATTTATTTATTTATTTATTTATTTATTTATTTATTTATTTTTCCTTTTTTTGTGGTCAAATTCCTTTTGTGGTAGCCTCAGAGCTTCTCAAGGATTTAGATTCCACATTTAATTCTTGTTTTTTATTTTCTTGCTTTTATTCATTGAGGAGTCACTGTCTCCATCATGAATTCCCAATTCTTCCCCTCGTATGCCTTTTGAGTCTTGCACTGCCTGATTAGCTCTGGCTGAGGAGAGCTCAATAAGCTCGAAACGGCCGTCCCAGAGTATCAGCTCGATTCAAAAAGGCATTCTTAGTTAAATATAAAAGAAGAAATTCAAATAATTTAAGTTTATTTTCCTTTCATATGAATAAATGTAGCTTCCTTTTGTAAATAATAGTAATATAAAATCTAAATTTGATGGTGTTAGTCTTACCAGCCCGGTAAACTGAAATAAAAAAATAATAGCGAATAAAATCTTTTTCAGAGAAGAAACACGAAACGATTTACGAAAAATCACACTCCGTTAGAACTTAAAAAAAAGTATTGAATTCATGTTAACAATATAGGAACAGATACAACTTTAAAAACCTAACTTAAAAAAAACATCATATAAGAAGTAAGCTCGACTACAAACATCATTTTATGATATTTTAATGAAATACAAACAGAAGTAAGTGAGAAAAGTTTGGAATTCGGCTTAAGTTGTTGAAATATCCTTTACTGTTTATTCTGTCTTAAAAGCTGTTCCATAGGCAACGTTCAAATCTCGCCTGTTTACTAAGCAAGGTTAAATCCCAGGAGATAAGGAGCATACTAATTGGGGATCAGCCGAATAAAATTTCACGTTAATCTATCCTAATTAAGCCAACCTACTTGCTCTAGGTTTACTGTATCTTGAGCAATCTTAAGAGACAGTAATAACAGAAATCATCATACACAGACGTCCTGCAAAACATAAGTAATGAAAACGAAGCACATCTTAAGTATATCAAAAGCAGACTGATACCTCCCAGTAAACATCAACGGGAGCTTTCAATGACATTAATACCGTTTTACCTATAAATAGTTTGCATTTTTTATAAAATTAGAAAGCTATACAGTGTTTTATTTACAAACAACGAAATATTTTCATATTTTATTCTCTACAAATCTTTATGGTACATCAGGAGACCTTTTTTTGAAAATCAAGATATATTATTTTATATAAATATTGACAAGGCATCAGAACAGTATTTTTGATATTTCATTTAATATTGTAAATTAACTTGGTTTTTTTATTGTAACTATGCAGGTTTAAAAACGTGTTTCATAAATTCTTAAACGTATGACAAAATGCAGAAAAGATATTTTAATATTTTCTATTAGTTAATTATTGATTTGATATCGAAGTAAGAAGAAACCACTTTAGATCTGCAAATAATGTCCAAATAATCTGAATCTGTTTTACATTACTATCTACTTTTTAATACACATATTTTTACAACACAACAATGTCTTAACTGTATGTCTGAAAAAATTACTTATCAGACCTCTAATACCCTGTTACACAGGAATAGGAAATAATTGTTTAAAAACTAACTGAAAAAGAAATATCTCTTGTCTTGAAGTGATGTTGGTCCTATTTTTTCAACACCCTTATCACAATCACAAGCCCCAAACACCAGCAGCTGTTACAGTAACAATATTCAAATAATAAAAATAAATAACCTACAAGTTACCAAAACTTGAAAATGGACAGAAACTGAGATTTGGTAAGCAGAAAAAGAAATGACTTTTAGGCGATTTTGATTTTTTTGGTTTCTGGGTTAACAGAGCAGGCTTTGCATATTTTACGACATTAAAATAAATAGCATTCCTTAATATAAGCAATGAATGAAGTCCGATCTACATTTAATCGTCGGTTAATTCTTATTTTGAGTATGAAAGAAAAAATTACTGAATTATTTTAAAAACTTTGTTCATTCAATTTACAAATATTTAGTTTCTTCTTCAAACTGAATATCTTTAATAAATTTTATTATAAATGTTTTTGCAATATTTATAACTCACAAATGAAAAGAAATTGAAATATTTAAATATAAAACTTTTTCTAACAGCTAACTGAGAAGCTTTCAGCATACGACATCCCCATAATAATAGGTTGTGGAATCAGTTTTGTTAAGTGAACTTCTCATGACCTAGTTTTTGAAGAGATTTTTTGATGTTTATAGGTAATAGTAATTATTTTTGTAATTTCAAATCGGTTTAACAGTGAATAAACTTACGCACAACTATATTTATTATTTTTCATTAAGTCTTCTTAGTCCACGACGTTCTCGAATCTTCTATAACTATACAACTTGATCGATGTTGTCGAAAGCGTGGCCTCGGCTTGTCAAAGTTGATGGATTCTTCTGGTCTTCAGTAGATGTCGTCCAAGTCATCGATACAATCTAAGGTGTGGGCCATAATATTAGGCCTAGTGTTACAAGCTCCATCGAACACTAGGCCAAACATTAGGGCCCACACCCGTAGACTTCGCTGCTCTCTTCTTCCAAGGCCTTGCTTCTACAAGATGCTATCGACCAGATTCATCGATGCCATTAGAAGTTCATAAAAAATAAAGTGAAAGAGTTCAGCGTAACCCATCACACACAGAAGATCTACAAAATTTAAAAACAGACAATATACAACAATATTTACGAGGTTATGATCAGTCTTTGATCATCTGCTCTCTATATTACTCAATATATTCAACTAATATAATAATATAATCGGACTCAGCACCGCACGATTTGTACGTATTCTTATGGGATACTAACATACCAGTTGCTCGTAAATGTGAGAAAATTTAGCCATCTGTGCCTATATCCAAGAAAATCTACCTGTTATACGATTTTAGATACAACAAAGACCCCAAAATGCCTCTAGATGCTCATCCTGTATCGCGTCATTGCGTCCGTCAATTCTTGCTGGAATTTTTACTGTTAGGGACCAAATTGGCTTCAGCTTAGATTTCGCAGTTTACCAAGTCAACACGGTGAGAAATTGGCAGAAGTTTCTTTCTTTTAAGACCAGAATTTTATTTTAAGGATTTTCCTTTCTATGTATACCAATGCATTCTACATTCTACATGCGAGTTTTCGGATAAATCGAGACTCGAGTGTATTCATTATTTTTATTAATTGTAATTTAGTGAAGTTTTTCAGTGAATCTTCAATACGAAGCATTATATAAAGATTAAATATTATATTATTATAGCAATATTAAAAAGAAATATTAATGCGAGTAATAAATGGCAAATGTAAAATGTAAAAAGACAAGCAAATTATTGTCAAACTACTGCCGATATATCTTAATTTGATATTTCGTAATTTTAATTTTTCAAGTTTTTGAGCTTAACTTTAAGGCTTTAAAAAGATTCAAAATTCCTGCTTTCGTAATTTATTTAGGAAATTACAGTAATAATAGTTTGAGCTTTATTATCACATTTTATCTTTAATATTAATATTTTACATGATACTTTCCACTTGGAGTAATATTCTTAAACATTATGTAACCAACTGAATCTCAATAGGAGAGAAGAACACAGCCTGCACACTAGCATAAAGAGAAAAACACATTTTAAGTCCATGGCTTTCGCCTCAGTAGGACGAGGCATCTTCAGTGATATATCCACTGAAGATGCCTCGTCCTACTGAGGTGAAAGCTATGGACTTTTAATATGTTTTTATCTTTATGCTAGTGTGCAGGCCGTGTTCTTCTCTCTTATGTTTGAGCACACATAAAAACAAATGAATCTCAATATATTTACTAAAATTTCAGCATAATTTTATAATGTCTTCTATAAAATATATAGTAGAGTTCATTCGACACTTATTCGAGTTCATTCCCGCACGTTAAAAACCTCTCATTTGTGTAAAATATATACTTTGTCATTAATTACCGGTATTATCTTTCATATTAATATCTTGGACTTGGCATATTTAGTAATCTAATCGGATATTATCGTAGATATTGAAATAATTAACATTAGCCCCAGTTGGATAAAATTTTATATATTATTTCCAATTATATAACTTTAAAATGATATTTAATTGGAAATAATATGAACAATATCTCAAATTTTATCTATATGGAATTTTTGGATATTATAATGTTATGCAATTGGATGTTACAGTTTCAAAGATGCTAGATATTATTTTATTGGAGACTACTTTAAGACCATCTACATGGATGTAATCTAATATGTTTAGAATATTATCTTTCGGGTTAAAATATTTAATTTGATGCTATGTTAGCTGTTTACATCATATTTACTAGTTATTAAAATAGGTGACATCTACTTTGAAGTCATCTTTTCTACTTTGGGATATTATTTATTTAGATATTTTATTGCTTGAAGTTAGCTATGAAAGAACATCTTTTATGTTAGCGTAAATATTAAAAGGATTTTATCAAAGAGATTATCTTCAATCCATTGCTGTAGATATTTGGGAATTAACATCACAAAAGACAATCTTTAATGAAAAATCCATTCACAGCAGCTTATCTTATAAATGAAGAATAAAAATGTAACGAGGAAATAAATTGGTAAAGTATTCGTTCTAAATCTCCAGTTTTCATTCTGGAAATATCCCTTGACAAGGGAAAGAATACCGATTCTCTCGATGCCCCGTTGCGATCATTACAGGCCCCCATTAGTCACTTAAATCCGACCCCTGTGATCCCCGTCGAGCTGTTATTATATTCGTATCTGTAGCAATAATTTCCTACGACCACATTTAATCTTGATAAGGACGACGCAAACTGTGAGTCTCATGATTTATCTGCTGGTCTATCAGAGCCGATGTTGTGGTTATTGTTTCGGCCAGTGCCGCCAATCTTCTGCTCACGTTTCTAGCTAGCACAGGAACAGGACGTAAATTAAAATTTTGCTCCCACGAATTGATTTTCACTTAACAGGAACACCTCTGTGCCAGTCCTCATTGGAAGCGAATACCTGCGAGCGTGGTTAACTTGTAAGAGAGGCAATAATCCAAGAATTGAATTGAGTAAAATTGGACTGAAAATGAATCTGCTTTTCTGCATTTGAAGAAAGGTACGTGTTAATATGTCACGATTCACAAGAATATCGATTCCTTAGCAACTGAAATGCGGAACAATCTTCTTACCAACAACTGACATCATTTCCATTAACGAATTACATATTTACAACAATGAACATTGTTACTACAATTAAATACAGCTGAAATACAAGCATCTTAAAAAAATGGTATACATCATTCGTAATATCTATATATAAAAAGAAAAGTCCTAAATCATTCATTGACTGACTCATCAACGCGCAGCCCAAACTCTTGGACCTAGAAAGCTGCAATTTTGCACAGAGGTTTTCTTCATGATGTAGACAAGGAATAAGGCCGGATTTTTCGAAATTCCCACGGGATCGGGAAAAAAGAGGATTTATATTTTCGCTTTAAAATGACCATGCAGTGTGTGGCGGCCAACCCGCATTACATCTGAGTTATCTGGAGAAGGCCACATCGGGTTGCGAACTCCTATATTTTCCGATCTCGATATTAATTTGCTAAATAAATAAAGTTTTTTTTTATATATATATATATGCAATGATTCCTGAGCGAAGCGACGATACTCGACTAGTATCTTAATATAGGAATAGGAAATGATAAGGATACAAAGTTCTAAGCCTATTACCTAAGCCTATTTGACTTAACATGTTATTGCTATTGTTTTTCTTATTCCTTTCTTTTTTAAAAAAACAAGTCGTGAAAACTTAAAAATAAAAATAAAAATTCTACTTTCATTTTCAAATTATATTGAAATATAAACGGTACAAGTTTTATATTTTCTAAAAAAAAGAAGTAAATTAGCTTTAAATACTTAAATTACCTAAATCCGATTAATTTTAATTAATAGTTTAGCTAAAAAAAATTGATATTCACTGTTTAAACTCTGATAGAAATCCACATTTCACTTTTTAATGTTTTTTGGGGAATTTTTGTCGTCTTCTCGCTCAGTTACTCATATGATAAAGATTTGAAAGATGAAAGTTAAATCATCTAAATATTCCTACCAAGTTTCAAGCAGATCCACTTAGCGATTTAAAATATATTGAGGTATGCGCACATGTACACACACACACACACACACACACACAGACTGACTCTTGATTAGCCACACTTTCCTAGGAAAGTAATAGAAGCTTAAGATCTAAGATGTCCAAGATTTCATTCACACTTTAACCAAATAATGTAATTTAGCCTATACTTCCAGTTTCAAATATAGAAGCATATTAGGTTTGCATCCTTTTATTCAACATTTCCAAATATATACTTTACTGACAGATCAACCATTTATAATACCTAAAAGTTACAGTTTCCCACAATTTAAATTAAGTATTTTGAAACTTTTTTTTTCAGGAGGAAAAGTTCACAAGTTCCAACTTACAAGTTTTTAGGTTTTTAATATCATCCGGCCATTTTTAATATTTTTTGTTATGGTTACTCCCTTTCCAGCATTATGTCTTTGGTGAATTCTTGTGTTTCCTAGGAAGAAGTCTCTATGATAGCGGACTGGCTAGGCCTGTCGCCAATCTCTTCTACGTAGAAACATCAGAAGAGAAACAATAATAAAAACATTCAAGCCGATTCAGGGAATGAGCACAGAGATTCAAGAGTATTAACATTTTTTTGTGATAGAATTGTTAATATAATAATGTTAATAATAAAATAATGGAATTATAAATTTAATACTGCATAAATTAATAGAAGTATGTGTATTTTCATTTGGATTTCGCCTTGAATTTTTTTGTTATTATCCCTTCAATATTATTTGATGATTTTTTTCTAAAAAAGAAAACAGTCTAATATACATCCAAGAAAGATATTGCACGATATAAAATACATGATACCTTGGCTACAATTTCATTTCGAAGGATATTATCTGTTGGTAAGTGAGCCATTCATAGCCGCAGCAAAAAACTGCCCAATCGTCAAATCCCCACCTAAAGGGCTTCGGATTTGGTCGCAGAAAATAGCGCCCTTTGCCTTATGCCGGTAGCTGGTTAGTTTGCTCTTATGGGCTCCCGGCACAGCTATTACGGATTCTTTTACTCGCCATAAATTGGGCGGTTTTGTCGGTCGTATTAGCCCTAATTGCTTTGACGGGACAAAGAGCTATTAGACCGGCGCTGGGTCCAAAGTATCCTTTTCTTTGCTTAGTTAAGACAAGCCCAGGCTTAGCTCTGCCATTTTTGCCCGTCGGGAGTCGCTGTCGTCTGCAGGGAAATCAAACTTCAGATAAGAACTATAGCACCGAAGTCTCCACGGAGCTATAGCTAAGAGAGAGAGAAAGCGCCGTTGCCTCAGTAGATGGTTTAGTGTAAAGCTCACACCAATATCATAGAACCATTTCAGCTCAAATTTCATTGGATAAACCAAAAAAAAATCAATATGGTCAAATGAAATGATTCCATTATGTCAGAAGCGACAATACAACACAAGTTCTTTATAGAATTTAAATCATATTTTCCTTATAATTTATTTGTTTGAGTGTCTTGAAACCACAAAAAAAACAGGGTAATTAATGCTTTTAAACAGTGTCAAAAGCAAAGCGGCCCCATAATATGCACAACTTTATAAACAAAATAATTAGAAACAAGAGCATAAAAGAAGACCGTTCATCTAAGTTTTACAGGCAAGCTGTAACCTAGGGGCCCCTAAAAAATGAAAACGCCTTTAAAAGAAAAATAAAAAGGAATAATATAATTTAAACATTAAATAGAATTTTAATTCCATGCTTGATATAATAACTTTGCTTTTCCACAATCTTAAATAAAAATAAAATGAAATATGTTTCAAAAAATTAAAGGCTAATATTTTCTTGATAGTTTTTTATTTAAGACAAGGTTTTACAGGCAAGCTGTAACCTAGGGGCCGCTAAAAACGCCATTAAAAGAAAGAAAACGTCTTGGGGGGTCAGGGAGTGGTCCTAGAGGTCTGATTTTTTTGGACGTGGTCACCTACTTTTTGATGCTGAACGCAATGGTGAAGGTTTCATTCTAATATCTCTAATCGTTTGGCCACTACAAAGTGTGACATTCAGTGAACAAATTACAAAAGCGGTCCCTATGTTTTACAGGCAAACTGTAACTAGGGGCCACTAAAAAGACTGTTTACTTTTAAATAATGATATTTTATGAATACGAACATTAGATATTTTCCATTTTTTTTCGGAGGAAAAATAAATCTTACGTAAGTTGCTTAAATCAGATTTATTTTAATCATGGAAAAGCAGGCGGAATTAATGGATTAACTAAAAGGATTAATATCCATTTTTAACACTGATTTCTCAATAAGAATCAACGCTGAAAATTTTTCCAATATAGTAGTACGATCGTCATTTGTCACTAACGATAGTTTCAAGGAGATTCATTCAATGGTTCCCCAAATAATTACTTTTTAAAAAAAAAATTAAAAAAAGAAATTACAATGAACCTGAAAACATTTCTTTAAGTGACCCAAGAAAATAATTAAAGGGATCTGGGCAAAATAATGCCAAGCAATTCTCTGAAATTAGAATATTATTTCTCAGTACTCTTATATAAATAAGAAAATTAATGCTCCCGTTACAGAAATGTATAATAACCACAGTGAAGAAAATTATTATTTTCAGATGAAGAAGACAATTATTTCAATTCTCTTTAACTTAGTATCAATCTAAATTAAGATAGTTACGAATTTGGGAATGTTGATCTGGCCCTCTAAATCAGTTTTACATTTTATCTTAGTTTTCTATGAGTACCTACAATCTCAGAAAGAACTACATAAATATACGTTCAAGAACATTTCCTTTTGTGTATAACTAATTCTTTTTCGTAAAATATAATCATAAAATTTAATAGCTTAGTTGAATATTACTTTATACATAATAGATATTTTAATGGGAAAAATGTTTATAAAATTTAACTCTTACATGTTTCTTAACTATCTATTACTTTATATTTTTATAATTTTCGCTGAATATGTAATTCTCTTTATAATTAAGGAAATGTGTATTAAGTTCGCTACATATTTGTATCATAGATATATATAAAATATACTAATGGAAAAGTTAAGTTAATGAGTTTTTGTTTGTAATGCTAATTTGTTTTTCTTTGTGATATTCTTAATTGCGCAGTTACGTGCGAGGTATATTGATAGGTGAAAAAGTACATTGTTTATGTACACATTGCGGAACCTAACCTGCGATAAATGTCTTTGGATCGATCGTATTAGAATTTTAATATTTCTTTTAGCGATTGGAATATATGAACAGATCGTCCGTAATATAAAAAATAAATACTTTGTCTTTATGAAAATTTTACTACTGTAAAAAAAGACGATAAATGAATAAAGGCAACATTCTAAGAAAGTAGGCTTACAATTCTCAAGAATTTCTTATTTCTCTTGAAAATTTTGAAAGACTAAAGTAGTTTTATTTCAAAAATTGAAATAGAATCATCAGAATCACATAGTAAGATATATAGTATATTTTGCTTATGTATTTAAAAAGATACATTTTTTTGTTAAAATAAGCAGCTGTAAAATTAACCAAGAGCCGGCTATTTTCTTTTCTTAAACGGTGTTCGTTTTATGTCTATGCCTTACAAAGCGAGAGCCAGGGTTTCTTTCCAACACAGCGATGTAATGGTGGTTTGCTTCAGGGAGCTGCCGTGATCGAAATAGCTTTTGCCGCCAAGGTTATCGGCCACGGCCACACTCAGGGTCGCTCAGTAACAGGCCTAAGGCATGGAGGATTTACCAGTGACAGTAATACCTCCGTGACAGACGACATTTCAGTGTTGGGAGATTTCAAATCACTCTCACCAAGTTATTCGCCTAGAAATGGTGAATCACATTCAGCGAATTGAGCTAAGTCATGCTACACTTGCCAAAGGCATTTGCTAAAACGCTTGTTCTTGGAGCCTCTTGTTAAATCTTCATTATATTGACCATGAATTTCCATTGGGAATATATTATAACACTTACGAATCTGTTTCCAGTACAATCTATTTACAATTACTTATTCCAATGACTTTTCTGTTATCCTTTTTATTTATATAAAGAAGAGGTTTTATTGCTGATATCTATGAAAAATGATCTTTTTTTCTCTAAGATTTGTCCCAAAAACTGATATTAAATCATTTACATTTTAACAAAGAGATCCATGTGAGCCCAAGAATCTTCTAATACATGATAGAATCTCTAGTCACATGATCTAAAATATAAAAGAATAAAACTATACCAAGAAACTGTTTCGTCTATTCAGAATCTTATTATTTTGTATCCCAAGTGCTACCATGAAGGAAACCTAGCTTTCAATTCTTTTAAACTTATTTTTTTTAATTTTTCTAATTTATTTTTTGTAACAGTTCGAAAAGTTCCTGAAAGAACTTGAGTCCTGGTTTCTGTAAATTGTTCCTTAATATTTCTGTATTTTTTTCTTTTCATTTTAAAGTCGTTACCCAAATGAAAATCCTACGGCTTTTTTAAATTCTAACACCTGCTGAAGACCAACAGTTGAATTTATCCGTTCAGGCAATTAAATCCTCATTACTTCGAAAAATTGTCTAAATTAAATATTAATCTTAATCTTATCATTCAGAAGTAAATCTGTTTACGAAATAAACGGCTTAATACTCATTGAGTTGTATCATTATTTCGTTGTTATTTCTTTTTTATTGGAATTTTTGACGCCTTCTCGCGCTGATTTCTAAACAATGACCCACTTGGAAAAGATTTCAAACATATCATCTGTAGTCCATTAATAAGCATACCAAGTTTCAAGAAAATTCATCCACAAGTGAAAAGTGATTAGGGGACGAATACATGCACATACATACAGCCTGTCTAATTTGATAAGTCTCACGTTCTTAGGAAATTAGGCTAATATTAAGCAATATTCAACTTTCCAAATAACCGTAACACTTCGTGCAAGGACTTATGTATTCTAGAAACATCTGATTTTACAACATTTATTGCCTTGTCTTAGGTTGTAACGCAACTCTTTGTTGCGTTCATCGAACTTCAACACTGTTCTCTTCAAAACGTATTTACTTCTACCATCTGCCTATCACTTAAGCCAATTTCATCAACAATAATGTTTTGTCCCAAAGCACTGGGTAGCAATTGCGGCACGATCAAAGAACTGTGCATTCATAATTCAACATCTGCGGCGAGAAGCTTTATCTGGGCGATATGAAAAATGGCGCCACAAATTTATTTGTCTTTTTTTTTTCTTTGCTGCCGCCTGGATCTGGAGATTGCTGACAGTCTGATAGAGAAATTGGCACCACCTTCATCGCTCTACTATCTGAAATACGATAATACCGTCCGCATTGTGCTCCCATCTTCTGGTAATCTAAGTCGACGTCCCAGAACGAATTAGGAGCAAGTGATATTGACCCGGTAGAAGAAAACACTCACAGCGAACAATGTACATCATTACAGACTTATCTAAAGACAGGATACTTCAATGCAATGGAATTTCTTAATTACATGACCTTACCTTAGCCTCGATTATTTTTTTTCCCAGATTTAAGAGACAGTTTTATTATATGAAAAAATGCCATTACAAGACGAAAGAGAACCAAATTAAAACAACACCGTTCCTCAAAGAATTTAAAGACTTAAAATATTATTCTTTAAAAGATTATTTCTTTTTAAGAATGATGAAAAAGACAAACGATTAGCCTACATTTATTTTCAAGCAATAGAAATTTTCCTTTTAAAAATGAATTAAATTCCCGTCACTTTATCTAAATTTATCTAAAGCAAATAATTTTAATGATCAAATCGAGCGCAAATCCGCTTACTGAAATAAATGGATCAATATTCATTGTTAGATATCGCTGTATCATTTCTAATGTTTTACTGCATTATCTTCTCCTCACTAATAAATCTCGACAAGGCAAAGATTTGAAATATTAAAGTTAGTTCACTTCCAGTCCTTAAATAAGCAAGCCAAGTTCCAAGAAGATCCATCCAGCTGTTAGTAGGGGGAGACACGCAGACACACATACACACACACACAAAAGATAATAATTTCTGTAAGTTTCCTTTACAGCGAAAGGCATAATTTTATACTTTAAATTATTAATATAAACATTAGAAATTCTCAGACAATCAAATAACAAGAAACATTTCCAAGTTAACCAGACTAATTTACCAGACTTACGAAAATTAAAAATTGTCAGACTTAAATGAAGTAACCATTATCAAACAATCAAGTTATAATTATAGTAGTTAACTAAATTAGACATAAATAAATACTTTGCAGAGAATAAGTAAGATTCATCATCACAAGTAAATTAAAGTACTTAAAACTAATTATCAGACATATATATATATATATATATGTAAACTAACAATTTCTAAACAATACAGTAATAATTAGCCAGTAATTAACAATTATCAACCCTTAAAGTAATAACTAAGCAAATAATAACAATGACCACAGTAACAATAAGCAAAAGACCTAAATACCAGGCACTAATCTAATAATTATCAGATATTAACAATTATCAGGCGCTAGAAAAATAAGCAATAACCCGAAATAAATTGATAATTAGCAGAAAGAATAAAATGAAAGGTTACCAGAGAATTTCAGTGTGTTTGATAAATACAATATAATCGTAAACTAAAAATTAATAAATGAATTTCCATTTG
>JAFIDM010010028.1:8886820-8955236 GCA_023159025.1 Thereuonema tuberculata | reverse complement strand
GACAATGGCGCTTTTGCCTTATCAATATGAAAGATGCCACATTCATATCGGTTCTGGCGCAGAATAATGGGCAGCGGGTGTCCGAATTTCGATGAAGACCGGCCCGATTATGCTCCCAACTACCACGAGAGAAGCAGCAGAATTTTCAAGTTCGCTTCTGGGATTACAATAGGGTGACACTTTACGGCCACCGTAAACTCTGAATACGTCGGCAAATTTTACGACTGCTGATTAATGTTACGTATCTCATAGCCCACAAGTCACTTCTCGAATGGCTGCACATTTCCTACTGTCGAATATTTCACAATCGAGCCGCTGCTAAATGAAGCCACTTTCGGCTGCTAGAATCTGCGGTTCACCAAAGGGAAACAGCTTCAACAACCATCTAAGTCTTTTTCTGTTTCTGAAATGCAAATACTTTCCTTAAATAAAAAAGAAGAAAAACCACATGCTCTAAATGAACACAGAGCTTGGCAGTTAAAACAGAGAATTTACCCAATAGACATTCATTGCTAAATGGATTTAATAACCAGTTCGGAATGATGGTGGATATAAATTAAATTTTTGCATTTTAAGCACATCTGGGCCCATCTTTTTCTTTTTTTTTAATGAGACTCTTAGATAAATTTTCTAACTTTATATTTTGTTGTTTGTTAAGAACACACAAATAAAGGTCCCCTCATGTCATATTGAAGTGTTTGAAAATGCTTGATAAAAAGTTCTGATCAGGCTCAATTAACTGAAATAAATTTTAGTAAAATAAATAGTTTTAATTATTATAAAACATTTTTTGCAATTGACTTTACCCAAATATACCTTTATTATGTTTTAACTTGTATTTCTCGTTAAAATTAATTAATTGGTTAAAAATCATCGTTTGTCTTCAGCTTCGCAGTTTATCAAGTCAACATGGGGACAAAGTCTTCTCTTTGCAGTAAATAAATTCAATAAACCACAAAATAGTTTATGGAAAAAGAAACTCACTGAAATCGATGTAAATGAAATAAAAAGCTAATACTATTGATCTATTATTAGAATAACAGACATCCTGAATAATCGCGAGACTGAAAAGATTTGGAAACACTGAATTAAATTAAGAAATCAAAACCAAAGACTGCGCACAAATAAAAAAAAAAAGTAAAGATATTAAATGATGCCGCATCACTTGCGTAAAGGACAGTACAGAAGTTTTTGATGGGCAAATAAATGGTGTAGAAAAAGAATTCAAAAACTAAAACTAGATAAAAGCAACATCTTGTAAAAACATTGCACTTCTTATTGTAAACAAAAATATATAAATACTTAAAAAAATACATTAATTATATTAAAACAGAAAAAACAATGGGAGGGGGGGGTACTAATATCCATCCTCCCTTTCAGCCATTCTAGTGAACACCTTACGTCTTTTTTCTAAATTATACAATTTGGGTCTCACGTACTTTAACTAAGGCGTTACATCTGTGTCTAATGAATTCATTGCTTATATTAACTGCTGCTTAGGAGACTTATCCACCATCGAATAAGGAGCTAATTTGAAGTTGATCATCTAGAATTGATCGGAATTTTCTGGATTGCACGCACATCACAATCAAGTCCAGAACCAAACCACTAAATTCCTTGAATGGCTAATTTAATACCATGGGATTCTGTGGACCTCCTCAAAATGAAGGACTGAGAGATTAAGAAGTTTTGGTTTCTCCCAAATCGATGGCTCTTTCGAAGACTTTAAATTAAAATGTAACTCCAAAGAGGAAAGTCCATTTCTCAAAATGGATACCAGTAATGTCATCATTTTAACTTAATGGATTGAAAGGAAATTCAATCAATGTCAAATCAATGTCAATGGATTTCAACATTCCAACGAAAAAAACAGTCATCAATTTTCAAACTTTTTAATCATTAACATCAACGGAAAAAAAAAGAGACAAACTAAAGGTTGAAGTTATCAAACATGATTTATGAACAAAATATAAAGATTCTGAAAGAACTGATAGTATATTTTCCTTACCATCTTCTGTGTCTACTTTCATGTAATGTTACTGAAGTATTCTACCTTACTAATATGTCTAATTTCTTTATATGAATCTAACATCGTACTTTTAATATACTATGATTAATATACTCTGACATACGGACAAAACTCAGCTTAACATCTCTAGGTTCAATAAAAGCAACAAAACATATGTTTAATAGTGAAATAAGGCAACATACTTTATATATCCTATTAAATTCATTTGTAAATTTTCTTACTTCTGATAAGATCTTATTTTTTTTAATATAAGGATCCTGTTTCCTTTAGGTAAGACTTCTACAAAGGTATTCCTATTTCAGAACATATTATGGGAACCAAGCTTGTAAAACTCAATTAATCCCTGTACATTAAGTACTGAAAGAATTCTGCTTAACATGAACGTTTATTATCTACAGGTGTATGATTTGAGAGAGCTATAAAGGCACATTTTTTTTTTAACAAATTCTCAATTAACACAAGAAGTACTATCATTGTTAAAACATTAAATTAGAACAAACTTCAACAAGAAGTTAGTATGGATACGTAAGAAACTATGTTTCTAATTATAAAATATTTAATCCAATGATATCATTTACTTCTTATTTTATTATTTTCTAAAATATTTCGCTCAGATGATATACATGTTAAGAGATCAAATACATATTTTTTTAATACACTAGTAATACATTTGGAATTAAACAATGTTATACAAACATTAAATACATCATTCATACAATATTACTGTACAATATATGCTCTATATTACTTTTGTTAAGACGTGAAAATGACAAAAACAAAATCATTTCAAAAGTAAATGAGAAATAACATTTAAAAATAGTGTTTGTACTTCAGAAAACATTACAATGGCAACAACACTTGCAGAAGGAGTAACAGTAACAAACCATGTTCCAACGGATTTAGAAGTTAGAACATAGGTGGAATTTGGAGAGGGGGCAGTTGTCCTCCAATATTTTGAGGGAAAAAAAATATAATGTGACGAGCATTATCCCCGTTAACTAACAAATTTTTTATGAATTAAATTATCTAAGTTACCTTCAGTGGTAATTTAAAATAATTTAAGGTTTCCGAGTGATCAGATTCCCCTCCCCCAATCGAGAAGTTTGCTCCTCCCCCATCAAAATGCTGAAATTCCGCTTATGGTTCTGAAGTTCATAGTTCATCAAGAAGATGAGTACTATTTTGAAATCGATAATAAGAAGGATAATAATATGTGTCTAAGTACTATACCGATATACTAACAAAATAAAACATATCTGCTGGTATAAAAAGAACTACGACGTATTTTTTATTGTTTTCCAATGCTTCAGTACTGTAATTCTATATTTAATGTTACCTTTTCCGCAAGTTTTGATTAAACATTTTAGGCTAACGTATTTTTATACTTTTATATAGAATCAATTAACTAACTAAATTACTTAATTCTAAGATTATTAATACGTTTAAATGGGGCAGCTTATCGCAAATTTTTAAAACGATGTAAATTAATGCTACGTGTTTTTTATAAGATCGATTAATCTGGTAAAGAATAAGTTTGGTAAAAGAAAAATATGAGAAGCTCTGCTTAAGAAAGAAGCTTGAACAGCATCTTGTGCACATACTACTTTTCTTTTAGACTTTTCAAAACTTATTAAAAAGCAGACTAAGACACAGCAACAACAAACTTTAATATCGTCCAGATTATGACACGTGAGGGTAATAAACACAGTTTTTAATCAAGCACCGTATAATGAAGACACACCATCTTTTTAAAATTGCTAAATGAAACTCTGTACAAACATGTCGTCATTAAGGAGAAGTTTTAGGACAAACTTAAAAAAATATAAAGCGCTTAGGAAAATCGAAGATAGAACAGCCTGGGAGATAAAGCAGGCTTATTAATACTTAGTGGGATTTCTTTTTTTTTATTGATTTATCTTATCTTTATATTGAGAAAGCAGTTATGATAGACAAGGCTTAAAAACGACTTAAAGAAAATCTGACACAGTGAAAAACCAAGACTTAAAGCACAAAATGTGTAGAATAAAACTGAAATGTTGTCTACAAAAACTTTTTTTGAAAATCAGATCTTTTTTATGAAGCTAATTATTAAAGAATCAATACAAAGATTCGAAAGAACTTGAAGCCTACTTTCATCAAAATGGTATTTCATCAAATTTCTTTTTTTCCCAAACTCTTAGAAACAAAAACCACAAGATATTAGAATTTCCCAAATTCTAATATCTACTGAATACAAATGGTACAATTTTCCATTTTGTGCAAAAAAATTAATTAAATGAAGTAAATTATTTACTTATATAAATCGGATTAATTCTAATTGTACGAATCATGTAGAATGGATTAAGACTTAATATTCATTGTTTGTGACAAAGAGATGTTATCAGAAATAGATTAAAAAATCTATTATTGAGATTCCAATGTTTTTCTGTAAGAATTTTTGTCGTCTTTTCGTTATCATTTCTCAGCAAGATCATTTGGATAAGATTTCGTCAATATTCAAGTTATATCGTCTGTAGTCAGTAAATGTGCTCGCCAAGTTTTAAGAAGATCCATCTATTAGTTTAGAGAAACTGCTAGGAATATTAAATTTTTAATATTCACCAATAGGAAAATTTAATATAGTTGAACTGATAATGGAATTAAAATTAAATGTTGTGCTTGAAAAAAAAATAAAATAAAAGAGAAAATATTTTTTATTATTAATTTATTTGTTTACTATCAATAATTTAAATGATAGTTTATTTCTTAATTATGTAAATGAAGTAATGACGTTGTGTGACGACACAAGCTAGTCAGGTGTGAGACGTGGCAGATGTAATCGGAAAGTCAACCTGATAGGTTGAACTGGTTAGACCGAGCAAAGCGGGTGATACAATAAGGTTAGCCGACGGAGCTAATTCCACCCGGTAGTTATATGGAACGGTGCCCACAGATAGGACTCAGAGTAAGTTTTATACTCGAAGATTAATAATATATCAAGAGCGATAATTATTAAAGCTAAAATTATTATACATTTACTGAATCGAGGTGATTCACGAACATTAAAATTAGATGCGTTAAAATTAACGTATTAGAAGTTAGGTGAATACATTACGAAGATGGGGAACGTCGGCGACAAGACCCTATAAATAAATGTGTGAATTTATTCCAATTTATTCAAGAAGCTGTGGACAATAATAGATAATAATTAACAAGTAATTAAATTAAATTGAATCCAAAATTCAAACGATAAAGATATCGAAAGAAGAGATTCAAATCCAGTCACCGTGCCACACCAATCCATTAAGAAAAGAAAGGGAAGAACTTTCAAATCATGAAGTTGCTTATTCCAAGTCGGAATTAAGGAGATAAAATTATATTGAACATTAAGTAAAAATATTGAGTAATGTATTAAGGAGAAGACATAATACGAGAAGATATTTCGAAAACCCGAAAACGACTCCAATGGATTATTCGAAGATAGAAGATCCAGTAGTGAATAAAGTAGGGAGTAACTGAAATTAAAACCTACCACAGGATACCGTTTTGGGAGAAGAGTTGACTAACCTAAGAGAAGTCTACTATAGCGTGATAGTACCGAACGGATAGAAGAAGGATAGAAGCAAGAACAGAAGATAACTACAACTAAAGTATTAGTGCTACGAGAATTAATAGTAAGAACAGAGTTCGTAAAATTCTATAAAAGGTGAAATTAACAAGTTTAGTAAAAGCTTCATATAATTAAAGTTATGTGTGTGCTATCGGGATAAAAAGGAGTCATCGAATCATTGTGAGGTGAAAGGTTAAGAAGACGACATTTTGTAAGTACTATTATTATTTGCTATTATATAACAAGGAATTAGAAGATACCTTCAGATAGGAATAGAGTTGTTAAATGATTGATAATAATCATAAAAGATTGTTATTATTGCATTAGTTAAATAATAATTAAACTGATATTAGGAATATTGTATTGTTAAAGAGATGCAATACATAGTTTTGTGAAACATTCACATAGGTGATAAAAGTCAATTATGAATGGTAACATTGAACGAATGCTTAGATACTAAATCAATATACACTATAATCTCATACAAGTGCTTTTGAGACATAGGTATAGTGAAATAGTTTATTTTGTGAAATCCACAAAGGTGAAAAACCAATTCTAAAATAATGAACTCTAAATTATAATAAGTATAGATGCATATTTGCATTAAGATTGTATAAAAGTTTAAACTAATCCATTAAATTGTAAAAACAATTATTTAGCTTAGATAGGTGATACATCCAAGAGGATAAGAATATTTTTTTATGTAAAACAAATGGGCATTCACTTATTAGTTATTGATATTTTGATATACAGGCTAGAATTATTAAGTGTGAATACACATGTGTATATTATTCTGTTCGGAGTGAACTTATACTCTTAGAATTTTATATTGTAATTTTGAATTTCTTTCAAAATTAAAAAATTTTTTTTAAATTTTTTCATAAGCGTTGGGCATTATTAATTTTTTTACACCTCTGCTAAACCAGTACGAATTCTGATATCACTACAAATCGATATTTCATTATATCCCTATCAGAAACACACACATACGCAGAGACTAATTGATCTGATGACCTTCATTTTTTATTAAGAAGAACGCTAAAAATGTTTTTTTTTTTGTTTTAATTATTTTTAACAAATACATAATCATTGTTTTCGATCTGAATGGATTATTCAGTCTCTAAAGCAGAAATGGTCCAAATTTAGTTACTTTTAAATTTCATAATGTTAATTTCTTTCTTTTTTTTTTTTTTTTTTTGGTGTTACCGGAAATTTAAAGCGAGTCGAATATAGGTCCCTGGAAAGAGTGGATATAGCGGAGATAAATTATATAATGTTGCAGCCCAATATAATATTGCTTTCAACAAACGTTCTGTAGAGTATATCTTTTCCTTTCAACTATAGACCTTGGGCTAGCCTTACCTGATAACGGCTAGGAAATTCAAGAAGGGGGGACGAGATTTACATCCCGTCCAGAATAACCATGAGATAATAAGTCCCAGGGAGAAACGGACGAAACACAGAAGAAGAAAGAAACCGCCATGCCGACGCCGGGATTCGAACCCAGGTTCCGACACATCGTCTAGACCGCTCGGCCATGCCGTAACTGCTGAAGAGTATTTTTTTAATTTATTTAAAAAAAATTTCAAAACTTATGTTTTTATGTAAGCTGCGCACCGATAAAGACACAACATAATCATAATAGTAATTTTAACGTGCATAGTAAGACATAACACAGGTATAAAAATAAGACATATAAAGATTACCATTATATATATATGTCTTCTTTGTAGTTAAATCCTTTATAAGCTAGAAATTGACTATCAGGGATTTTCAATGTTTTTTATATGAATGGCAGTTATGTGTAATTGTGTCTTGTTCATATTTTCTTTGATCTCACTGAGCTGCAGATACAGGGTGAATCTAACTCATGAAGGTTAATGAACCGGAAACAGGCTGTCTTGGATTCCCAGTATCAAAATTCAAAAAGCAGCTCAGTGATCTTTAGTTGTGAGCGTTTTTATTCCTGTAGTATCACATAACATCGCGATGACGTAACAGTCTTAGTACATGCATCTCAGTTTGAGAAAGAAAGATACAAAATTCAATTAATTATATATAAATCTTAAACAGTATTATGTATTCAAAGTTATACACTTGATGATTTAAGATACCTGAAACCAATAGGGCATGTCGTGTAATTCAAATGAAAAGACTTCGAATACGTGAAATATAGTTGTAATTAAATATTTACCCTACATTACCTATAATCGATAGTAACTTAATTCCTTTCTTTTTTACTTCCTAACAACATAATCTTTGCTTATTTACATTAACCACTAATTAAACATTTTTCATTATCACAAAATGATTATTAAAATATAAATTTTGGATATTTTGTGTAATAACGCTCTAAAGTTTACCTGTCACTGACTATAGAAACGTATTAATTTTAGTAAATATTCCTTAATTTAAGGAAATTTTGATTTTTTTTTTTTTGAGCATTTTTAATAGGAGGAAATTAAATGAAAAATGAATTGGAAATTCATTCACACTGTACTCAATTACAAAATATATTCTTCATTGAATTGACAGAAACATTACGCAGAGATTTCTTATTTTTAGAGGTAAAAGTAACTGCATTTATTTGTTGACTGCTGAGAATTCTTCTTTTGAATGTGTATCGATCACAATACAAATGCCCTAGCGATAGAATTCAATTAACGGTGCTAATTTTAAAATGTCAAAGCATCAAATTAGCTGCACTGTAAAACAAATTTAATTAAAATTAAATGCTAAAGCAGTAATGTATTCAATAAAGTTTTCAATAAAAAAGCTAAATATAACAATTTCGATTAAAATAGTATTCCCTGTACAAAGTTTAAAGGTAGGTTCTACTTAGTGAGACGAACAAAAAAGTTCAAATAAAGTTCATTTTCTTACAAATGAATAGTTTTCGCGAAAAACATATTTTCATTATTCAATGTATGGTTGTTTGTTGGCACAGTATGATGCGATAAAACATATTTAAAAATATTCATGAATTAAAACACAAAATGGAGAAAGAATCATGTAATAAACGGTGTTGAAAAACAAACAAAGAGCAAAAACGACAACTAATAACTCTTTTGACTATATTTTAATCGTGATATTTCGTCCTCTCTATGCGAGAAGACTTCTTCAGACGAATGAGGACAAACTTATCCCTCTTCCTCCGAATTCATTTACAAAAAGAATTTCAATACAAATAATAAACCTTAACAATCTTTAGTTTAAATAATAAGTTCGTGAAAATAAACAGTTCAAGTGTACAATAATCATACAATGAATAAATATTGATACTAAACCGTGATATGTTAATGTGAATATAATAAGACCGTGGAACCATTTTAAATGAAACACAGTAATACCTTGAGATACGAGCATAATCCGTTCCAGGACCGAGCTCGTAACTCGAGGTGCTCGTATCTCAAATCATTTTTTCCCATAAGAAATAACAGAAAAAAAAATTAATCCGTTCCGGCCCTCTAAAAAACTCCCTTATTACTGCTAATAATAAAGGGAATAAACATGTTTTTAATTGCTATAGAGATACACATACACACACACACAAAATTATAGTATATAAGGATTCCTATGATATCTCGTGATATCTGCTTCTCCTTTATCCACAACAACAGAAGCCTCTCCATCTCATCATATATATCCGAAAGGAACTTCGATATAATCGTCACGCCCTCGGAAGGATTTACGTTCTTGATAGCATCCTTTAGGATGGTACAAATCGTGGATGTACTGCGATCATACATGCGTGCTAGATCACTCACGCGGGCACCACGCTCATATTTATCGACAATTTCATGCTTTATTCCCATGGTCATCATCCGTTTCTTCTTTTTACTACTACCCTTACACTCACTTTCTTAGGACACATCACTATTTTGAATAATAATGCACAAAATAGAGAGAAAATCACGTAGATAATGCAAACACAATACGGAAGACTCGCGGGAGATGCGTACGGAAGTCGACGAACATGTGAAGTGAACGAGTGAGGCGGCGTGGGCTGCTCCGAGTGCTCGGCCACCTAGCGTCGGCGCGGCGTCTGTAAGCGTGCTCGTATCTCAAATCTTTACTCGTATCTCAAAGCAAAAATTTGCTCGAAGGCTTGCTCGTATCTCGGAATACTCGTAAGTCGGGACGCTCGTATTACTGTAGTATTATAAGGTATTACTGTAATAAGATAGTTATAACTAGAATACAATAAATTAAAAGTATTTATAAGAATTTTTTTTTCATTTATGATATATTTTTTAAATTTATTAAATGTAAAACTACTAACTTTCAGAAATCTGTCTTTATTAATATATGGGAAAGCGTTTATTACACAAGATTCAATCATAATTCAAAATTCTCGAATAGAGAGGACGAAATATAACGATGAAAATGTTGTCGAAAGAGTTATTAGTTGTCGTTTTTGTCATTGAAATGAAGATTTTGAAGTTTCTCCTAAAACAAAAAGCAATTAATTAATTGGGTCCGGAAATGCCCAACCATATATTGAATAATGAAAACTATGTTTTTCACGAAAATTATTCATTTTTAAGTAAATGAATTCAATAACTATAAAAAAGTTTTTATAGTTTCTAATATTATATTTCATTTTTGGATTAAGATTTATTGATACCCTTTTCTTATATTCAAGAAAACGTATTTTTAATTTCTTAAATAAGAAAACCTAATTTGGACTCTTGATTACGAGCACTTACATCCGAGCTTACATTCGATTTCCAATTTACATCTATTTATTTAAAGAAAATATATTTCATAGTGGAATCGCCAGTATATTTTAGGGCGAATCAATTTATTTATATTATTAATCTCAAACAGCAATTAGATATACACCATTTGATTCTCAGAGTTTATAATTATGACAACATAATAGGATAGTTCTTTAATTTAATTTCTAATATTACCAATCAATATTTAATGTATGTAGGTATGTCGATAACTTGGTACTTCTTATATGAGCTTTTGATTGAGTGCGAAGGTGTAGGCTCTGGCGTTTCAATGACCTTCAGTATTTGCTCAGGGTGATCAATTTCATACTCTCCGCCTATACATCCGAGAAAAAAAAAGGTACCATTTTACAAAGGGCTAGGTGAACCCTAGGGTCAGTCACGAGGAGAAATAACCTAAGAAAAATCCCTAGTCACTGAACCGGGCTTCTTCTGCCCGTGGCTCAGTGTCTATATTACTGAACCACTGGACTCACCTTCAATGGGCATAATTATTTCTCATTAGAATATAATATTCTGGAAATTATCAAGTTTAGCTTCGCATTTGTTTACTTAGAAGAACATAGAAACTAGAGTTTGTCATTGTAAGGAGGGTTAATATCTATTTTCTGAACAGTTTCAAGAACTTATTTAATTATTTCACTCGTGCTGGGTATCCACGTATAATAACTATTCCATAGTTATTAAGTTCTCTTCACATGATCACATTTTCCGTAATCATTCTTTCCAGATTCGCAATGCTTTTTTTTCGGTGCTGTTTTCTCAAGAGTACATACAAATATTAAGTTGGGTTTTTTTTTTTGTCTTAATATAAAAGAAAATGTTCTAGCAGAGTTAAAATGAGCTCCTCTTCGACTCTTTCACTTTCCAACCATAACTCCTAATTATAGTTCGTGTCATGAAGTTCATCCGGTCATAAAAAAGCAACCCACCAAAGAAAATCGTGGAGAGCGTTGAAGGTGGCAAATTACATTAACGAAATCTGATCTCCAAAGGAAAAATGTAATAGGATTGCTTTTTGTATTTCTACGATTATGAAGAAAAATATTTTTTAGCTCCACAGTGCAGTTCAGGTTTAAATGAGCAAAGCACACGTCTGAAGATATCTGGATTAATTTGAATAATAAGGGTGGTGTGAGTGGTGCCTCCGCATCAGGCGCCATATTAATGAAGGAATGGTCGAGACCTTATAGTTGTAAAAGATGAACAATTTTCTGATTAATAAAGAAAGTATTTCATATCAAAAATAATATATTATTTTATAAGTATTACATGTCCCTAACACCAATAAATAAGAAAAGAGGCACAGTCAAAACTACGTCGTACCAACGTAATAAGAGTTGTTTCGGATCTGCATTGTCGGTTAACTTTCATGAAACTCTGTATATAAAAATGATGTAATCCAAATTTCAAATTCCACAGAATTTTAATGGAAGCTGGGAGTCCAGATACATAATTTTTAAAGAGTTATTTTTTTCTTCATAGCTCAGTTTTGTATTATACGTTAGATTGTGAAAATAGATGACATTGATATTCTACTAAGATCAGTTTTAACATTAAAAGATAATAGAAATTAAACTGAGATCCCTGGAAGAACTATAAGCCTACTTTCCATAAAACATTCTACATTTTTTTCCGTATTTTTTTTTTAAATTGTGAAAACAGTAGAAATGAAAATCCATCTATTATTCTTAGCTTATGCTGTCTAGAACATTTTTTTATTTTCTGAAAAAAACTTTACGCACACACATTTTCATTAAGTTCCTTAACTGCGATAACTTTTAATGATATCAAAGCACGCAGAATTAATAGATTAGCTAAAAAATATATAAAAAAAAATATCTTTACTACACTTCCTTAAAGAGCATTTAGCCTATTCTGCGTAGAACAGAAAATTCTATAAAAACCTTTTCTTTAAAAAATTGTTATGAAACTGCATTTATGAAAATCTTTGTAATAATAAGATACTTCACTTTTTTAACTAACAGCACGAAAAGTTGAATACCTCGTCTTATTAATCCCATTTAATCAAGCTTAGTTAATTGTTTTGGTTTTTTTTTAATGTTTAAAAAAATGTTTTGAATATCTTTTGAAATTTACTTAAAATTCTTAGATCAAATTTTAAATCCTCGCTGCAGTGCAAGAGTAAATTCTAGAGTTTCTACCATCCAAGTCGGTCCATAGGAGAAGTATTAGAAAACAAGAAAGGCTTTTATCCTTAAGTGTCTGCAAGATAATTTTCAAGAAGATCTGTTTACCAGTTTCCAAGTTATTAGGGTACATACAAATACACCCTGGAACCATAAAATCCCAAGTCTTCAAGGAATATGCTGCGTAAGAGAAGGCCAATGTCTTAAACTTTCTGTACTTCATTAATGAGTTGTGGCTGCAGTGAAAACCAAGTCATTGCTTATGTCCACATTGTTAGATGTCTGCCAGCAAAAGTTCAGAGTTGAAGTTTTGGAATCTTCGAGAATTAGATTGACTCTAATTCTCGAAGTACACGCAACCAGGAGTCTTTGTCTTTGAAGTCTAATGAAGGTAAAGAGCGGGAAACCAACACCCTCTGTTGACAGAGCTAACTCCGAAGACAATCGATAGGTTGACAAATATTTGCTAAAATGGATGGAAATTTCTAGAAAATGAAGACATGCTGAAAGGCGAACACAGATACTGCTTTTCAGATATTGGGTTTTTTTAATTTTTTTTATGAAGAACTTGTCCGATCTCATTCGAAGTTAAATATTGATAAAAACTGACATCTTACTTTCGTAGGCGTCCCAAAAGGAAAGTTTTCTTATTCTTGTATGTTTATACTATGTCTCTCCTTAAGATAAAAAGATCACTGTTACCATTGAAGACTATATTACACTTTATTGTTGAACATACAAAAACGCATGAAAAAAATAGTCCCAAATCGAAACCAAACATTTTTATGAAATCTGTATTGTACCTGTGTAGTTGCTGTGCATTGCCACTGGCTGACTTTGAACTAAAAAACAGTTTCCCTTGAAAACCTTGTAAATATCTTAAAATCATTAAAGTTTTTCCTAAAGTAGTTTTTAAAAATTCAAGAAACAGATGATAAAGGATTAATTTTTCAAATGAAATCATACTGTCACTGTCAACAATGGACTTTTTATAATACATATAACACACACACACACACACATATTTTATAAATATATACGCTTGAATATTGAATTTTATCTTCTTCTCAACCTATTATACTTAAAAAAAAATAATAAATATTATAATTACAATAATTCGAGTGTATACCATTACCAGTCTTCTTTAAGGTTCTGTTGATAATAAACCTTATTTACAATCTATTTTATAAAAAGAAGCTAACACAATAAATTTAACAAATCTAAACAATTAATCATGCATCTCATTACGATGTTTTATATTGTGACACTGTTTAAAATTGTTTATAATTGTTGAATTTTTTCATTGTGAAAGCTTTTTGTAAAATTGATATGTAAATAAGACTTATTAAAACCAGAATCTGAAGAAGACTACTGCTAATTGTATACAGTCCAAATATTCTATCAAAACAATAATGTATAATAGATTGCGAAGGTGATAAAATTGAGTGTTCAGAAATGGACTTCTTATTTTGTCATTGTATTCGGTTCTCGGCTAACAACAATGCAATTAGTGTGAATCGTTAATTTTGTTTATGGTAAAACAAAAATGGTAAAAAGAATGGTAAAAAAAGGACGCATCTTTTGTATGGAAAAATTTTAACAGCAAGTAAGCTTCAAGTTCTTTTACAAACTAATTATAAATGGTTTCCTCTGAATCATTGTAGTTAGGCATGTTAATATTAATTACTTAATGTTACAATATTTATATAAAATTTGTATCATTTATTAAATTGAATCACGGATAGTTACTTTATGTCAAACATTACTTAGGGCAAATAAACAAGAATAAGGACAAATTATTTGCAAAAATCTATTAAGTAAATAAAGAAGATAAACGTAAATAAGGAGAATAAATGCTAAATTATTCAGATAATATTAAATATTGCTCTGCCTCAAAGTCGTATTTAAGTGGTTGCGTCCGAGCACAGAATTCTATGTTAATCATTATTAAAAAACCACAAGATACTTCTTCGTTGTTTTCGGAAATGATAACATTACAATAAATATCTTATCATTATATTTATTTAAGACGAAATCCATGATGCCTTAAGAATACATCAGATCATCTAATTAAACAATAAACTAAACTTTAAAATAAACTAGCAAAAGTTTATAGGAGAAATATAGCAAACTTTTTAAATCCGAATACATCAAAATCAGCAAATTAACAGTTGAGCCTAAAATAACTAATAGAACAAGGCCTGGAAATCAGAAATTAAACAAAAGTTTCTAAATAAATAACAGAATAAAGCTCCTAAATAAATAAAAGTAAATGAATTTGATATTTTAATAATTAATTTGACAAAAAAACTTTCTTTGTAACTAAAAAAAACCGAACCAATGCTTCTAAAAAAACTAAAACCTAAAAAATTCCTTATAAATAAAGAAAATAAAAAAGACTTAAAAGGATACAATATTTTGAGTGTTTTTTAATCATCTGCTCGTTTAATTTGTCGACAAGGACACACTTGGAAACGATTTTATAATAGAAAAGTATAAAAGTTAAATCGTCCTTAGATCTCGCATATGCAGACCAAGTTTCAAGAAGATCCATCCAGACAGACTGATTCATTTCATAAGCCTTCTTTTCCTATTGGAAAGTAGGCTAACAGACATCTTACTTTAAAGAAAGTTCATTTTCAGAACTTTTAAATCTAAAACATGGCTTTGCATACAGAGTTCTTTTAAAATGAGAATCCAATTCTTTTTAACTCATTTTAATGTCGTAACTTCATCCTTCTTAGCTAATTGTTTATATCTAACTTTTCTAAAAGCATTTTCAGTTCTCTGCAAAGTTACTTTAAACAAATTTAAATCTTGTGCCTTTTAAAGATCCTCGTTCCTAAATTCTTGCTTTTAATGCAGTTCAAGTGCAATGGAAACACTGCATAATTGCTACCAAACAAGTATTTAAATTCTAATTCATTCAGTTCATGAAATAATGGTCTTCTTTAGGATTTTATTTACTTTCATAGAGTTAGACATGGAAGATGAAGTACTTGGCCATATATTTTGATTAGTATATCTCCCTAATAGGATTAGAAATTTGTTGATATGGAATGTGGTAATCCTCAGTTCACTTCTTCGCTCTTCCCATTTATTCTAAATTTTATTTAATCAATGTTGATTGTTATTTCTTTGTCTAATGAATGCAAAACAACCATCACTTTCACTCTATTTGCCTAATTACAGTCCCACACAGAAACAGAGCAAAATAAAAGGGTTCTTAAGCCTATAAAGTTTGTGACAGTGTCAGTGATGTACTTGTGTTGGTTGTAAACTTTCTTAATCTCACCTGCATTGAGCAATTACAAATCGCATAAATTTTCCCGTAGGAGATTAACTTTAGGTCCCTTGTGTGATGCCCGTCCTGCAACCAGCCATTACGTCGGCGGCAGAAGGGTCTGCGGTACAGTCCAGACACTGAGTGGTATCGGGGCTCGAGCCGTAAAAATATAATGCAATGGTCCGGCAAATATGATTCGGTTGGATGATGACAGCTCGGTAAAGTGTGCTTGCTAGCGTCCTCTGCCGTAGCGATAATATAATCCCTTGCGGCCTCTCCATGCGTAACAGAGCCACTGTTAGCGTGGCCTAATGGAGTTCATTACCGTTGTTTGTCTGGAGTTTCAGTAAGCTTATTAGGCGACAGGAACTCAATTATTGTAACTACCAATATACAATTACTTTATGATAGAAGACTCAGCTGGCACAGAACGCTCGGCAGAAAGCTTCCCACAAGATTGCAATATTCCAATACTTAAACACAGCTTTGTTCTTAATACTCCACAGGGACCCGAAGTTGACGAGAGAATTCTTGGATTTCCATCATGTAAATAATGTAAGAGAATGGAAAGACTTTGCAGACAAAGGTAAGTAATCAAAATTACCATGGATGATTAGTTTGTTCGATTACCACAAAAGTAATGTTGTAAGAACCACCTGAGGTTAATGAACCAACCCACATTCAACCAATTGCAAATAAATGATCCAACCATAGAAAAATTCAAGCTTAATAAAAATGTACTAATTTGTAATCAAATATACATTAGGAAAAAATTGACAAACTAATTTATGCTGAACTTCTTATTCTTTTTCTAATGTTTTTTAATCAAAAAACTTAATTTTTCAGATAATAATTTTCTTCCCAATACAGAATTGTTTCTTTAATTACCATTAAATTGAATGACAATGGCTGAAAGGTTAAAGTATCCCGCATTTATCCGCCTTAGAGCTTAACAATGCAGGAGTTAAGGCTCCAGCGATCGCAAACCGAACAAAGACATTAGGAGGGAAACAAGAGATCACACTGAATAAATTCAAAAGTTTAACCCTGAGAAGTTATTTTTTTTTTCAATTTGCTAAACAGAATATAGATATGTATGTATACTTTTATTATCTTGCGTGATGTATTAATCTACAGAATCTAAACAAAAATTGTTCCCATGGGAAAACAACAAAACCAATGTCAAAACGAAATGAAAGTAGTTGTAAGGATCTACACCAAAAAGTTATTATCTCACAATTTTATTAGTTCTATCCAGCACTGTTTTATACAAAATTAATATTGACTTGCCTTAAATTTCAGAATATGTCTGCTGTTCTGTCAAAGCTGGTTTGAATTATGTTTTTTTAACAGCAGTTATTTTTCATTATAACGTCACGCAAATATTAACAGTCAAAGAATTCTACATAAACAACCACATTTGAAAAACACAATAATTATGTATTATTTTAATTACCACGTCGTTCATTATAATATTTATAAGGCAATTCTTAGCATATTTTGGTGTTATATATTAATACAATTATAATTAAGTAGATAATTTAATATCAAAAAGAACTTGAATTCTAATAAAAAAAACAGTGTTTTCTATATTTATTTTTTTCAATAAATATACGTATCTGCACATTTTCAAATGTATTTACAGTAGGTAGAACGATATGTATTTTGATAAATTCATAATGAAAATATATTCGATAAAGATAGAAAAGTTTTGACATTTGACAATAAGAATAAAAAAAATATTTCATGTTATAATATATTTTTATATCGAGACAGAATTGTTATCGTTGTCTTGCAAATGTAAATAATTCGGTAGGTTACAACAATATCAATTATCAATAATATAATGTTTTTATTAAAATTCTAAAATTTTTCACTCTGGAATTCGGAAGATTCAAGAAATTTTATACTATTTATTAATAAAATATGATACACTTTTTGACAAAAAAAAATTGACGCTCTCTGAAAAAATAATCCGATTGTAACGAATCTTGATATGAAAAAACCTTTCGACCGAATACGCAAATGATCAAAAATTCGCACCCAATGAATGAATAGCCAGAGCTGCAGCTCATTGCAACTGAGCTTCGTGATGTCTAGAAAAAGAATCTCGCTTTCAGGAACAAAACAGTGGATTGTGATTGTGTTTTCCTACCTTGAGTGTAACAATGCCTCGCCGGCGCATTCGCAGCCACTACGACCATACGACGGAGTTATGAAAGAGTTCGTGCCATCGGACTACGACGAAACGCTCGACATTTGGGTCGCAGCGATGCAGCAATTAGACGATGCTGGCAGGAATGGATCCTGAACAGTAGATTTCCTCTTTCTGTCCAATAAATCATCCAATTGTTCTGAAATTCTAATGACTTCGTTTTCTGTACCTGTACATTAAGCGTGCGAAATTTTGTCGTAATTGGATAATTCCTTCTTGGTGAATAGACTTTTTTTGTCAAAGAGTGTAGTTCGGAATGTACAAAAATCCTTAAAAATTAAGTCTACTTAGTGAGAACTTTCCTCTTCTAGCAAAATAGTATTTATAAATCCAAGAATTTAAATAAAATGATATAAATTCTTTTTTAAATTGAAGAAATAATTGATGCCAGTGGATGAACTGAATTTTCTTACTAGCTTTAAATAAAAAACAATACTTTGATGTTAATTAATTAGGAATAAAAACATTAATATCTGCGTTATTATAGCTAATGAAAGTAAGGCACAAGAATAAATTATTAATGCATCAATCGAAATTTTTCCCATGATTCAGTCTTATTATTTAAGTTGGGATGAAATATAGTAATCTGCCATACAAATTAAAATTGTGTGAATGCGATATCTGATAAAAATTAGTATTTTTAATAGCGAATATTATTTACATGAAGATAAGCAACTCCTCTAAATTTATTAGATGTAGCAGGAAGATTTGTTTAGGACTTCAAGATTAAATTCATCTGCGATAAATTGGAAAAAATAACTAAACGTTCATGAAATCACGATAATCAAGCAATTTATTAATATAAATATTTACTCTGATAATGAATTGGAAAGCGAATAAGGATTACGAGTAATTGTAAAATATCGTAATAAGGATTTTAAAAATGTAATTTTAAATTAGAAATTTATTAAGAGGAGATGTTATAAAAATACTTTTAAGAAATGCAGATAATAAATACAGAAGTTAAGAATGATGTAGTTTTGGAATTCCGAAATAAAATGTAATTATTAAACTTGGTGCAAAAAAAAAAAAAGAAAATACCAGATATTCCTTAAAAAATGTTTATGTGTATTTTTTTTTTTTTTTTGTGGGATTTTATTTTAATAATTTTGAATAACGAATTCTTCATCTGTTATTTAACTTCAAAATTTTAAAATTGCTAGGAATAAAGAATATCTTCAACGCGTTCTGTAATATCTTTCATTGTTAACATGTATAATTTTTTTTATATAATAGAATATTCCATCATTTTATTTCAGAATTAAATTACTTTTCGGTGAAATATTTTATTTAGTTCTCTCAGCGAATCAAAATAATGCCAGTTATTTGCAATTTTATAACTTATTCTACAAACAGAAGGATGATGAAAATGCTGTAGATTGTGCAGATCATCAAGTTGATGAAAGAAAGAAAGGAATAAAATAGAAATGAATATAATTAAAATTTCATCCAAGATATTATTTGGGAACAGCACTTAAAATACGGCCTCTAATTCTGGAAAGCCTTTATACCTCCAATCTTAGTTTCAAATGAACCGATTTTTTTTTTCAATTTGGGAGATACCAACACAAATAAAGACAGAAAATAAGCAAGCCTTCGTTGGATCTGAAACCCAGAGTAAACAAATGCCGAGCTACCTCTTGCTCGATCACTTGTTTTCGCCAGGACAACAAGAAATCCATTGGAATCAGTCAAATCTTAAAAATTGTAAAGAATTAAAAAAAAAAAAAACACAAAAAGATTACAAAAATAAAGTACGACAAAAGAATGCTACCCTAATGAAGTTTTTGTGTTATTAAAATTTGAATTTTCTGACATTTCGTATTACTTTATGATATTCTACTAAGATACTGAAAAGGGTTCAATCGATAGTTGAAGGGTTCTAAGATAATCCCCATTTATCCCAAATTGAATTACTGCTTCATTTGATAGCTTAATCCAGTATTTAAAGCAGTCAATACAGAGCAGTTCTGAGTTAAATTGGATTTTGTCAATACATAGCCATAAGCAAATCTCTTGTTACAAATTCTCAAAAATAAAGGTTTTAAAGATTCCTATCCGGCAAATTATTGTCAGTTAATCTATAACAGTATTTATAACTTTATATATATATATATTTTTTTAAATAATACTTATTATTCTGGGAATTAATTTTCGAAACTCGTTTCAAGATTAAAGTTCTTTTAATATAAAAAATCTACCACAGTGTAAAGATCTTATCTATTCTTAAGATGTAGCCTTTCTCAAAAGTTTTTAAAAAAAACTCCTTAAATAAGAAAATAATATTATGTCACATTCTATTCCTTTGGCAATTGTAAATTAATGGCCGCGGATTGTCTAAACGTTTTACATTTGGACATGTTATTTTCAATATAATTATTAAATTTTAATATTTTTACAATGGTCCTAACTCGGACGGTTAAAAATCAGATTAATTTATCTTTACACATTCAAAATGAAACTAGTTAGAATCGACCAAATATTACTATCTGATTTGTTAATTAGTAATAATACATTAAGCACTCAAAAGTATTTCATAAAGCCGTTACTAAAAGAATTGAGTTGCGAGCGCTGAATTGTCTCACGTCATTAGCAGTTAGCCGTGGATTAACCATTGAATAATACATGCGCTTGCTTAGAACATCAAGGGAAGGAGGGAAACCGTAGAGTACAGGTACCGAAGCTGCAGCCATCAAATTTTAAGGAATTGTAAACTCATATATTATTTTCTCAACTACAGCAAATTGAAAATCCCAGTAGAATAACTAAAGGCCAAGAAACGACTAAATATAAATTCGAAATTTGTTACAATAGATTGGATTTGGGGACTTTATCAAATACTTTGCCATTAAAGAAAGTTGAAAGTTGCATCCACACGACCAGGGTTTCAGTTCCAAAGGAGGAACTATTCTCAAGATCTTTTGCTTAGAACAAATAATGCTATTTGTCTAATAGAATATTTATTTTAAAAAACTGTTCATTAACAAAGAAAGAGGATTTTCGAAATTGAAAAGTGTGGCCTAGAGATGATATAATTTCAGCAGAGTTAATATCAGACCTTTTTTTTTAATAATTATTTGGAGGGTGATTAAAAATCGTTTTCTATAAATGTTTGCATTTTTCATTATTTCCGTATAGTTTATTAAAAAAAATAAAGCATAAAACAGAGATGAAAATATATTTTGTTTTGTTACTTTTTTTTGTGCTGTTCAAGTTGTAAATAAGATATTGGCTATAATGTTTGCTGCTGTTTAGTGTTAAGCACATATATAATAAAAAATCTTTACATGTTGAAATATTTATATATTTTGACATAGAGGATGGCCTTGAAGAAAACTTGAGTTTTTAGCGTCTTATTTCACCTTCAGAACCTACTGAGTGTTAATGTCTTGTCCAGCTAAATAAAGGAAAGTCCTAAATAAAGGAAAGGAGAGGGCATTTTTAGGCTGTGCTTAGGGCATCAGCTGGCCTAAATCCGGCCCTGTTTGCAGTACCATGAACATTAAGTGCAACCACTAAAGACATAAAGAATAAAAATTTAGGTTTTCGTTAACAAACAATTAGAATTCCAAATAATTTTGGCCGGGTGGTGCACACTGAATTTTATTGGTCTGGACTATACTTAAAGATTCTATATGTACACTTCATATATCCTTCACGATAAATTTACTTTCTGCCTTTTACGAATTATTTTAGCTAATCTATATCCATTAGCTAATATCTATATTTATATCTACATTATATCTACATCCATTAATTGAAAAACAATAAAAAAAAACCCACAATCTACCTTTAAAATACTAATAAAAAAATTCAGTATGTCTTAAAATTAAATGTTGAGGTTTTCAATTTGCACTAGTATATGAATTTGGCAAATTTAAAAAAAGTAAAACAACATTAAAAGAAGATCTTCACTTCAAAAAAAAAGGGCGAGATAAAATTTCTGAGCAACAAAAATAACACACATACAAAACGCAAAAAATTAGAAACCTATAAACTTAACCTTTCTTAGGTATATCGTAATGCGCAAAAATAATACTTGAGAATGTATTATTAACTTACCTATGTTTTCGGCGACAAGGAAATCATGAAAAAAAAAGAAAGAAAGAAAAAAAAAATTAGTCATAGGAGAAAACTTTTTTTTTATTTCATTTATATAATTTATTAATCATCAGTAAAGAATAATAAATAGTTATTAGATATTACTATACAACATTTATTATTACAACAGAGTTAACAATAAATAAAACAAAGACAGGAAGAGGTAATCAATAATTGATTCTGATTATCAGAAATTTACTTGTAAGCAAATAAATATATCGTGAAATATAAGTTTAAACAATATAATGGGTTTTTTTTTCCTTTCGTTGCTATGTACATTAGAGAATAATGGGCAAAATATTAATAACTAGTTTAATATCAGCAACTGTCATTAGTAACTTATGCTTTACCAGTCGTAAATTACTTTCTTTATCTACAACTGAAGATGTCAGGTAGCTGCTGAGAAACTGCATCCTCGTATTTTTAACAAAACTCCCATGAATCATTATCAAGAAAGATAGCTTTTGTAGGAAGTGTATCAGAAGAGTGATATTTCTTATTACATTATAATAGTATGTTTAATATTCGTAACAACTTAAATAAATAATTACATAACAATAATTAAAAAAGGCTTTAAGTTAAATGATTAGGCAAATCATTAATTAAAGCTCATTTCCAAACTTCTATCTCTATGACTTTAACAATTTTTTTTGGAATAAAAATTGTTAAGATTTTTCTAATTCTGTATATTAATGTTTGTTCATTCATTTCCTATTTCTGACATACATACTTCAATAATTTATGGAATTGTGTAAATGTCGTTTTAGGCCTATATAACATTTGTTATATTCTGATAGCTTGGACTAGGAATTTAATTCTAAATTTCTTTCTAATATGTTGACAATCTAAAGAATAGTTAGTTAAATGAAATTTGCTGATAAGTATCAAATATTTGTAGGAAATGAATTATATTTATTATTTTGTTTTGAAAAACAAAACAAAAAGCATCCTAATCCAGTCCAGCTTCTTCTTCTCCAGAATCTGTAGCAAGAACTGCCTGTGCATGTAAAAAGTGCATAGCACGTGTTATCATATAAAGTTTCATCAATAATAACTAGGTGAAAGCTTACTTTGTTGACCTATAAAATCAGTGGATTTTTTTTTTAGTTTTTTGTTGTTGATGATATAGGATTTGTAAAATATCTTATTTAAGATAATAAATGATTCTACTATGATACATGTATATTTCTTATAAACTAGGTATATCCTGGGCGTCCAGTGCTAGAGTAATAATTATATGGATTGTGGGAAAGGGACACAAGAGACGAAAATAATCGTCATTTAGCTGAAATATAAATAAACATTGTACCAAATCTTGAAGAAATCGGTCCAGCTGTTTCAGCGAGGGATTTCGGTGGTCATTTTTGAGACTTGAGTGGTAACTACAAAGAATAAATGTGCCTATGTTTTAAATTGAACCATAAGTAAGCTACGTAACATAATTTACAGAAATCTGTTCAACCGGTCAAGCGTAATGCTCGTACAAACAAACAAGCGGACAAACAGACGAACAGACAAACAAACGAGAAGACATGTTGAAAAAACATGTTGAAGTGGATTACTGAGATTATGGACACAATTAGATTCTTAAATAGTACAAAATACCAGAGAGATATCTTCGCTGGATATTTGGTTATTATTTAGAAAAGGATAAAAGAATTTTCTTAGTTATTTTTCAACAGGTCCTGATGGAATATAGCTACTGAAGATAAGATTAAGATGAAAATTATATCGATTAATGTTATTATAATAATAAGATGGATGATAAAGGCTAATAAACCCAAGTTTTTCTCTTTTAAGGTTTTGTTGTTTATGTAAAAGTAAGTATAGTTTATAATTCAGCAAGGCCCCACAAACGGGTGTCAATTGGTCCTTTAACACTGGGGCCCCGGTCATCCTAGAGGTTCCGGCGGAGGTCTTAACCGAAAAAAAAAATATTTAAATTTGCCTATCACTTCTAGACTTTTTTAATAATTAAGGCTACATTTTCTATAAGCTGTTTTTTTTTTTTTTTTGCATCTGCAAAAATCATCTGCATAGAGCTGTTTTGCATTATAATGTTTGCTTACATCAATTTTTTTCTAAACTTTATTTCTAAACTTGTGGGTAGAACCGGAAAAAGTAGATGTTGGTGTTAAATTAATTTACTCTAAAAATAGTGCTAATAATTGTGTGGCTCTTGTTTAAAAGGGAAAAATACGAAATCCTTTGGTGTTTTCGTGATGTTTCGCTGAGAAGTTATGATTTTGACCATAATGTGGGAGGGGGCCCATTACTGCATTTGTTACCTTGGCCTTGAATTTCGAATTTTTTGGGTAAAATTTAGTAATTTTATTCTATATAAAACTTCATAAAATCGGGTCAAATGGAGTTGTTTTATGAATATGGACAAAGATGGAACATAATGATATTACTAGACGCTATCGCGAAACCAGTCTCAAAATTGATTTTGCAATTTTGTTTTGTAATAGCAAGGACAAGTACTTTGCATGTTAAATGATAATCTACAACACAAAAAAGGGTAACTAATGACTTTTCTTTATTTCCTCAGTTTTATTTTACGATATTATGTCTCGAAAGCTTTAAATTATGAAGGTAATAAGCTCAGCTTTTTATGAGGTCTTGACTTTTATGAATGACATCAATTAGCTATTATAGTTTTGCTCTTATATTTCTATTAATTTACAAAAGCAATTATACTTACGAACAAAATAACAAGCAAATGGTTTTGTTATTTTTTACATATCTTCAATGCCTACAATTTCTAAGAATTTTTATCTTATTTATTTTTAATTTTTATGATATAAATAGTAATGTAGTAAAAAGACTAAGAAAATGAGTTTTTTTATTATTATTATTATTATTTGGTTATTTTTTAGCCTAGTACTAATCGAAAATGAAGTTCATCGAGTCAGTCAATTCGTGTTAGTGTGTTTCGTTCACAAATAACTTTGGAATTGCTTGATGAATCTTCTTGAATCTTGGTATGCACATTCGAGGACTAAGAACGATCTAAGTTTTATATTTTATATATTTTCCAAATGGGTACTTGTCAAGAAATCAGCTCGAGAAGACGACAAAAATGTCGACAAAAAACCATTCGAATTGAAGCAAAGGATTTCTATCCTATTTCTATTAATATTTGATTATTTTAAAAACGAATATTATTCTTTAACTCGTGAAGTGTAAGATTCCAAAAAAATAAAATTAATCTGATTTTTTACAGAAAATGGAAAATTTGTGCTGTTTGTTTTCAAGCAGATTTTGTAATTAGAATGTAAATGTAGGATTTTCTCGTTTATGTCGGGGTTTTTTTTTTACGACTTTAAAAAAAAATTAAAATAACGAAATTTTAAGAAATAACATTTAAGGAAAGTAGGCTTCACGTTCTTTGGAATCTCGTGTTATAATTGTGGTGTTGTAACCCGGCAGTGTCCCAAAAGTCTAGTAGTGTCATTACTATGTGTATATATATAAATCAAATTGCGCGTCTCATGTGATGTATAGATCTCTAAATATACAATGTCAATATTTTAAGCCGTACGAGAACGTAATTACTAGCAATGACACAGATTATTAATTTAGTATAATAACATCCCAATTTCTAAGCTTAAACCCAGCAATTTAAGGTTACCTGTTGGTAAAAACCACAAATGTTGAAGTTGTACTCCAGATACAACTAATGGATGACACAAATTCCTTAATGAAATACAATGTGTGTATACTTCCTGAATAAAACAGTTCAACTAATATTGACTACGAGTGATTCTCAAACTTTAATAAGTGAACCAAAATTAAACTAAATAACATCTCATTTCTTAGTTTAATGCCATTCACAAAGACACTTAAGCTCATCCTGTTACTAACGTTTAAGCAATGGTTTTTAGCCTCTGATAAGAAATTGAGGCTAATCAAATCACTCAGAGTGAGTGTATGTGTGGGTGTGTGTACATCTATTCCTAATATCTTTTGAACCGCGGGATGGATCTTCTTGAAAGTTAGAATGCATATTTAAGAACTACAGATTTCTGTATTTGAAATCTTTTCCACATGGGTCCAAGTCAATAACTTAGTACGAGGAGGCAACAAACGTTCTCATCAAAAGCCGTTAAAATATAAACAATGGATTTCTATAAATATCTTAAACAATGAATATTAATGTACTTTTAGCTAATTCATTAATATGAGCATGGGTTGATATAACTTAAATTATTTTAGACAACTTAATTAAAAGTCGCGAATCTAATCATTTTTTTTTTAAGAAAATTACATTTATACTACTTTTATTTGATTATTAATGTAAGCTGAAGAAATCCGATTTTAATCACATTAAAGCACGCGCAAATTACCAAATTACTAAACAGATTACGATCCATTGTTAAGGTACCATTTGTTTCTATGAAAATTTGTGTTTAATTCACGAGCTAATTTCTTGGCAAGAACTCACACAGAAAAATAAAGTCATATTTAAAAATTTTATCGTTTCTTATCTTTTAATTCGTAAGCCCAATTTCAAGAAAATCTATCCAGTAATTCAGAAGATATGTTTGGAAAACATACAAACACAGATTGACTGATTTGATAAACAAGCGGAAGAAATATTCACACAAGAATCTAAGCCTACTATATATTTCATTTCTTTGTAGTGAATGAAATCCTTAGCGCAGATGTTAATTAAATTTTATTCCAGTTTTAAAGCCAGGCTATTGTGAAGGAACGCTTTGTTTTCGACATCTAAGACTTCATTTAATGCCTCTGTAAAATGTCTCAAACTTTTAGTCCTTCACTGGGAACACGATTACAATTCCAATTGAGTCTAGAGAAAAGTCTTTGCATAAACGTTTAGCTTCGGTTCTTGTCATCGTCGGTCCTAATGGAAGTCAACGAGAAACCCCCGCACTTATGACCTTGTAATCGCTTTAGCCTTTTTTCTGCATTAATTACGCAGAGAGATGGTAGCAACGGTTCCCTGAGGCTGAGCGCCGTGACGGAATCGGAGGTGACGTTCGCATTTGACGCTGCAAGATTGCAGACTCGGGCACATAGCTCTAGTACAAATTCAGACTGACAGCTGCTTTATCGGGGGAATGCGTGGGAAGATGGGACGAGACAGAGGAGGTGGGGGAAGAGTCCTCCGCATTCCATGCTAAACCACGACCCTTTTAAGATACGCATTATGTCTCGTTCTTTTTTTTTTCGCCTAAGATAGACTCCATTTACTTAAGAAATCAACTTATCTCACGTATTACAAGCTTTCAAAAGTTTTCACGGCTTTCGGGTTCCCGAAAAAGTAGCGTGAAAATTAGAGTTGGCATACGAACTTCCGTTTATCCTCCAGGAAAGTGTTTAAATGAAATGCCAGCTTCATTGCTTCAGGCAGTGGCGTAACTAGGGGAGGGCAAATGAGACGCTATCTTACTTGGCAATCTCCAAGGCGGCAAATAATATTTTTAAGTAATCTTCTTTGAAAGTAGTGATCTTTTTATTTGGTTATACGATGCTTTAAACAGAGATAGCAGCTGCTCAGGCAACTCTGATCACCATTGATACTATAGGTTTCCCATTTAATGACTGACTTTGGACCAAATATAACAGAAAACTCAAGTTGGATATCTTTATTCTATCACTAAAATTTGAGCTTCCTAAGATGATTAGTTTTAAAATTTGTTCTGATAAAAGCAGAAATTGTGATGAATCTACAGCTACCAAATGGCGTGTATATCAAAATTTGCACCAAAATCACCTGAAAGCTTACGTTCGATAGGCTAAAATTATCACAAAATTTCAGCTCTGAAAGACGAGTTTTTGAAATACTGTAATAATGGATATAGTGAAATTGTGATTTAAAATTCCATTCTTAAGATTCTATTTCCAAATCATTGTAGTGACCCCAAGGGAGCAATTAGGTTTCCTGTGTCTGTGTGGGTAAAACCCTGTCTAGTCTAAACAGGAAGCCGAGCCTATGACCATTCTACTTCTTACCGCAGCAACAACTGTTACGTCAACGGCGTACTTGTATGGAAATTGTATTTGAATTACAATGGATTTAATAATGAGTTTTGCGCGACAATTGATATTATTATCACTTTTAGCAACACAAGAGTTTGATAAATTACTTGATAAGTTGCTTGTGTTACAACAAAACTTTGAATTATCTTTACATTGTAATTAAAAAACTTTACATAAATTTGATTAAATTTAAATTGATATTCAACATATCAAATAATTCATTAAAAAAGTAAATTGTAAATATAATTATTAAAGGCAGATTTAAAGGGCGCAAAGTATTCCCAAGACTTCATATTTTTTTATATAATTTAAAAAAAAAAAGAATATATTTGTTTACTTTTTAATGCACTTACTAAATTCACTACTGACTGAATTTATAATTGGCTGACGAATTACCGTCTTTATGGGCATATAACACGAACTCTAATTTTAAGGAGTTTTGAGTAAAGATAGCTTATATTTAAAATACCAGTATTTAGGTAGAATTTTAGCCCTAAATTTTAAGGAAAAGTGTGCGGTGATAAACCGATAAATACGGTATTACCTCTACTTTATTGTGAATTTATTTTTGCTTTTTTTTTTTCGTTCGTGAAATTCACATTACTGTTTTTGAATGAACAAAATAAAAGGTTTTCAACATTTTATGTAATTTTCTTGAAAAGTGCTTCATCAATGATTGGTGTAGGGCCTCACACCGACGGCTTCTGCTGAAGGGATCTTCTTGAAACTTGATGTCCACATTCGAGGGATTAAGGACGATCTCACTTTTCTGTAAGAAATCTTTTTTAAACGTTGAAAAATTACCGCGAGAAAGAAACAAAAATTTTCCATAGAAAAGCATTGGAATGTAAACAATGGATTTTTCATCCGATTTCTCTTAATATCTCATTGTATTAAACAGTAATTCTTAATCTTAGCTAATCCACTGTTTGAAACAATTAAATTTATCTGATTTAGTCAATTTCAATAAGTGATAAATGATTAATTTTTTTTCTTCAGAAAGTGGAAAAATTACACCTTTATTATTCAGTAGATATTAGAATTTGAATATAATTTATATATTCAAAGTAGGTTTTTTTTACGACTTCAAAAAAAGAAAAAAAAAATACTATTTTTAAAATTCGTAATTTTTAAGTAAGTTATTACAGTAATAGTATCATAAAGTTGCAGTGGATGTAAAACATCTGGTGCAAAAAACCACACAAAATTATAATGTAAATACAAATGAAAAAAAAATTCAACCTAATGATGATCAAATCCTACGTTTCCTCTTTTCTATCAACTTAAATCCTGGGATTATGATTAGTTATTAGTTTTCCGTCCCAGTAACAAAATAAAAATTTCAATGGATCCAAAAAAAAAAAAATTATTAAGGGGGAGAAGAAAAAAAAGCCACCGTCTCGCGAGTGATCTGCTTATCTCGAGGTATTGATCCAGGCTACAATTGCGCTGTGATGAATCTTACTGCGACTATTAATGCAGAAGCTGTTTACATAGAACAAGAGGGGGATTTTTTTTTCCAGCCGTTTCGAAGCTCCCACCTACGCTTGTATAGCTCTTTTGCGTTTTTAATTAAAACAACAAGTTCTTGGATTTCTGCTTGGAAGAAGGAGGGAGCCTACAATTCCAGCCACGTCTTCATGCATAATAAAAGATAAAAAGAAATGTAGGGTTTTTTTTGTTCCTTTCTCATCTGCCACTCAGTTCGTACCCTCTTTTCTTCCAATCCTCTTTCAATTCCAATTCGAATCATACATAAAGATTGTTTCTTTTCAGCCGCCATTGCACTGAAAAAAAAAATTCAATTCTCTTTCTCTAGAAGAAAAAGAAGATTCAATTTCAGAGTCTTGTAATTGCTACTTATCTTCATCACAAACGCTTTAATTACTCAGAAATCGACCAAATCCTTAACAGCTAATAATACGAAATGAAATACAATGATTCATAGACTCGTAGTGTAACATTCTATGTATATTTTTAATCATGTTATGACTGAAAATTTTACTTCAGTCATAAAATAAGAGAATCAGAAATATCTCTAAGAACTTTAAGTCTCTGTTTTCTTATTTAAGTTTATTAGATTTATGAAATATTTACTTTTCCTTCTAAGACAGCTGCCAAACGCTGTGTTCTAAGAGCTCATTAACTCTTACATGGGCACAAATGGAAGCTGAGAATTTTACTGAAGTCCACTTATTGTCCTATTGCTAACCAATGATTTTATTTTTTCATTAACTAATCGAAGTATCTAGAAAGCTTTGTTTAATAAAAAAAGTCAGTTCAGAATTTCTTCTCGCCACTGTATTACATTTAAGGAAAGGAGTTTGAAAATTAAAGGAAAGTGTTTCTCTTATCCATAAATGTCAATGACAAGTTTCAGGAAGATTGTTCACTCATTCAAACGACCAGATATACAAACGATGTCTTTTTTGTTTTTGTTTTTTTTCCCCACATTAAGATTAAAACTATATTACGTCTCTTACAATAATTTTGAAGTGGTGTACAGTTCTTGAATCTTCGAATGTCTCCTTACATACAAGATGCGATCTAAAGTTTTGTATTAGGTATTTTTTTTCGTGTTGGTTCAGTTCAAAAGTTTGCGTGTGAATAAAAAAAATAAAAAAATCGGAGAAAAACCAAAATTACTGAAACAATGAATTTCTTTTAATGCCTAACAATGTTTATTAATCCATTAGCAATCCATTGTTATTTGCACGTGACAGTCATATGATTAAACTTAATTGAATTTTGCAAATTAAATTATTTGCCGACTGATTTTTTAGCTAACAGAAAATTTGAAAATACTGAATATATTCGGCAGATATTTTCAATTCAAAGAAGTATTTGGCTTGGTTTCAAAGCCAAAGTATTGAAAAAAAATAATCTTTCAAGGAAAGTAAATTTCAAATTCTTTCAGAAACTTTTTTGTTTTTTGTTTGCAATCACAACTGTTTTAATTGCTTCTGTCAATCCATGTTGTTTTTGTATTGTTTTTTTTCCTCCTCCTTTTCAGGATCTTTGACTCTTCACGTTATCCGATACCCCGATCTAAGCGATTCTCCGTCTTGCTTTCCGCTGACGCTGCAAGTGCTGAGATGGGTCTGCACGATCGCAGATAAAGTCTGTATTACAGCTTATCGGTCGATTTGCACACTGTCGTGCCGGCCACAGCGTCTTTAGTCGCCGGCCGCCAGTCTTCGCTGACCGCTATCCGTCTCTCATGCCCGCATGCCAAGGCCACGAAGACGTCATTGCAAATGGCCGACGGCTACACTGAAATATCACAGCTGGATTCCAAGCCATGAAAACCTATTTGTAATTAAACTAAGCTCTTGAACTGACTTAGAAAGAACTGAAAACAATATCAAAATTAAAAATTCAATACGAGAAAAAAAAAATCAAAAGTGTTAAATAAAAGATATTAAATCTGCATTTCAGAAAACATACGTATTTTTTAGTACAAATATCACATATTACAGATTTGGGCTAATATTTGTACCCTTCTGTAGTTTTTTTTTTCTGATATTCTAGTCTGATATTAATTTTTTTTTAATTAAATCAACGTTTAATGTGCACGGGTTGAAATATTTATAGACAAGGGCATTCGTTAAAAATTAATGAGGACACATGATAAAAAGATGATTAATATATGTATATTAAAACCTAAAAGAAACCAAAATAATAAAAAAACATCACGGACGGTTTCGACCCGCTAACTGTCGGATTATCATCAGCTTTTAGACTATGGTACATTTACTTTTTAATCCCCTTTTTTTTTAAACTGGATGGAGTTTTTCCCGTACTTGTTCTTGTTTACAGCTAATTAGCCAATCTTCCTATTCATCTTTCTCATTGGTTGATCCCATCACATAACCCGAATTATATAAATGCGTATTTCCCCCTTGAGCTGATGATAAACCGACAATAGAGGCTAACCAATGTCCTTGTCTACAATTTTTTGTAGACAACGGAAAATAGAACTTAAATCATTACACTTTTAATTTTTTTAAATTCAGTTTGATTTATAATTGTTAGTTTAATAATAATAAGGTTGAGATGGTTAGGTCATGTGATAAGAATGAACAACAATTTGAAAGTTAAGAAAGTTTACAATGGAAAGCCAGAGGGTATAAAGACTAGAGGAAGACCGAAATTAAGATGGATGGACAGTGTAAGGAATGATATAAAGGAATTTGGAATTACGAATTGGAAAGAAATAGCGGAAAAAAAGAGAAAAATGGAAGAGAGCTCTGAGGGAGGTTAAGGCCCAAATGGGGCTGTAAGACCAAAGAAGAAGAAGAAGAAGTAGTTTAATAATAATAATTCCCAAAGTTGGACATTTTCGAAAACTGCAAAATGATGCGGTGTATTTTTTTTTTATTTGATAATAGAATTTTAATTGGGGACTATTTTTTTGGAAATGCTCCAATGCTCTTTGGTGGAAGGATATTCTCTTTGTGGAAGTGAAAACAACAACAGCCGCAAGAATCACTTCAATGTATGGTACGTCTGCAGAATAAGGAAGTTAACATAGGTCATACGATTAATGCTAATTGTATAAAAAAAAATTAGTTTATTTTTTTATTATTATTATTTATTTTTTAGAACATATAATGACCGCTGGATACTTCTCGTTTGTCTCACTAGAAAATAACTATAAATTGCATACGGCATTAGTTAAACAGTTAATTCATAAAACAAATCACAATATTGTAACCATTCTGCAAACAAGACCAAAACACCATCACAATGTAACTAGAAACTACTTCATATGGAAGCTAGACAGTAAGTTACTGAAGAATCGCGTTCTACGAGTAGTTTGTGGGGGAAGCTTTCCTCAAAACATTCTTGGGGCTAAGCCAGGGCTAAGCCAATCTTGAGACGGCCCTGATACAAGAGAAAATTCATAAAAAAGCGGAAATTTTCTTATAGTAATTTTCCGAATACGTGTATTTTCACTTCTTGCAAATTAACTACTTCTTAAAATAATTGATTTCTAAATTGTTTTTGCAAAGAACTTAAAAAGCTAATTTTTACACTGGCAATTCATAAACAGAAAACATCTTCTTAAACGTGAGAACTTCTTAAAAGTAATTCAGAGTGCGTTGATAAAGAGCCCTGTACAGGACTCGAAACTAGTTGGTTTTTGTAATTTTGCTTTTTTAATTGTGTGTGTTTTTAATTAGTTTTCACGTTCACGTCTATCATCTGCACACATAAAAATTTTTAAACATCTTAAACTTCAATTTCAAGAACATGGCAATTTAATTAAGCAATTTAAAAATTAATCCCCAAATTCAGCAAACTGAAAAATTCACTTAGACTGCAAAGCTTTTAGTTCAAATCACTAGGGTTCGACGAGATGTAGAAGACATTAATCCCACGAGCTAATCTGCGCTTATAGGATTGCAGAGAGTAAATTGCTTGCTCGTTCTAAAAGGACAAACGCTCTTAATAGGAGGAACGCTAAGTGCTGATGTAATTTTATCAATATGATCACGACAACTTAATAGAAGAAATCGTTTAACAAACAAGGCAATCGGCTAATGATAGAAAAATATTAAATTTAATTTCATTCTATCGATTGATCCTTCAGCCAATGGGAGCTCAGTTAAGAAGGTACGTTGTTATGCTTATACTGTCAAAACATTAAGAAAAATGAGAATACAGTCCTTTGAAAATCTATTTTGAAAATATATATTGGAATTGTTATTGAAAATCTCGAAAAATTGTAAAAGTTAAGAAAAATTGACTTGGATTTAGCCACAAACATTTGCTTTGGAAAAACGATGAACTCCAAATTACTGAATTATGTACAGAAAACTAAGATACATAAGACAGATAGTATGATAATAGGCACTACACAAAAAATTTTAAAGGAAACAATATTCAAAATAATATTAAAAAAAGGATGTTAAGAAGAAAATGTAAGATGCAAATGCAAGATAATATATACAAGACAATATTTATAAGACAGTATGTACGAAACATTATACAAAGACATATATACATAACAACAGGCAATATTCAAGGCAATGTGTATAAGAAAATATTCAAGATAATGTATGCAAATATTCCGTACAAGGCAAAATATAAGAATTTCTTATACAATATATAAGACTATATAAACAAGACTCTACTTGTACATGACTTCTTTGACAATATAAACAATAATTCTGCAAGCTATTTTGAATGATACAGAGATTCTTACTATGTGTAGTATTTCGTAACTTTTGCTAAAGAAATGGAGAATTAAATCTAATTTATGAGAACAGCATCTTTCAAAAGAATTTGAATATAGCAGAAGAAACTAAGGGCCAACAAAGTACACCAACCAACAAACGAAGCAGTCATGAGTTGTGGAACCATTGGTGCTTAACCGGCAGTCAAATAGAAATTGCAGTGCACCAACGAAGTCATTTACTGATGGTCGGTAAACATCTAACGTGTTTATAAAAGTGACTGCGATTGGTTAGTAACAATGAACGATGTCTGTGCATAGGCGCAGTACATTACAAAATGGCAGCCTCCACAGAGTAGAAAAAAATACAGTAGAACCTCATTATAACGGACATCGCTTATAATGGACAGTTTTTAAAAAAAATATAATAATAATAAAGGATGCATATGTTTATCTGACGAGTTTTACATTTCCAAGCAAGCGATTAAACATCGATCATCAGTTTTTATTCAGTAACCTATGAGTCATGTCATTAAGTACTTTTTATAGCTAACTATTGTCCTTTCATTGATGTACACCTTGATGCATTACACCCATATAGAATTATTTGTTATAAACCGGACTTTCATTAAAACGGACAACCTTCAGCCCCTATTAGTCCGTTATAATGAGGTTCTACTGTACACTTGGACAGAATTGTTTTATTACCGATACAATATGTCTGGATAAGAATCTTCACAGGAAGTAAACTTACTCAACAATATTTTCGGAATATTTAATAGGAATAAATACAGCCACTTCATCGTCAAAATCACAGGAGTCGGTTTCAATCGAGGCTGACGCTAGCCATCTTTAAACGTTGGATGGCGCAGGGGCTGATGGGAGTTATCTATTGAATGCCGCAATTTTAACTCGCCACTTTCCGCGCTGCTAAAATTTGGCATGTGATCAGCGAGTAAGCGGCTGTTTACACCGCTCACGAACGTTGGTGCACAGAAAATGTCACTTGATCGTTGCTTTAGCAGCGATCACAGTTAACGGAGGTTTGGTGCACTCGGCCCTAAGTGTTAAAAAACTAAGTTAGGATTCTGATAGAACCATGAAATGCAAAGAAACTATAGTCTTAAAAATTAAAAGTCGTAATGGAAGGAAATGTGAAGGGAAAGAGCCCACATGGAAGACCGAGAATAATTGTTTGAAGTCAATGGTAGAAGATGCAGACACGATATGTATTGCTATGGAAACGAAGTCATTATATTTACCAGCTAGGCTTACGAACGAAGCAATGGACTAGTTTTATTTTGAAATTGTCACTCAAGAAATTACTAAAATAGATCAAAGTCGCTGAAAACATCACGTGATTTCTCATTAAAAATGCTTCAAAAAAGATAAATAACTTTTTTTCATCGGATAATTTTCAACCGGAAGGGATGATCGAAAAGGGGTGATCGCAAATCAAAAACTTAAAACATGAAGATAAAAATTCGCCACGACTGACTTTCTTTTAGTTTTTTTTTTTTTTTTTTTTTTAGGGAACTGACAAATTTTTAAAATAAAACACTGTCATTTGACTCTCCATTTATTAAGTTACAAAAAAGCTAATTGCAATAAGTGAAGTTAATCCACGGTTTAAATGGTATGACCCCAAAGCACAATCGCCTCAACGTCAGGATGAGGCACAGCGAAGAGCAAGCGCACTCGATGCAAGAATTGCTTTTTATGATTTTCTGTAAGCAATGATCGGATAAGTTGTTATCATGAAAACAATCTACACAATGTTAGCTTTCAGATGAGACCAAGAATACTTTTTATCACTGAATCGCCTGTCGAGAAAAGTAAAAATAATGTTTCCTATATGGGAACACTTTTCGATCATCCCTTCCGGAAGCAGAAAACCGAGGTTAAGAACCTCGATTATCTCGAAAAATACACGTCAAATCTAAAAAAATTGTATAACTTTTTGCATCATATTTAATGAGGAATCTCGAGGTGTGAAGCAAATGCGATCGATCTGCGACAAACTATATATCTATGCACTTTTCATTGTCTTAATATAGAGTTTCATATGATATTCCTAAAACTTAAGATACGAAAAGTCTGAAATATAAAATACTTCTGATACGAAATAATAACTTTGAAATATCAAGTAATATGTATATTTATAAACATATATTAAATATTTAATAGATATGTTGAAAAATTTCAGTTTCTAAAATGCAAAATGATTAAAAATGTAAAATTACTTTAACGTTTATGAGATATTTTGTAAACATTAATTTTAACAGCAAAATTGACATATACTGAATATATATAGAAAAGACAGATGAAGAAATTGTAATGAATTACGTTTATGAATGGATTTTCTTTTTTTTTTTATTAATTTTAAAATATAACTAAAACTAGTCTATTAATTCTAAACTTGAGCAATTAGATACATTTTAACGAAGTAACCAATTGAAACATGAGTGAAAGTTGTGGGAATGAGGACAAATCCGTTGTGACATCCGCCATCTTTGATTTTACTGCATTGATTGACAACTAATTCTGTTATCGATGCTTTTACGCAATGATTAATCATCGGAACTCGTCGCAGTTTCTACTTTGTGAAAGCAGGGGCCGAAAGAGCTCTTCAATCTGGAGTCAGGTCTGCGTCACGTGGGCAATTTATAAGCCTAATGGTCCTGTTGCGCCGAGTACACAATGGCCGCACTTTGATGTGTACGCCTTTAAACCTAAAATGACATTGAACTTAAGAGCAGTGACGACAAGTACACCAGCTCCGGTAACAAATGGGATCCATCGACTTGACTTTTTATTACCATTTTCTTTATTTACACAGCTATCAATCACTGGAGAGGTCGAATGGTGATTACTGTTGCAGCCAACTCAAGTGGGCAACAAGACATCTTTGGAAAGGCAGGAGGTGTGTGGATTTTGCTTCAACGCCTGTTGCTCAATTGTTTTTCAAATAAATCATAATTTATTAGTTTTTTCCTTAATAACTATCCCGAATTCTTTTAACTTTATTATCCATCGAAGAAGTTGCTTTAAAGTGAATAGAATTTCACTACTTCAGTTTTAAAAGAAGAAATACAAGAAATCCTTCAATGAACTAAAAAGGTTTTCAATCTTCTGTACCATGTACCTATTTTTTAAAATATAATTGCTGCAAAAAAAGTATTAAAAAATAATTTACATAAAGAAAAAGGGCTTAAGTTATTTACAATCAAAGCTGTGCAAATTAATAGATTACTAATCATCCGCTGTAAGATAGCATTAGAAAATGCATTTATTTTCTCACCATATCGTTCTAACATCTCAACAAGGATCTACAAAAAAATACTTTAAAAAAACAAATACAGATCTTCTCTTGTAAGGCTTTAAGAAGATTCATTCAGTTGTTCAAAGGGTTTTTAAGGGAATAAAAAAAAAAAAAAAAATCTTTTATAATTTCTACTGAAACTTAAAAACATCAGTCAAAAGCTTGGGATATCCCTGTCAAACAAATGCCATCTTCATTATTATCGGCAATGCTCCTTGCTTGGATTGCCGATAATAACGAAGATGACATTTGTTCATTAGAAACAAAGAACAATTTGAAGATCAACGTCCCTTTTATTTAAATTCCTTAATAAAAATAATGAAAAAAAAATCAATGAAGTAATTAGATCGCACCAAAATATATTCTAATATTACTTCTGAATAACTACGCTACAAATAGTATTATTTAAAACATTCCTTTTTTTGTATTATGAATAAAAATCAGTACAACCCTCCACTTCTTTATATCTGTTTACGTTACATATTTTCAGTAATTAATATCTCAGTTCGTGTCATATTCTATCCCGTTGTTAGTTAACAAAAACATTGTTATATGCTTTATTTCTGATAATCACCGACACAATAAATTTTAATTAATGCCACTTATTATTGTTGCTGCCTAGTAGAAAGAAAACATACGTCAATGTTATCTTAACTACGTAATACTAGTTAACAAAAAATCTGAGATAGATAAATTGAGAAAAAAGCTAAAACTTAGTCTAATTCAGTCAACTCTATATTCCCATCTATTTGTAAAGGTGCTACTTTATAAAGACTACACAATCATTTCTGAAGTACTGCGCTAATGTTCTATTCGTCGATATGAACTGTCTTTGCAAATATTTATATTTATTACAACGCGCATGTCTAAGCGGCCAAGTCTTCAAAGCTGATCTGTTTTCTGTTTTGAAATGCCTAACCCGTTTTCATAATTGCCAAATAACGAATTGCATATCAAAGGCAGCACTAATAGATTAATAGTTTGGTATTTAAGTAAATTACGTAAAACTATCTGAACAGGTCTTGGTAATCAGACACCGATTTTTCCAAATATTGTTTGTTTGTTACAGAAGGGATCAATTTTGATTATCATTTTAGCTAATTAAGGGCCTTTTGAAATTGTAAATTTATTGATCCTTATATCTTGAAGGGGATGCAATAATAATTCTTGAATTTGTTCACTTATTTTTAGAGTTTTGCAGACTTTCTCAGAAAAATGAGGTTAATCAAATTAGTCAGTCCAGTCTGTGTGTGTGTGTGTGTGTGTGTGTGTGTGTGTGTGTGTGTTGTAAACCGTTAGATCAGTCTTCTTGAAACGTAACATGCATATTTAAGGACAAGATACAATCTAATAAGTTTAATCCGGATTTAGCTGTTCAACTTCCGCAATGTGGTGAATTGAAGCTATTTATATTTGAATTCTTGGCTATACATCGAAAAAATAGAAAGCAAAAGTGAAAAAAAAGCCCATTGGTAGCTGGAGAAAGGGTTTCCATTTCACAAAATTCTGTTCAAACACATTTGCTTTCTTTTAGGCTACAGCGACTATGGAGTATTACCATTATTGAACACGTCGTAGCAGAAAGTATGTTAATGTAATGTTTTTTGACACTAGTTGATAGGAAAATGATATTTAACTATGAGCATGCAGTGTTATTAGGGCTCTCTTAATATGGAACTATAAAGCCTAGGGACACAACTAAAAACTCAATAATAACACTGTGTAGAAGCCATGAAGCCTTTATAATTGTTTCCTAAAAATACAGCAACTACAATCAAAAGCTTAAATAAATTAAAATTTGATGCCAACTTTTTTGAAAATTTTTTGAGCTAAATAAACATTTCTTAGTAGAAAAATATACATTACATATATTATATCTTCTATACTAACTTATTCTAGACAGAGTTCTTTGTGATCGTTTGTGAAATTGAAAACATTGAAAACTTTTTTTGTTTATTGAAATTTTAGCTTTTCCCATGTAAAGCAACGGCGCTGACTTTAAATAATTCCATTTTTTGCCACAACATAACAATGGCAGGAGGTTACTATTGAATGTAGCACAGATTGTAGGTCGTTTATTTAACGGTTATTAAAAGCCGTTTGGATCAATTTGAAGATTGATAATTAATTTAGAAGTTCTTACTTATAACGTGGATAGGTTAAAAGAAGCAATTCAGCGCCGAAAAAGCTTTAAAACCAAAAAAAATATCGGCGAACTTGAACAGCTTCGACAAAGAGATTAGGCTAAGTGCATAGCAAGAACCGTAGCGGGTCTAAGACTCAAGTAGCATTGAGGAGGAAAAAGTTCTTTTTATTTTTTCTTTCTTTACTTTTGCAAATTAAATTTTAAAGTTTAATGGGATACATAAATCTATCAAACAGACTGTCCTTGATTCAGCTAAAAATAAAAAAAAAGCAATGGAAAAGCCGGAAACGGATGCAAACAGATAAAGACACTTGCAATCAATGGATTTTCTTTTTAAGAATCTTTTATTTTTGTTACGATTCTAAATTATAATGAATTGAGTCATAATTAAGTACATTAAATATTAAGCCTTGAGAAAGACCTGTCAGAAATGGGTCCAATTAAAAAATGCCCAAGCTCCTGTTTTCAAGGGCCCAATTTTTACGAAAGTGAATTGGGATTATTCAGTGGAAGGTCTGAACTTATCCTTAAACTTTTCAGCTTTCAAAGATAATTAATTGTTGTTTTAATATCGACTAGTACTTACGTTTTTTAGTCTTAGATTCTTAAGAAAATCAAACAATGGCTTAAATGGTTATCTACCATTAAACTTGCAATTTTCTAACAATAATAAACACAAGAAAGTTCCTAAAATAACTTCAAGGCATCTTTCATAAAAAAAAAAAAAAAAATTTTACTTCTTTTAAATTCGTGAAAGTAATTCAAACGAAAGCTTTCGGGATTTTTAATTAAGTCATTTCTAATATCGTTGAATGTAAACAGCAGAATTTTGTTTCATTTTTATCATGATTCGCTTACAATCACGGATTTTAAATGTAATCATGTTTGGGTTTTTTTTTAGTTGTAGTTTACGATCAAGTAATTGAATTGTACTAGTTACGATTTCTTAATTGAATACATAATTTAACAAATCAATTTCATTGAACGTTCGTGATATTGTAACAGTCTGAATATAAAACATCTTTCTAGGAATCATCCTAATCAATTATCTGTATTTTTATTCATTTGATCTTGAACCGTTATTTATTTAAAACATTCCTTCTTCATTTCCTAATTATTGACGTTTTGTTTATTTTTAAATTCTTTACTCTGTATCCGTGAAATCAGTTAATTAATTTAAATTTATGATTTTTTTCCCTCCAATCATTTCATCAATTCAATGTTGTGAAAACCTATAAAAAAATCTGGTGTTTTTCATTGAATCAATATCTAGCAGTTCAGTTGCAAAACTTGTCTAGTTGTCACTTCAGTCTAATCGACTTTCCCACGAACACCGTCACAATATATTAATGCTTTATTTCTCGAGTCACGTATCGTTTGTAACATCATTATATTTATCTGAAATAAATTAATGAGTATTGTATTTTTAAAATAAAATGTGAACAAGCTTTTGGGCCTTTATCTTCATTCCTTAATAAGATAAAGAAGGAATTAAGTGATTGCAATCATTTCTTGTAATCACTTGATTCTTTCTTTATTTTATATTTAGGCCCAAAACTTGTATATATTTTATTTAAAAAAATCTTGTAAACTGTGAGCCTGCATTTAGCTTATCCTATATAATAAATACTGCCTATGCAAAGAACTTTCCTTAAATTCATTTTTAAATTGGATCGAAGAAGCCTGGTCGAAAGGCGAAACCGGTTCCTCTGTATTATTTAATGTGTTAAAACTTAGTAATTTTTTGTGTCGGTGTCTACTTTGTATGTACAAATACACACGTTAAAATTTCATTCATTTTTAACTAGTTACATATATTTCTTGGGCAAAGTATATTCATAATAAAGTGAGTTTCTAAAAAGCAATAATAAAAACACACCATATCTTATTAAAACTGGCTGTAATGCATTATATTGTCGTCAAGAGCTTTCGGATCCTTTAGGCAGCGATCCCTTTTCAATCTTAAATAAAGTGACTAAAATATTTTTTTTATTTTTCAATTACTGAATTCGCTAATCAATTGCTTTTATATGATCTTCACATCCAATCTGTATACAATTTGATAGCTGCAATTAAAAAGCCAAGGGTCAAGGAAGTTTAAGTGACCCTTCATACATGACGTTTCACAGCTAAGTAAAGATTTGGGAGTCCAGTCCGACGCTTCCTCGCATTTAATTCTTTGAAAGACTCAATTCTTTTGTCAGGGGGTTGCAAAATCTCGAGATCTTTAGACAACCACCTTAAAATTGGGTTTATCTCCGTTGTTTTCAGGACATATTTAATAGTTAAGATTTTCGATTAAATACCTTCTTCAAGAGATCAATGTATTTTAAATCTGAACAGAAATATTTTTATTATTTCTAAGTTCTAGCTTTCTAATGAAAGTTTAAGTTATATCTAAAACTATCCAATCAAAAGAGAATTTATGTTTTCTTTTTAAAATAAATGGTATTTTGTTTTTGAATATTTATTTCGGTAATATGGCTTTCGAAAACTGACATATCCCCTTCAAAAACATACAAACTCTCTCAACAGTGTTCAGTTTCTACCAATTATAGTTTTGTATTTGCAGATGTTCCTGTTCAATTCCCTTATTTTAAACCTATGTTTAGTTGAAGAGTTAAATCCTTGCAGTATCGCAATCGATTGGCGCTACTGAGATTTGGGCTCAATCAGATGTAGTACATTTCCAAGGCCGTTGTCTCCTGCGCCATGTGCTTGATGATGGTTGGCCGTTCGCCTGGATAGGCTTCCCGGCCACTGCTTTAACCTCGGCCTGCTTTGATGGGCATATCGTTGGCGATCTTTTCCTGGTGCTACTTGAAGTCAGAGACCAGGCAACCGGCAAAACTGATGTAAATCAAACTGATAGAAGAGAAATCCTACAGGGGGATAGCATCATTTAATGTGCCGTGAACCGTTTGCTCTGTTCACTATTTTAACTCCAATTTCTTTCAGCTACATGCAGGTTTAGAAAAGCAAAGAACCGTCCCTGTGCATTTCAAGGAAAAAAGACCAGCATGAAGTAGCATCATATCTCATATATTTCGTAAAAGAGGGGAAAAGGGCGAAAAACCGGCAGAAAAAGAAGCACATCAAGATAAATATGACTCAGATATTTTTATTCCCTTCTTACATATAAAAGCGTAGAAAGTGAGAAAGAAACTTTCAACAGAAAATGTTATTTATTTGTCAGTCTGACAGATGAAAGCCCGAATTTCAGTTTTATTTTATTAGCTTACTTTCCTAGATATATATAACCTCCTCTAATAGCTTTTATTCTTCCTGAAACTTGATATGCAAATTTAAGAAGTCCTAACTTTGTATTTGATTTTTTTTTTTTGAACGTTGTGAGAACATAGCTCTTGAAGGAGAGAAACATACCTTAGGAGAAGATTAGAATTATTTAAGTTAAACCATGAATTCTGAATGCTTTAAAATCCAGGAGATACATAAAGTCGAGGAAACATCGTTGGTCGCAACAATTTCTAGGGCAAGGGGGAAGGGGATGGATCTGCCAAAATTTTACGTTGAATAGCAAAATAAGGATGATACCAAACTTTAAGAAATTGGTCCTGCCATTTTAGAGAGGATTTCGATTCATTTAGGGGATGGCAAATTTGGAGACCAAAATAAAATGATCTCAAAAGTAAATTTGTTTTCAGTTGGACCGAAACTAATCATAAAATAAAGTTCATGGAAATTGGTCCACACGTTTTAGCGTGATTCAAACAGACAAACAAAGAAAAAAGATATTCAAGTGGAAATAGGATATACTTTCCAAGGGAAAATTTATGTTCAGTCAACAATTCAAACATTTCTGAAGATGTTTCCATGGAATTGTCAACTTTGTGCTTTTACAAATCCATGATTTTGAGAAACAAAGTCAGAAATTAAAAATAATACTAAAAATTAAAGATCTTAAAAACGAATCAGACCTTTGTGATCTATTATTCCTAAAATTGTTTGATAAATGGTCACAAAGAATAAAATGTAAATAAAAACAAAAAGAAAATCTTGGTCATTTTCAGGCTGCTGCTACAAAATAAGCAATCTATTTTCCTTGAAATTTTATTTCTTAAAATTTCTGTAATTTTTTTCTGAATTTTTTTAAGTCGAAAAAACGAAAAAAAAACGAAAAAGTCTATATTTTATATTCAAATTTTAATATCAGCTTAAACTTTAAAAAAATCTCCATTTTCTAATAAAAACATTAATTAAATTCTCATTAGTTACTTATCTAATATATCCGGATTAATTATAATCTTATAATACATTGCGCAATAGAGTCGGTAAAAGGATTTAATGTTCATTATTTAAAACAACTCGATATTAATAGAAATACATAGAAACCCATTCTTTTAAACACCAATGCCCTTCTTATGGAATTTTTGTCTGTTTCTCGTGCTAATTTCTCGACAATGACCCATTGGAATAAACATGTACAATAATAATTTTAAGATCATTTCCTAGTCCTTCAATATGCAAGCCATGTTTCAAGGAGATCCATCACAAGCACCGTACGAAGACCAACTGGATCTTCTCTTTCCTATTAGAACGTAAGCTAAAGAAACTAGTATAAGACCTGTTTAATAAGCCAATTATTGCAGTTCGTTACCCAACAACAAATCAATTTTATTCTTTCTTTTCCATCCTATTCTTCACTTTTTCTTTTACTAACTACGTATCAAATAAAAAAAAGTACAATCTCGCGAGGATTTCTGGTTGATTTTTTTTCGTTCTTCTTCTGAGAGCGAAAAATTGATAGAACACGAGAATTTTTTGGAAAAATTCCACGTAGTAGGGGGATGGGGTCTTCAGCTCTAAGTCATGCATAACTGAATTACAAAACCCGCCAGCCTGGATGGCAACAGTTCATAGTAATTTCGTTAGCTGGCAAAAGAATTTGGGTGTCATGGAAATAAATGGGTTAAAAGATTTTTTTTATCTTGTTCACAAGGTGATTCTCGATTCGTACAACTCCATGTTGATCAACTCCCATGAATACTTGGCGGGAGTTTTTTTGCTGACGAATCTTCTTTTGGCAGTGGAGAACTGTTATATGTTTCTGGGAAACGATTAAATTATTTTTAACTGTCGCATTTCCCCTAATCCCCATTGTTTGGTCGAGATCGTAAAATCTTTCTGTGATGTGCTTGCCCAATTATGCATCGAAATCTCATGTAAAAGCCTCGTAAAAACTTTAAGCGAAACAGTCAAAAATTCAGGAGTGAAGAGAATATATCAAGATCAGTCATAGCCAGTAAAGAAAATGCAAAAAGAACTACATTCTACTATCTTGTCTGTGGAAGCGTCAGTGACCATAAGAACAACGTTTTCCAAATCGTGCCGTACCCATGTTAATTTTGCATATTTGCAGTGATGTAGCTAATGTTTCCTGGATTACTGCAGTCTTACAGCTATTTTTTTTTCTGGGAATGTTAAATAACTTAGCCAGGTTTTTTTTTCTGGATTTTTCGAAGGCGTAGTTATTTTTCTTTTAGGTTGCTGCAGTGACATAGTCAGGTTTTTTGACATCTTCTACGAGCAATCAAAGTACTTCTCAAGGTCCGATGATATTTATCATCCAACCAAATAAAAAACTGATTCTTTATTCAACCAACCAAATAAAAACAGTAGAACAGATACCAACAGCCTTTTGACTTAGCTATTGGATTGTTGAAATGTACTTTGGAGACGAGATACAGTTTTGTGTCAAATCAGTTTACTGGTGCGAATTGCAGTGATTTATTTGGAGATTCTTTTATTGCGCAAAAAGCTTTTAGCGCCTGAATATGATGAATAAATTAGATTTAACCGGATTGTAATTTCACCCTTGCTTTTGCATTTTTAATCGTTGAGGTTTAAAACCCTACAGGTCTCCATAATTAAATAGTCACTCCGCTTCACTTTGCCAGCAAGAAGGCGGATTCAAAATATTTTAGTCTTCAAAGACATAAACTGACGTTAAATTACAATACAGATTTATGTAATTATTCCTCAACAACACGATTTATTTTCCATTCTTTCAGTTAACCACATTATACAGTGCAACTTGGATAATTCGAAGCTGAAGGGACCACTACAAAACTTCGAATTATCCAAGTTTTCGAATTAAACAAGTTACATCTTTTAACTTTAATTTCAGGTCCACTGAAGGCTTGAAAAGATTATTCTGTCAATAAGTAAATATTTATTCAGAAAGATCATGTTATGAAAGACTTAAACACTATATGTATGTAAACAAAATAAGATTTATACTACGTAAGCTACAGTACATATTACATTCAATACAGAAAATTATAGTTTTTCAAAAAATTGTGCAATGTCTGATTGTTTTGTAGAATTCAGTCGCTTAAGATTAGCAAAATCATCAAGCATGTTTAGTGAACGGAAAACAGCTTCACTTCACTTCGTTGGTTTGTCCTTCAATGTACCGACGAAATTCAGCGGTATCCCGTACTCGTTGGTGATTTGGCATTTCTTCTTCATACCCTTTTCCACCTCGCGAATGACGGCGACCTTTTCAGCGAACGTTAATTTCTTGTATACGCGTGGTTTACTGAAAGACATGGTGACACTGACAGCAGGAAGCTCGAATGGCGTCTGAAGCGTCACGTGTCGAACGGTGGCGGGAAGGGGATTTCAGTTGTCACATGTCGAATTTCTTAACGATGAAACGCCTAAAAGTCGTTATGGTTCGAAATTTTTTATAAAAAACTTCGAATTAAGGAAGTTGAACTTCGAATTATCCACGATTTTTTAACATTGATTTAATAAGAAATTCAAGGGACTAAGAGAAATCTTCGAATTAACCACGATTTCGAATTAAAGACGTTCGAATTATCCAAGTTGCACTGTATTTCAAAAGATTAATGACATCGGTCAAGTAGTTTCAGAGTTAACAGTATATTTCAACATTTCATTGTCAATAAGAGAGGGATATTCCGGACATGTATTCCCTAGGATTCAATTTATTCAACATTGGATTTCTCAAAACATTCGAATTTACCACTGAGTATAAAAAAAAATCTGTATTTCCGGAATATTTGGAGTTAATTACGGGCATTTACATTTTCATAGTGATGGAACAAGTCTTTCCGCTTAAGAATTCTAAGCAATAAACTAAAAATAATAAATAAAAATATGAAAAGGGAAGAAAATCTATAAAAAAGCACAAATTCGTTAGAATTGTTTGCTTTTCACGAAATTGTGCATTTTTATAGATTTTCTTCCCTTTTCTTATTAATGCACGTTAAACCTTCTTTATTAATAAATAGAAATAGGCATAATAATGGTAGAAGAAAAGTAAATTTCCAAAACAAACAAAGTCAAGCGCTTCGAAGGGAAGAAAAATTATAAGAGTACAAATAACAGTAATAGATTAACAAAACTCGAATTATTATCAAAGCTAATATTAAAATAAACAAAACAATAATAATTTTAAGAGAATAACGAAAAACCTCAACGAAAAGAAGTTTTAAAAAAATATTAATATATAAACAGACCTATAAAATAAATTAATCTAAAAGCAAAATATGAAATAAATAGCAATAATGAAAAACAAACAAAAAATAAAAAATAATATAAAAACAATAAATACACTAAAATAAAATAATGCAAAATGATTAACAAAACTCAGAAATATATAAAAAAAAATCTACATTATCACTCTAAATACAGTATATTGGGCGAATATAGAACCTCAATAGTAACACTTTTAAAAATGAAATTTAATCAAACAAATATAAACACAAATTAACCAATGAAAACAAAGCAAATAAACATACCAGGAAGACCGTAGCATTTATTACATTCTTACTTGTTTGCATAACATTTAATTTACTTTTCATATTTCAATAAAATATTTCTTCTGTTATTTCTAATAAGCTTTAATCTCTGATCATAGCCCAATTGTGTTTGAAACATTAAAATTTTAACAGCATAAAAAAAATAAAATAAAATGCTGTAGCATTCTACATATGTTTCTATGAATTGATTCTTCGATATCATTATTGGAATAATACTTAGAATAAATGTTGTAGTTAACGTTAAAAGAAGGATTATCAAACCATTCCGTGGTTTGTATCCTTAACAACTTTTGAGTCAACGAACGGATCTGCTTGAAACTTGGCTTGTACATTTCAGGACAAAAGATAATCTGATTTTTTTAGTTCACTGGGACCTGGTCGAGTAATCAGCGCGTGAAGATGATAAAAAAGATATCTACAAAGCATTAGTACCGGAAGATTGGTTCATAAAATACAATTCTTCTAAACCTTCTTCCTTTAATAACTATATTTTGTTTCACTAAACTTTCTCATCACTTGTAAGAAAAAAAATCCTCTTCTCTTTCCTCCTAAGAATGCGTTATAAAACTTCCTGTTTAGGTCTTTCTCAATTGTGAACTTAATCCTTTCACAATTGACTAACTATCGAACCTTCTAAATTGTCTATTCATCCCCTTCCATATAAATATAATGTTATCAGCATACATAAAGTAATTATACTGCATTACTCAAAATTCTTTCTTCTTTATTCTTCTCACAATCACTTCGTACAACGATATTTTGGAGGCCATTCCATCAGTCTGCTGTTTCAAGCTAAATGACTTTCGTTATTAATAATATTAATCTAAAAATCATCCATTAATGCATTAATAAAGATAAAAGTTCATTTGTAAATAATAAACATTATCTTTCTTTGAAGACATAATGAGAAAGAAAATTATTTACATAGCTGATTTGTAAATAACTAATTGCAGGTTATGTTTATGAATTATTTGGACACATGAATTGTAAAGTATTATTGTATATTTTAAATTATTATTGTTAGATGCAAGGTAGAAGACGCCACGGGCATTGTTGATTATTGTTCTTAATAACGTAAGCCATTTACCTTGAAAAAGCAAACTAATAGAATGGCTTGCGAAATATCAAATGTAGAATGTAGAAATGTGCGAAATATCAAATATAGAATGGCCTGCGAAATATTAAATATGATGTTATTTTAAGAAGAATAAAGAAGAAATTTTTAATAATAAATATCGAAGAGTGATTATTATTTATAATTATACTCTACTTTATTCCATTTTAAAATTTTAATAAATTCAAGCCAATTTACGTAATATGCTACATAAAAGTCCCAGAAATGGGGCTACCCATTGGAAAACCTTTTAAATGTCTATAAAATTTGTCTTTCAATTGAAAATAATTTTAAAGTCTCATTAATGTCAACTTATCAATGTGATAATCTTCTAAATCCCCACAAATATTCTTTACCAATTTTACAGTTTCCTCAACAGGTACACTTGTGTACATCGCTTCAATGTCCATCGAGTGTAACCTGATTCTCCCGTTGACTATCGATTCAGCTAATCCACTGATGCCGCACGCTTTGAGTTGATTATACTGAATCGGATTTAAGCAATTTAATGAAAAGTAAAATAATTTAGTTTGATTTTTTTTTCAGAAACTGGAAGAATTCTACTCTCTGTATTCAGCAGAATATAATGGAAAAGTAAATTAAAATTACAATTTTCTTCTTTTTTTAAAAAAAAATTATCAACAAAACCACAGGCAAAGAAATATCGTTATTCGTTTAGGGAATGCAATGGAATTTCAATAATACCAAATGCTAATAACATAAGTTCCAGACAGAATCTAAACAGACCGAGGTTTCTATTACATTTTCTTCTTATTTAAGTTTAAAAACCAGAAGTTGAGCCGATAATTAGATCTTTTTAACAACAAAGATCCAAATTAATCTTAAGTCCGACTGTTGTAAACAGATCAATAGGTTTTAAAGAAATTTTCGTTTGTGCGTGCGTTTGCAGAAGGAAAATTGCACAGATATATTTAATCAATTTTTAAGGAACGAAAACAGATTTTTTTTATTTTTTCCTCCATTTTGAACACTGAAAAGTAAGTATTGAAAAGTAACTAGAACTAATTGTGTATCGTTATTTTCTTTTTGTTTTTGCCAGAGTTCAAAACCTTCCATATTAAAACTCATTTGTAGACACATCCTGATGGAAAATGAAATATTTACTTTCAGTGAATGAAACATCAGATCCTTAGCCCAGATTTTAACCAAAGCTGTAATTTAATATAATTGACTCAACATGCGAAGTGTTGCTATTCCACTTGAACATTTTTCTTGTCTGTTTATAGGCGTTAAAATGGCTGGGCGGATTTTCACAAAATTTGATAATAGCTTGTTTATGGTTGTAATTAAAATAAGAGCACCGTTATTTTGCTCTTCACCCTCTCTGCTCTCCTTAAAATGGATTCCCCTAATCACGCCCAGCACTGCAAACACAGCTCCCTCTACGCGATAGAAAGCTGAATTTAATAATAGAAAATATAATATTCCACACAGTAATAGAAAAAATATCTTGTAACTTATTAGAAAAAACTCCATATACATCGTTTGGTTATATTTCGACTTTTAATTCCAAAGATTTTTCGTTTTTTTGGGAAAGTGAAAGATGTTTCTCACTTCCTATAGAGATATGATTAAGACTTTGGAATTAAAAGTCGAAATATAACCAAAAGGTGTTTATGGAGTTTTTTCTGATAAGTTACAAGATGTTTTAAGTTTGGTATCTGTATAAGATGTTAATAGAAAAAATTTTTAATCAAAAATAATCTCGATCATAATTTTATCCGAGATTACAGAAGAGCATTAGAAATGTTGGTGATGTATCCTGGGAAATTTATCACTTGATATACTGATAAAGGGAATCATGGCCCTTCATTGTATTTCGAATTTAATATAAAAGAAAACATTCTATATTTTTTATATATGTTAATTCAAATATGTCTTTTTTTTTTCTTTCTTATTAATGAATCTATTTCATTCATTCAAAGCTGAGCACAAAGTTATTTATATCGCAGTCACAGTTTAGTTTTTTTAGTAGCTCTAAATAATTTTGGTCATGTTCGTAAGTTTGTACGACAACCACATTTAGTCCCTTTATTTTATAAAAGAGTATTGAAATATGTTTCTGTCTCCTACATACTACGAATAGATCATAAGCAAGAAAACTATTGATCTATTGATCTGTTTTTCAGAATCAAAAGTACTTTATGAGAAGTGAATTGATTCCTCGGCATTTATTAATATCTTCATCTAACATCCACTGGGAAAAGCCGAATAAACTTTACCTAACATTTTCTTATCAGTGAATTGGAATCAAAACAAGGCCGGTAACTAGATGCTCAACATCGACTGGATAATGTAGTCGTGGCTACGCAAGGATAGCAACTCTAGCGGGGACAGATCGTGAGGTTGTCATGGTGACCGCTCATGATGCTGCCGGCCATTATCATCTCAGCGTGCTTCCACTGATATGCAAATGGCGCTCAGACGGAGTCAAAAACATGAATTATTTCTCTATTCACACTTGATTAAAATAGGATTTTCAGAAATATTCTAAATAATGGCGTAATTGTTAGATAGAATAACAGCACCAAGAAATTTAAAATCTATTTATAAAACAGGCAGCAGACTATTCTAAAAACAACAATATCAAATAATATTTGATAACATTAAAAATAAATTTAAGATTTTTTTTATCAGATTAATATGATCAGCATTTCTTTAATTTCTGATATATTTTTTTGCTTGATGTCTTTCAATTATCAAACTAATATTATCCTCAAACTAATATTGTTAATGGTTCAGTATACTGTACAGTTGTGCACGTTTTCTTAGAATATCATTCTATTAAAGGAATTTTTCGTCTTTTTTTTTTCCTTCCGTGCTAATGTTTTTTTAAACAAAAGCATTTTTTCCGTTTCTGTATTCAGAATTCAGTCTCATTGTGCACGTTTTCTTCCAGATCTTCAATCCAGTACATTTTAAACATATTTAAATCTGTTTAAATACTTTTCAGGTAGATTTACATCAAAATAATTTACATTTCAGTATCTCTTCTTTTATTTATAAATATATATTATATATATTTATATCTCAAAATCTCTTATTAATAAGTTAGAAATTTTCGTTCTTTATAAATAATAATTTATTGTGTGAAAAATTTCACACAAAAATTTAGATGTTATTTTGTGAAAAAGATAGAAGTCTCTCTCTCCGCAAAAAGTATTTAATTATACAAACTATATCCATTATTAAACAATTAGACATTATTTTATAATTTAATTAATTGAACCACAAATTTTAGCTTAGATAATTTAAATCTATAATTTCGCATTATCTTTTCAATCTGTCAAATATTTTCTAATCCAATTTAAAGTGAAAACAAAATTTATGAGTGAAATATTATAATTTACTAATATCTAAATTCATTAAAGAAAGATATCAATGGCAAGGCACAAAGCTAAAGTTAGGATTCGCACTTTGAGTTGTCATCGGGAAGAGACTGGGACGGACCGTTTCGTCCTCATTAAGACTCCTCAGTCAGCCAAACTCCTCCGATGACAACCCAGAAAGTGCGCAAGGTGTTAGTATCCCGACTCTCGCACCCGAGAATGGGATCTCCCACCGAAGAAATCCTACCCATAAATTAAAAAGGGGGGCGAAATACAAAACTTCCTTGTCCTGCATTAAAGCAAGCACAAAAGGAATTTAGCGGCTGCATCAACTAAGTAAAAGAGCCAGATTTATTCGGGCACGTTAAACTTCTTTTATTCATAATCTAAATTCATTGTTTCTCTTTTTTGTTTACAATATTATAAATAATATGCGCAAGAGAAAGTAATATTTACTGTTTTGATTTTTACACACATTAATTCTCAGTTTTTAAACGTTTAATTTTTTTTTTTTCAAAATTCTGTTCTACACAGTAAAATGCCTTTATTTATCTGTATATACTTCCAACAATGCATATTAATGTTTTATATAATTATTTTAAATACATTAGTATGTATAGGTATATATTATTAGAGTATTTACTATTGTAAATTGTTAAGTGCTATCTTTGTAATATAATGTAATGTAATGTGGGGAGTGTGGGTGACTTGACAGTCGGGCACCGCGACCTGAAGGATCTATTTTGCTAACCCACGGAAAGTAGGACATTGCGGAGAGAAAGGATGGTGTGAGAAATGCAGGGGAAACGGGAGAATCCGGGAAAAACCTGCCCACCATCAACGAAACCCACATGAGAACCGAACCTCGGTACTCAGAGGTGAGTGGCCAGTGTCGTAGCGACATCGCCAACCACGCGGCCAAGTGCTATCTTTAATAATATCTTTAATATATTTATCTTTAATATTATTCTAATATTATTCACATTTATACGTTATGTCATTTTCATTTTACAGACGAGATATTTACATATCCTTCAGGCTTCCTAACTTGTTAACAGTTTTATAATTTTCTGTCCCTTAACCAAATTCAAAATGTGCTTTTTAGAAAAAAGGGGAAAGTTCATTCATTGATTGATAAAAATGTTAACAAAATATTCAGGATATTAAAATCCATGGACAGCAACTCCAGTAAAACTTTAAATTGAGACTACATTAAAATAAAATAAACAAAACAAAATTAACATTTTTTTTTGTTTTGTTAGGTTGCATAAGCTTCGCTAATAAAGTAAATATTTCTACATTAATATTTCATGCTTCTTTTAAAAACAAAAGTAATTTTTATTTTGAAAAAATTACATTTAAGAATTACATTTGCATTTAGACTTGCATTTGTAGTAACTCATAGAAAATCAATTTTTTGAATAAACTATGTAAATTTCTAATTCCTAACTACAATTTTCCAAGTGAAGTAAGGAGTTATTAAGACAACCTTGTGTGGGTGTGTCAAATACTGCCCAAATTGGGAGTCGGAGCCCAATGAGTCACAACCCTTTGGATTCCCCGATGCCTGGAGGTTTGGGAAAATCCGGTCCAGGCCAATTCCGTTTTCACATGGACATTGACAGGTTCAGAAAAATAGTAATAAAATTTGTCCGAATGGGATCACTTGTTTTGTGAATTGACTTATTTCTTATTTAAAATGTTAATTATTTGGTTCTAGATCAAATTATTAAGTTGTCATTTTCATTGGATACTCCCAACTGATGAGGACTTCATAAACGCGAAACTTACTGTCCTGGACGTGACTCTTCAATTTCTGCATTTCATTATTATTAATGGTAACTTAATAATGCATATAATTATCATTTTATATAAATACAGTATATGAAGGGTTGAATTTAATGAAGCTATATTATCTTTTAAGATCCAGTATCTAGCTGCTATAACTTTCAATTCCAGTGATAAAATTCCTAAGTTGTTTAAAATAGCATTTTCAGATCCTCATTATCATTAGAGACTTATGAATTTATTACGAGGGTACATGCCATCAGTCTACTCAAAGACTTAAACCGTTTACGAGAGGTTTTAAAAAACTAAGGTGCCTAAGAAGGTATAATAAGTCTGGTTGCAGCTGCTACGTAGAGAATATTCGAGAACACGAAGAATTAACACATCACAAGCCTCAAGGCCGAAAAGGCTTACAAACGGTTGACAGCAAAGAAAGGCTTATAGATGTCGATCCACTCAAATTCCATTCCCATGATGGGATTAGGCTGTATTATTTGCGGCCTGGAGCCATTCTGATAGCGAGCTCATATATATCTCGATTACAGCCTCATCCGTAAACGGCTTACATGGCCCGGACTGGCCTTCGCAAACTAAGGGAGCCCTAGTTTAAATCGACCATTACGGTTAATCATGGAGGATTAGGTCTCAAGTGGGAGCGTTCGTACAGACGCGGTCGTCCATCTTGTACAGTCCGTGATTCACGCGAGACTTGGGACACTGGCAAATAGGTCCACAGCTGACCTAGTGGCTAAGCTATAAAGATAAGACTTTTATAGAGGAAACCTAATGAAGAAGAAGAAGAAAAAAAAATTCTCTCCTTCAATTTACTACCACCTATTAATCTTTTTTGGGGGGGGGGGTGCTTTTTATTAAAATTAATTATTAAGAGATAATTGCCACGTCACCCAATCAAAACAAATTAACACTAAAAAAAAAAAGTACTTAAAAAAATAAGATTTAAAAAATGTTTACTTGTGTCGAAGGAAAATAGAAAAGAAAATATTTAAAAATGATATTTGCGTTATGAATCTGAACCAATTCCTTTATAGTTCTTTAAAATACTATTTTCCTCTGTATTTTCATTTATTTAGGTTTCTCTGATATTTATCTTTATCTCTTTTGCCTAAGTGGTAAGGCTCAAGGTTAAGAGCAGGAGGAACCGGGTTCAATAAACGAAGAAAATGAGGACTTTTCGTAGTCATTCACATGACCTAAGGTCAACCCAGCCTTCTTGCAAAATGGCGGGAGATCGAACTTTTAAAGTTAACTTAGCTTCGTAGATCAAGCATTAACTATGGAAGAAACTTAGTATTAATAGTATTACTATTAATGATTGTATGAATTAATCAAATAAAAAATGAAGGTCATTTTTATTTATTTGCAGTTAAATAATTAAAAGTATTTAAACTTGGTTTCTCTTAAAATTACGCATATCCTACAAAAATGCATTATATCCAAATCAGCAATATTTATACTTGTGTAATTCTTAAACTATATTTTTCAGAAATAAGAAAAAAGATATTATTTATAAATAATAATGATTTTAATGTTTATAATTGCATGTTTCAATATTGCCCTATGAATAATTTTCCATTCATTGTTTTCTTCAATTACTAATTTAAAGCCCAACTTAAAATAAGAGCTTGATATTTTGGTCTCCAACCACAGTCCACCATGAAGACCTAGTATTGTTTGTTCAATTCTCACTGAGCATGTACCCGGTTTAGATTATTTTCACCAATATATTTTTTTTCTTATTTATTATATGAAAAACATTATAATGTATTGAAATGCTATCATGATTAATACAGCTTTTGCGAATCATCACCTATTATTTCGACACATGATAGAAACTTAGCCTGATTAATTGTTAGTACATAAAACAATACCTCATAAAATAATTGTTTATGAGCAGTACTGATGAAGTAATTTTTGTGAAAATAAATTTTATCACTGATAATTTTTTTTTTTTTCATTTCTGAACGTTGTAAAATCTTCATGAGATTATTAATTACTGATTTTTAATTTTCTTGGGTTGGCAAACTCATTGGCTTAATGTAGCTTTCAAGTTTCTAAATGCTCTTTTGTTTAGTTGATGTATTTTTTAACCAATAAAGTATTATTGTTGTTTCCGATTGTATGAGTATGGAACGAAACAGGGAATATAATGGGATTCAAAAGCTGTTGCTAAAATTTGAAATTAATTGAAAAAAGAAAACGAACATTAACGATCATGTTGTGTCATGCGCCTGCGCAGACAAGCAAATCATCATTAGTGTGTTAATGGCGCTTCATTACGAAGAATATGTGCTTATTACGAGCATCACATTAAGAAGGATTCCTACAAAATATGTCAGCGAGATTTTGGGTGTAATCAAAATCAATGATTTGGAATTTGTTGAAAGGATTTCAATGAAACAGATAAGCGTTAAATGGAAACACACACATCCAAGCAGCTGTCAGCTGTTACTGGAATCGAGACACTGGAGGAATAGCAGCAAGCAAAAAAAAAAAAAAATGTCTCTCTTACAACAGGCTTTCACTCTAGAGCGAGAATAGACTTAAAAAGAATAAAAGACATCACTTCCTCTAGTGACCAGATCATCTTAAACCATTAAGATTGAGAAATATATATATATGGAGTATAATAAAAGCCACTCCATTATTTTCATAAGTTCATTTAATATGAAAAATACAAACTTGGGTAATATAAGGTACTATATATATTTCGAAATTGCAAAGCAATAGGTATTTGTACAGATTTTATTTAAATTTTACGTGCGGTGTAACTCAGAAACTATTTGACCGATTTCCATGATTTTTTTTTTTTTTTGAGGTGAAAATGGCGTGAGGATTTATCACCGATGATCCATTAGATCTGTCCAGAAACGGTTAAGGCGCTCCTTCAATTTGCTATGAAGATGGTCAGCCTAAATTTAATCTGGAGCTTGGTAATCTGGACATGTAAAAATATTCCAAGCGTCTAACAATCTAAATTGTATTTTTTGAAAACTTTTAACGAAAATCTTCATCGTAAGAATTTTGATATCGAATTTTGCTGAACAAAATTTAGTTTCCAATTTTTGAAGGCGAAATAAATTCGCTTTTTATGTCAACATCCAAAACCATTTGTAGCCTATTAGTTATTTGAAATTTTCATTGAAAATAGACTTTATTAGATAATAGCAACTCATTAAATTAGTTCAGTAAGATCTGTTAGTAAGGAAATAGCAAAAACGATGCTATTAAAATATGCCTTTTAGGGTTATTTATCAGAAATTGTTTATGGTGGCAAGGTAAAATTTACTTTTTTCAAAAGGATCTTGAAATTGGATTAAAAAGGAATCAGAACAATTATATATCGTAAAATTACTTGCCAATGACTGCAAAAAACACATATATTTTTATTAGTCTTTGATAGCTTAATTCCAATAGCAAAGTGAACCTCATTATTTCTGTGTGTTTCCCCTTCTGACCCATTAGCTTTTGAACTGATGGATGTTATTAAAATAAAGAGACACCATCTCACTTTCATATTTGAAGTCTTTTTCAAATGGGTTCTTTTTGAGAAATTAGCACAAGAAGAAGACAAAATTACCTTAGGAAAACATTCAAATCAATGAATTTTTTTTTACTATTTCTGTTCGTTTTCCATTATTTTCAACAATGAATATTAAATCGTTAATTCATTGCGCGTGGTTTTATGTAATTAAAGCACTCTGATTTGGACAATTCAAGTAAATAACGGTAATTTTTTTTAAGAAAATGAAATTTGTTTATATTCAAGTAAAATATATATAATTGGAATAATCGTCAGAATCGCAGTGGCGCCTCAAAAGAAAAAATAAACAATAAAAAACTCACTAATGAAATATTAGTGAAAACATTCATGTGCTAGCAGTGCGTCGGCCTCAAGGAATTTTTTTAAAGCATATAAAATTCAATCTGTGCATTGAATTATTAATAAATAACAATAATGGGTGAGATCAAATTGTCTATCAAGTGACGTCCTGGAACATCTGTTTCACGCTCTTTGGCGATCATCAGCCAGGTTTTGTTTACTGGTGACTGCTTCTGGCTGATGAACGCCAAAGAGCGTGAAACAGCTGTTCCAGGATGTCACTTGATAATTAATTTGATCTCACCCATTATTGTTATTTATTATTGGAATTTAGCTTTTGTTATTTTTCACTATTTAAAACAACAAAGAAAAAATATAAAATAAAATTTTAAGAAAACTAAGCTTAAAGTTCTCCGAGTTTCTTTCAAATTTACTTAGAAAATTTTTAATACAAATTGTTTTTTTTTTTTTAATTGTTTTCTTACAGTTATTTAACCTAATTACATTTAATAGCCGTTAATTAATTTAAAAACATAATTTCTCATTAACTAATGCTTATTATTGTTTATCAAATTAAATAAAAATTATATAAAACATTATTTAAAAATATCTTTTAATACTTTTTAAGTATTTGATAACAAATTAAAACTAAAATTAATAATTTAAATTAATAAATAAAGAATACTATAAAAAAAAAATTTAACTCGACTTCAAAAATTAAAACTAAAGTTATTTTTTCAAATAACTTAAAGCTTAAAGGTAAAATTAGCAATACTTTGATGTCCTCTGTTTTCTACACTCGCCCTTTTAGTCGTGGTCAATTATTATAAATTTTGATTTAAAATCAATTTTAAGTAACTAAATTTGGAATAATTTTACTTTAATTTCTCTCGATTTCATTTCTTAACTAGCAGCTTTTAATGTTTAGTTAATTACATAAGGTTACTACTGTGGTTTATTAACTAGTAATCTAATTGATCCATTACAAAAGAACGAGAAAACCAATTAGCTCTAATTCCCCGCCATGATTTTCGTGGTTTTATCGTACATTAGCCTAATCTAATTGAACTTAAACTGAGGAATCGTTAACTTACAATGTGGAGACTGTGGCTTATGTTAGTTATTAGAAATAGTTATTGCAGTAATCTATAGTATTAAAATCTTGTATTTCTCTGTCTGGCCGACGCAATTGTTAATTATTAGTTTCACTTGCTCAGAAAGTCGGATTAAATGTTTTTTTTTTCGCCTTGCATGGGATTCGAACCGAGGACCTTCGTCCTCGCAGTCAGGAACGCTAACCATTGGACTACTGCTGGTCCCCAATATCCAATCCTACTTTTATTCTATTTTATTCTATCAAATAACGAGTTCATTCAAAAAGAAATAAAATATCATTTTTTGCCATAACCGCTTGGAATCGATTCTTCTTGGATTGTCTCATAGGGGATGGCCTAGTTATTTAAAATATTATCGTTACTCCATAATGAATAGAATCGTAAAGTAAAAATTTCATTACTAAAAAATATGTCAAATAAAACAGCATTAAAACTAAGGCATCGACTGTATTTATGTTATAGTCTGTATAAATATTCCGCTGCAGAGAACTTATAAATGTTATTATTTAAAGAGATTACATAAAAAGATAATTGAGGTATCATTAGACAGCTCTCGTAGTGAATTTTGCCTACTTTTTGAAATGTTTAAAAATAACAGACTGGAGTTACTTTCTTGCAAAATTACCACTGCTGATTTAAAAATTCGTCAATGCGCATGCGCTTACCAATTGCAAGTTTTTATTTCAACACCGTGTTTTATTAAATTGCAATCAAATCTTTGAATTAAATGCAAATTTTAATGTAGTTTGTTGTTTCTTAGAAAAAGAACCCTTAAAAATATATTTGGTTTATTAAAAATTTACTAATCTTGTTATGTACCAAATTTCATAAAAACCGCTCAAGTGGGAGTGAATATTGTTCTAAATTAGACGGACAGACAAAATAAATTCAATCCACACTAAATGTGACTTAAGTTTTACGTTGATATCTTCGAAGACGTTCGTCATAATTTTGGGGGCGGCCATCTTTAATTGCCAAAGGGTAATTTTTTTTCCTTTGAAACACAGTGACTTGATGCAGGAATTCGTGGAACCCAGATGATATCAGCCGGTTAAAGGGAATGGGGAATTAGTTACGCCATCGGAAGTCCAATGTCAAGCACTGATAGATGAGAGGTCGTAAATACTTCTGGGTCAACATAGCCTGTCTCTGCCCTCGCAGACAATCCAATGTCGTCCGTAGCAAAGAAAGGAATTGAAGCAAACTGCTTATCTTCAGGAAGACCTTCGCTGCCAAAACAGTCGAGCAAAAGACAAAACGGGGCTTCGATTCTCGATTCAACCTTGGGACCAACGCGGAGGCGGAGCATGCGCAGAACAAAGATAAGACAAGGGGTTTAGATAAATACTGCCACAGAAGCTAATGGACTAACGGTTTATGGCTACGGTGGTTGGGTCTGGGAAGTTGAGGTCGGTCTAAATAGGGTAGAACGAATCGGATTGGGTTTTTCTTTCTTTTTTTTCTATTTCTTTCTTTTTTTTTCTCTCCTAATTTTTTTTCCCTCTTGTCAAAGAAGAACGTGAAATGAACAAAAGTATGGTTTTGTTTTGTTTTTGTCTTTTGTTTTCATTTCCGATACCAAAGCAAGTCAGATAAAAACAACAACGAAAATGCAATCAAAGAGATAATAATAACAATAGGAGCGTTTCTTTTTATTTAACACCCAATCGATGTTACCAGAGGTGCTTAACTTGGGTGAGAGATGCTTTTCCAAGATGCCAGAAATGCCAAGGTTTTTTTTTTAAAAAAACTTATATTATTGAAAATGTTATTTAAGCAGTAAAGAGTAGTCACTTTATTTTTATCAAATATTCTATTATTAACCCTTTATTAATGGCGAAATAATTCTAGCATTTATAATTCTGCAGATGGTGTAATTTTCTTATATCTTAAAATTAAGGCAGAATTTCCAGAATCTTCTTTCTGTGTCTTTGTAAATAGCTGAGCTTAAAGAGCTGCCCCACTTTGTCTTCTTTAACAGTGGGACATTGGAAGTTAAATTTATTTACAATCTTTAAAACGTTAACATTTATAATTCCAATACATTTCGATTGATGTACTAATAATTTTTAGAAATGATATTCAATGAATTTTCAATCTTGACATCAAATTCAGGTTAACTTTAGAAAAACAGAAAAAGTGTGTTTTAGAAACGTAAAAAATATGAACTGTAACTGTTTTTTAATATTGTTATTTTTCAATTTCAAAAACAAAACATCTTAAAAAATATGAACTATAAGTTTTTTAATATTGTTATTTTTCAATTTAAAAAAAAAAAAAAAGCAAACAAAATCCCTTCTTTTTTTTGCTTCTTAGTAAATAAAAAGTGTGGGTATTTTTAAATGTTCGCATATAATATTTTTCCCCCAAGCTTCAGTTTGATTTTTAGTCTTGAGAAATATTTATGATTCCAATACAGTTTTTATTGTGCTTTTAAATCCATATTTTGACCTTGCTTGATTTTTTACCGAGTATTTTGTTAAACTTAATATTATGTAACATTTAAAAGTAATGATAAAATATTTTTAAAGTATTATATATGCCTACTACATTGGCAGTGGTCAAGAAAAAGGTATGTAAATCTAATTACCTACATAATATACGACGTTTCGGAACTTCTTTACAGGTATATTATGTAGGTAATTAGATTTATATACCTTTTTCTTGACCAGTGCCAATATAGTAGGCATATATAATATTTAACATACTGGCACGTTAAATACTCTTATATTTTTAAAATATATTGGATATTAAAGAAATAATTCTTTACTAAATGATATGGTGTAATTGTACATTTTTTTCGGTTGAAAGATATCAACCATTTCTTTTGAATAGTTCAATTGTTAGATTGTACTTTGGTTTTATTGATATTTTTAATCTCATATCGCGTTTAGATCCTATTTATAATTTTTTTAAAGCATATAAACAACAATATCTAAGATTTTAAAAATAAAATCTACATTCTAATCTATATTACTAAAATCTTTTATTTCTCTGTCCGGCGTAATTTCCTGTGAGAATGGAAAATATAAGTAATTTTTACAATGAAACGACGGGAATCGAACCTGCAACCTTCTGATCCGAAGTCAGATGTCTTATACATTAGGCCACCGGGACTACAACTCACTTTATTTTGTTTTTTTGACTTATGTGTCCTTCCCATTCGCTACATTAAATAATGAATGTATTCAACCTGTTTCTTGAATCTCAAGATTGTTTATTTATTTGTAATTCGAAAATGACAATTAAAACTATAATTGCCGAAACGTTGCAATATTTTAAATATAATATTCTTACTTAACCAAATCTACTTAAAATAGTGGCTGCTGACTGTTGTTGAAATCAAAATAACTTATACACTGCCTTGAAAAGTAAAGTCGGGTGCTGCTTGTTATTATATATCAATAAAATATTTAAAATAAAGATATATCTTTCTATTATTTTAAACTCCTAATTACATCCTGATAATGCTACTATCAAAGATGGACGCTGCTACTCGTAAATCTTGTCTCCATGGGATCATGTTTTCGATGTTATCTTGTTTAAATATTTAACAGGAAAATATATAGTGTGTTATTACATTGAGAGATAGCACACTATCCCCTTAAATTTTTATAAATCCCTTGAATAGTAATAATTTGTAGTGAATGTGCTGCCGAACTCACTGATAATATATTACGAAGCCAGAAAAGAGGTTAATCCCACAATAAAGTAGATCTGAAATCAATAGATAAAGAGGAAACTAAATTATAAAAACAAACGATAAATAATAGTTAATTTTATGGAATGGATTTCATCGATTTGCTAGAGGAAGAGTCCGACACTGGCCGGTTTACAGGAGACATAGAAATAGTGAATGAACACTCCATCCATTTCAACATCATCTATAATGACAATTCTATCGAAAATGAATAATTATTGTCTTGTTTTCTTTTCGTAAGTCTAAATCGTCATTAAACATCGATTTTTGAACCAGTTCCAGAAAATATGATCGCATTGGAACTACAGTTCAGTTCGTGAAAGAAGAGCTTGTGATGACGTAATTTCCTTAAGGATTGATGTTTCCAGGACGTAACACCGCCATCTATTGATACGATTCGTAACTGAAATCTTATAAACATTACGAAAACATTCTGGTTTTTGAAGTTTCTACGATTATGAATACATTTCTATATAATTGTTATTATTTTAATAATTACAAACGTTCCACACAATTCCCCTTGGTTGGCTATGCAAAGGTTTTCCTTTCTTGGTCACGCTTACTCGATCACAAAACGACGCCATCTTGGACTGGCTGATCGGAGTTGAAGTTGATGACGTCATGACTGGTGACGTTTGTTCCAGACAAAATCGATCGCTACATAATGACCATATACGGCAAACCCTCCTTTTTTGAAAACAATGTAAACTTGGCTAAAACCTATTTCAGGTATCCCGGTAATGATCCTGTCAATTTTGGTTTTGGTAGTACAAACCGGTCTCGAATGAATAACGAAGCAAGTAAGCAAACAACCAAACAACCGGACAAACAAACAAACTGCTTAGAAAATGTTGGGATCCTCACTTTGATTACTAAATTTATCCGAAATGAAATTCTTTGAGATATTCATTGAAGTACATGTTAAAGGATAAACTTTCCCTCAATAGAAAGCCTAGGAATCTTCATCCAGAAGATTCAAAAAGGTTGATACACAGCCAAAATAACTATTAACCTTTATTAGCAAGAAGTTATTGAACGAACTCAAAATCTACTTTCGTTAGAATGCATTCTCATTTTTTTTTCTTTTTAAAAATCGTGAAAATGACATAAACGAAACGTTTCCGTTTAAATTTTAATATCTGTTGAAATACATTACTTATAAAATGTTAATCACATCAAAGAGCGTGCAAATTAGTGAATTACTAAAAAGATTAATTTGCTTTGATTAGCTAAAAGACAACGGTTTCAGTGTATTTCGATGGAAATTTTCGTTACCTCACCTTAATTTATCAACATTTATCCAACAAAGCGAAAGTTTCCAATCATCTCCTGTCCATAATACGCTTTCCAGGTTTCAAGAAGATCCATCCCAACAGTTCAAAATTTATCAGTCGTGGACATAAACATAGGCTATGATTTGAGGAGTCTCACTTAGCAAGGAAAGTAGGCTAAAACACGAAACAAAGGATTAAACTACATTCTTGGATATCACTGTTTCGGTTCAATGCTCTTTTGTCTCCTTCACGCACTGGTTTCTCAACAAGGACCCACAGAAAAAAAAAATCAATTTTTAACAACAGTTAGAACCTGAGCGATTGATGCCAAAATTTCTGCGATCAGTAGGTGTCGCGATCTATTAGTGTAGAAAGCTCTGTTGTAAGCAATTATCTCCTTCACAGGGTTTTACCATTTTTATTTCTTGAAATAGAATTCTGAGAGATGAGAATATCATTGAATGTAAAGAGAAAATATTGGGCTCGTTCTTCTGGACATAAAATGAAACATCTACATATATAATTACAATTTTACATGCACTGTTCATATTATTAATAAAAACAATGAAGCCCATGCATCTGCCTAAAAATTATTTATACTTATTAAAAATAAAATTATATACAATAAAACAACCGGTTTTCGTTCCAAGAGGGACCTTTCTCAAGCAATGGCTATCAGAGTCACAATTACAATTTTACAATTGACTTTGACACCCATAATAGTGATAGACATCTACATATAAATTATTAAAAAACAATTTTTTGTGCGTACATCCTCAACAAATGAATTTCGCAACAATTGTAGTTCGCATGCGCGTTGGAAGGCAACAGGAATACTGTCATATTATCAACTTTGTCCACAGCAATGGAATTTCACACGTTGCCTGGCAACAAGAGTATTGTGAAATGCTCAACTACGCAAATTTCCGACTGTTACAAATGGATTTCAATACTGTATTGCATATATTCTTTAGAATTTAAACTTTAGTTTTAGTTTACTTGATGTTATTTCTTTTTATATTGTTTTTTTTAATAAATATTGTTTTTCGTTTCATATATGACGCTTCAAGAGCGAAGCGACGGTCAGTCGTCTAGTATTATCCTAAATACTCACGTATTTAGTTCTTTAGGTGTATTTTCGAAAATTAGCCCAAGTAAAACATAGTTCAGACCATCGACAAATTAGTTGTTAGGTCTCTTGCGAAAACTGTACAAAATATGATTGGATCTCCAATCGACTGAGGGCACCGCTGGGATTGATAAAAGGCCGAAATTATCTGTTACCTAATATATCTACGTTTTATGACTGTGGGAGAATTTGAACAACGACAACCGAATGGACAGGGATGACAAATCGAACTCCTCGGCGTGATTTGAGTGAGTTTTAGTACAACGAAACAACAGATTGCAAAGTTGTAATTTGGGCACAAGATAGGCAGATTAGAGCTATGTTAAAAACTGCAAATAGAGATATTTTTCGAAGCTTTCTGTTTATTGTGTCCCGATACATTTGTGAAAACTCAGGAAACTTTTACAGAGTATCTGGGGTTTGATAACAAATGTATGTTTCAGCAGGAATTTGAATTGCAAATGAGTTTTGTTTGATGGTAATTGGACCTCAGACAGAAATGTGCTTTTTCTGTGGAACATGTAGCAAACTTCACTGGATAGCACGGAGATAGTTTCCTGCGGGAAAATATTACTCTGGTTCTGTGGTTAAGTAAAGATAAATCCGCGGTATTCTCAGTGAAATTAACGGAAGTATACAGATATTACAAAAACTCTTTTTTTATATGGCGTCCACATTGATGTCATACCACGAACGCCAGCAACACATACTACCTATGACACAAACGTTTTTTTAAAAAAAAATCCCAAAATTTTAAAATCTATCAAATACATACACACACATACCTTTAAGCAGCACAATTTAAATCTTACTAGCATAAGGAGACGTAAAGAAAATCAACACAATACAAATCAAAACTGAACAAAGATGTAAATTTAACATCATACAAAAAAAAAAAAAAAGTTTACAGTGAAATCGGGAAAATAAAATTGTATTTGCTTTTATTAATAATAAATTGTTTAACATTACTCATTTCACAACCTTAGCTGTTGTTAACTGATGGTTTATGTTACTTTTTAATGTGAACAACGGTGTTAAAGTTGAACTTTCTTGTTTTTACTATTTTTTTTTATATAGTTCATCATTATTTAATACATACACACAAATGCACATATAAATAGTAAAATGAACATCATGTAAACATTCCAAGTTTTCTCACTCATTCAGAAAACATTTCTGTCTACAAATCTCACGCTGTTAAGTCAAGCGACTTTAAAGTTTATCAAAAAGTCACTCCGTTCTTAATTTTAAATTAGTTAAGAATACTTAAGCATTTAAATACTTAAGCATTTACTGAAATTGTTAAGATTCTTCAAACATTAAAGTCTACCGGCTTCTAGATATTAAACTGAATATATAAATGTAAATTTGATGTAGATACATACTTTAATTTATGTTCACAAATTCTAAGAGTGTATACCTACAAACTGACAAACATATGTAATGACGTGCATACTCATTAATACAGTTTGCAAAGGTAAATCCACACATTCTTTCATAAACACACACATGCAGAGATGTATAAGCATTCCACACTTACTATTTCACATACACACATTTATATTCACACACAAATTCACAGATACTATTTCACACATCTTATATGCAGAAATACGCACCATTATTTCACACACATTATATCCAGAAATATGCACATTATATACAGACATGTACACATTATTTCATACTATACAACAGATATCAGCATTCGCAGACAGAGAAGCATTCTGCATTTGCATTGCTTTTCATTGCACTGACGATGTTTTTATTGTTATAGTTAAATTTTTTACCGCCTGTCAGTGAAAGGACAAGGGATAATACAGTGGATTTCACAGGATTATGTTTGTATTTGATTGTTTTCGTTCTCGGCGGCCATTCCCGGGAGCGAGAATGGTTTTCCTTTAACTTTCGCGCAGTCTGAGCCAAACATCAAGGGTATATTCTGCTGATGATTCCTAATAAGGATGAAACAGCTGTTCAGGTTTCCCGTTGATGTTGGCTCAGTGCGAGAAAGCATATTTACTGTCCAATTATGCTTTTTTTTTCTTGATTTTTTTTTCTTGTCGTTAAACTTTGTTTTCATATTTAAATATGCACATAATATTGCATATCCACACAATAGTTTACCACACACACTATATACAGTGAAGGTAAAATCGATAAAAAAATCAAAATGTTTTCTAAGACATGAATTTAATTAAAACACGAACATATTATTAAAGTACAAAAATATCTAGAAAAATACTTTGAATTTCTAATTGCTTGTTTGTTTGCAGTGATTCCCGATTGAACGGTTGAATGGATAGAGGAAATGACGTGGATATTCAAAGTTTTCTTTGAATATCCAATACTTGAAATACAGGTTCCTTTCCAATACTTGAAATTGCTATTACGCTATAATAAAAAACAAAATAAATCAATTTGCAATAATTTAAAAATACTTAGAATATGTAAAAACAATTAATCTCTTCAATAATCTTGTATTAATTCCCTTTTTTTTAATCAAGCTTCCATAGATAATCAATTTGATCTTACAGATTACTGATGATTAAGGCAAACAGCAATTGAGTATTTAAATGCAATTAGGAGAATCCTAATAAACCAAGTGAAATTCGCTGTAACCCCCTGGCAACTGCTTTAATAGCCTCTTAAGTTCATTACGAGTAAATACCAAATTTCATTGATTGATGATAAATACAGCAATGAGGTCGCGTTCCACGAACCTAATCACTCTGGTAACCCTCAGAAGTCGACTTTATTTTAATTCTGGATTTATTTACATCGAAGATGAAGGGATTTCAGTTAGGAGGATTACTGCAGTGCATCCGTGTAGCCTCGTGAAAATCAAATTCACTTGTTTTTAGCTAGAAAAGCTCTTGTTCTTTAATTTTTCTCTGTTTTTCAGTTTTTAGCATAGTCTTTAATTGTAAAATACAAAATAGATTAAATAAAATTGTTAAAAATAAATAAATAAGTATATATAGATACAAATTCAAGAATGTTTCGAACGCTTTCAGGTGTTTATCTTCAACGGAAGTTCTACTATTAAAGAATAAATAATTACTGCATCATCTAAGCATAAAGGTGGAACTCTTTAAGAAATTTCTTTTTGATTAACATTTTCAACTGCCGGTTATTGACTCCGGCAGTTGCAAGTTTTTACTGCGATTTCGTCTTGATTATAAATCAATTACTTTATTTTACAAGAATATATTTTAACTGTTAACTCGTTTTAAGAAAAATATACAGTACTTTATCAAAACTGCCGAAGTGCATTTGATTATTTTAATCTTTTCGAAACTTCAAGCACTGTACAGCAACTTTTTAACAATAGATGTCGCCACTGCAGTTGGGACATTCATTGATTTTTTTTTTCTTTTCATAGTTGCTTCATTTAATTCAATATTTAATTTGTTTCTGAAAATTATTTACATTCAACGCATTTTTCATTTTTTTAAAATCTTAAAATTTTTATTATACTAATTGTAGTGATTTTTATAGTTGTATCGTAGTTTTATCGTTATTTT
>JAFIDM010010028.1:8734660-8886810 GCA_023159025.1 Thereuonema tuberculata | reverse complement strand
TGATCACATGGCATTTAAAGCGCCCAATCAATTTGTAATCGCCACAACCAATCAAATCCTTTTGTACATAGTCTATAAATACCGATGTTAGCTGTAAATAAAAAGAACAGAGTCGAACAGATGCAGATCCAACAAGTCTAAGCCTCCTTTATTTTTCTACGAACCAGACACCACGAAACACACCACATATTTTGCTGCCGAAACCCCACATATTTTGGTGCGAAACCCGTGTAAGCTGCATCGGAGCTAACATCATCGAGCCCCGCCTCGGACCCGCCTTAAGCCGTTATGGACCCCACAATTTTGGTATTCCCGCAACGAATGTGACTGTCCCGCCGCTATTGAAACCAGCCGATGCACGGACATCGACGATGCCGCGAAACCCGCTTGCTCCATCGAACTCGCCGAGAAGCCGTCGTCTCGGAACCCACTCCAAGCCACGATGTTGCCGGTCCTGAAGCCGAGTTCACGCCGTTGAGGCCCGCCCAACTACGGACACGATGTAGCTGACGCACGGACCTCCATCTCCAACCCACGTCCAGCTCCACCGCTGAGCGCCTACAGTAGCAAACTTCAGGCCGTCCTCGGACCCAAGCAGCATGGACGATGCGTTCCCTGCCGACAGCCAAGCATGGACTGCCAGCCAAGCATGGACTGCCGCTAAGGATCGCCGGCCGCCCTTCCACCCATCCAACGGCCGCCCGTCGATGCCAGAAGCCCTCCTTGGAGTGCATCGCCGCGCCGCTTCAACGACGCTGATCAGGCCGATTGAAAACCAATCCCCCTTCCGAAGCCATCATGCCAACATCTGCCGCTAAAAATTAACCGCAGCTCAGACGACGAGTCGGAGTTTTCCCGCCAGCCATTTTGACGCCCGTCCCGCTACAGAATGACGCCATTTTGTGCCTACTCAATGCTCAAAGCCTACGAATTGGTGTTCAACCACAAAGAACACGTCTAGTCGACTCTCCGAACCTCGCCGTTAAAATTGCCGCATCCGATCTAAGATTTTCCGTTAAACCGTCATGGGAGACGCCATTTTCGTAATCTCCGAGCCATTGTGTAGTCTCAAACCAGCGCCAAATACTCTCGACCGCCGATCCATTGATCCCGTACTCACATTTGTGAAAAGCCATTACTTTTAATTTTAGCGAACATTTCCGAACAATAGAACTTCAGTAAAATTTGTGTAATTTAGTGAACATTTCCGAACAATAGAACTTCAGTAAAATTTGTGTAATTTTTAGTGAATCCACGAATAATTTGTGAATTTGTGCTTCAAAAATACCCGGATGAAAAACGATGTAGTATGTAAATAGTTCGTTTTGTAAAACGTTGTTCCTGTAAATAGTTGTAAATAATTTTATTTTCATGAAGCTCAGTTTGTATATATTCTTTTGGCCATATCTTGTTTTTATTTTTCGGGGACGAAAAATCTAGGAAGGGAGATAATTGTAGTGATTTTTATAGTTGTATCGTAGTTTTATCGTTATTTTATCATTTGTATTTCTAGTTATTCCGTTTCTCTGCATTCTAATCTTTATTATTCAATTTCTGTGTAATTATCTGTTGATCTGTTTATTTTTGAATTTCAACGGTTGTGGCATCTTTTAATTCACTTTTATTTAAATCACAACGGTTTAAAAACCCGTTGTGATCACATGGCATTTAAAGCGCCCAATCAATTTGTAATCGCCACAAGCAATCAAATCCTTTTGTACATAGTCTATAAATACCGATGTTAGCTGTAAATAAAAAGAACAGAGTCGAACAGATGCAGATCCAACAAGTCTAAGCCTCCTTTATTTTTCTACGAACCAGACACCACGAAACACACCACAATATTTGTTACAACACTTAACCATATGGAGTAGCTAGAAACTGAAAACACCTAGATGGTCGGGGATTATTTATCTCGAAATAGAAAAGGAGGATGGGATAATAATCATTCCTGGAAGTAACAGCGAACTACGACACTATCTATTCATTGCTTTTTTTAGTGACTGTTGCTGTAATACATACACATTTTTTGTGAATCGACTTTCGTTCGAAAACTGCTGACCTAAAAGAATATTTCAAAATAACAGGTTCTGTTTGGTATTCTAAGAATGTGTGAATATTTGACGATACATTGAAATAAAAGAACGTTTAACTACAGTAAAAGCACAAGAATCTGAAGAATACCATAAAGTTGTTAAATCACATTGAAATCCGAAAGGTAACTGAATATCCTAATGAGCACTATTGAGCTGCCGCTAGTAGATGTACAAGTTGTGCACGACACAATGGCGCCAGGAAGGGTCCGAAATTCTCAACCACTGTATGTAGTAAAAAAATAATAATCAAACTTATTCCAGTCTAGTCATAACCACTGTCCCGTTTCTCAGTAAAAAAAAAACTAATAAAATTAAAGAAAGGGACAACAAAAAACTTTTTACACAAAGCCACTGTAGAGGTCAGGAACGGTCCTGACTACAATATCCACTTGCAGGAAAAACAAGCATCACAATGCTAACAGAAACATTTCTATGTTATCAATTTTCTTTAAAAGGATACCATTCAAAGACCAGTTTCATTTTAGACGAATTGTCTTTAATGTCTACGTCGAAAATATTCAGACGACGATGGATCTTTGAAATACAACCTTTTGCTTTCCAGAACTGCGTGGGCTGTAGATTATAAGGGTCAACCATCTCTTCTAACCTTTAGAGTGCGCCATAGTCTACATAGAACGGTGACATTTACTACTATAAGAATCAAAACAGTCGATTACCCTACATACATTATGAGTTAGTTTCTCCACTTAATGCACATCGTAGTTGGAGAGCAAAGTAGTTGGAAAATGGCAAACAGAATATTTGTAGTAAATCCAATTTGATGATTTATAACTTTACTTTTAAAGAATCAATACAGATGTCAAGCGTCTACTTACACAGGAAAAATCTAAGTCAATTTCGATGGATGCAAATATGAATGTATTGTCATTTACAGAAAAGAAAATGAGAAACAAAAATTATCAAAAACATTCAAGTAAGAAATTTGGAAAGCTCCATCTACACCTATTCTTTTTCTTTTAAATTCCAAATAACGTATAAGCAGAATTTTCCAAAGATTTCTCACTACCTTCTTTTATTTATTTAAAAAACTTATATAACCCAGAAAGTTTGAAAAATTACAAAAAAAATATATATGGGCCTACGTAAATGTAACTATTCTGAAAAATTTCGTCCTATCATTCTTTTTCATTTCCATTAATTCCCAATTTAAACTTTTACAACGAAATCTTATTAAAAGCTTAAATTGTTTAATAGGAAACACGTTTGCTTTTAAAATAAACTAACAAACATGTCAAGTAAATCTGCCATGTTTTCTTTTATGCATATATAATAATAGCAACCCGCACAATTTTCAGTGGCTTCCTGCCATCCGCTCAGCTTCCCTGCTGACTGGGAAAATGATCTCGGAATCCAAGGTTACGTGCCCGTCGTGTGTGTGTATGATGAGTGTGTGTAGCGGGGAAGCCGATCAAAAATCAACAGTTTAGACTTTGAACTTTGCTCAAGTGATTTACGGTTGACCCACATCGATGAAAAATGAAATGTGGGCATCCTCATCAGACTATCTAACATTTGACACCTAATTTGTATTTCAATATCTTATTTTCAAAGGAATAACGGACAGAAAAACCCAATGTTTTCTTACATTTATACATGGATCAACCATGCAACATTTTCAAAAAAATATCTAAAAAAACAAAACAAAAAATCTTCCAATTTTTTTTTTCCTTTTCACTTTTATTAAATCAGATTTTTTTTTTTTTTTAAATCGGTGTTTTTAGCATTGGTTAAACATAGATGACCAATTTTCGCACTGATTAGCTCTTATCAGCCACATAACGAATTATGTAGGAAAAGAAAATTTGATCTATGAAAAGCAGGGTGCAGAGGCTGATGAAACCAGTTAGCTCGAAACAGTTGTCCCAGAACAACAATGAAATAAACAAAGTTGATGCAGAATTGGAATGAACTGCACTCTTTTAAAGAGTATTAAATCTGCTGAATCAATTATTCATAGTAGGTCACGTAGCTCAAGATGGTGCGTAAAACTATGAATGGTTAAAGGACATGGGTTCGAACCTGGTTTTGCGTTTAAAATTTTTCTCTGATCGTTTCTTCTCCAGAGATTCCACACTCACTTTCAAAAGAGTAACGGTTTTTTTCCCTTGGCTTTAAACTTTCAAGTAGTACAGGAGTGGAGGAGTAAATAAAGAGAGAATAGGACATAAAGGATAATGAGATCTCAGTCTATCGGTAAGAATTGCACATTAGAGCAAAAATGTCGAACATCGAGTTCGTCATGTTAGACTAATGATCGCAGTAGCCTCCACATTCTGCTGCTTCTCCTTTCTACAGAATAGGATGTGATGCTTTAATTTACCTTCACGATAAAGTTTTTTGTAAAGAAAAAATTAACAGAACCGAATCGTGTTTAGCTTAATTAACTTCATTAAGAAATCTAAAGCACATACTGTTCATAATTCGCAAAAGAATTTGTCAAACTTCTTTAGGCGTCTTTTCTTTCTGATCTCCTTATCATTGTGGTTTAGGAACTTTGACATAAGAAAGACCCTTTGTTTATTACGCACTGATCTTCTTATCTGTTTTTGAAAATTAGTTAAGTAACGTAAATCTCCTTAAAAAATCTAAGGCTCGTTTCTTTTCTCCTTCCCATTGTGGCTGACGACCGTTCGATCCACGCTGAAGCTTAATTTTGCGGCAGACGCTGCAGGGGGGCGAGAGACGGAGCTGAGCGCCGCGAAGGTCAGGATGCTTGCGGCAGCGGTGCTGACTGTGACGGACAGGAGATGACCCTGCGCTGATAGCAAACTTCCGCTGCTCTTACACCGCCTTGGAAAGAAAGACGATCTCATCTACAAGACTGCTCAAGGATACAGTACAACTCTGGTTTACGATCACCCGCTCTTACAACCGCTCGGTTTACGACGAACTCTCCGTCTTAAAGATAAAGATAACAGAACGTCTATGTCGCGTCGACGTCAAATCAACTATTAATACTAATAACGACCGAAAAATTTAAATAATATATAAGAATTTTCTTGTGTTTTTTTTTTTTTTAACCTACTTTCGTAAGAAAATGACACTTATCACATCACTCATTATTTGTGTGTGTATTTGGAACTACCGCGCTGAATGAATCTTCTTTAAACTTTGTAATGAAATTTTACTACAATGTCCGATCTAAAAATTTTTCAGTGGGTCCTTCAGATAAAGTGGCGCGTAAAATTGATAAAAATTCACATAGCACAGCATTCGAAACAATGATGTTTTAACAAAATATATTAACTCTTGTAGTAATCAACTAATTTGCGCGCGCTTTGATTCGATTAAAAAACAATCCTACGTAAAGTAATACGGTCTTGCTTTTCGAACTATGATAAATTCTTACATTTCTTGTTTATTTTTAGTATATGTTAGACCTGTACATTGAAAGTAAACGGATATTTTTCTTTTCTGTGTGAGTGTTTCGCGATTTTAATAAAAAAATAATAAAATTTACGAATAACATTTTAAGAAAAAAAAAATACAGTTAATAATATAAAATTACATTATAAAAGATAACGAATTGAAAAATTGAATTAAATTATACAAGAGCCAATGAAACACTTGTTTCTGCAGTTTGGAAGTTATCATGATCTGTTAATCTAACTTGCAATGCCAGTATTGACAGCTTAAAATAGCCCTTATCATCTGGGATGAGTGAAGCCTTGATAAGCAATGACTAATTCGAAAAATTCTATAATCAAATTAGATTGTTCATAATTTCTCGTTGAAGCGCTGTTAGAGTAAATATTGTGAAGGCGCTTCATCCACCCGGCGGCCATATTTGCCATCCTTAACTCTGGCGAAATTAGTTTTTAAAGTTCAGCTAACTGCCGCGTTCCGCGTATTTGCTCGCTTCGCTGGCTCGGGATTATGGAAATTATTCGTAACGATTTAATTTTATAAAAGATTATAATTAGGAAAAATTCCATTTTTATTAAGTTAATGATTAATTTTTGTGAATTTTTTTTTCCACATTATTATCAAAAAGGCTAATTTTTTTTATATTTTTTTTTATTTTTACTTTTTCAGATCGATTTGCATCCGAACTATGTGAAAAATCAGTAATTAGTCATGACTCTTTGTCCCTAAGGATAACGGAATATCTAATAATCTAATTGAAAGAAATGTGATTTTCTTACACACATGCATTGACATAATTCAAATTAAGTAAAAACTGGTTAAATTTTTGTAGAAAAATTCTGATCATATCCATGCAAGTTAGCAAAGTATCAGTAAAATAACGTTATTAATTTGTATTTTACCATTATTTTCCTTATAAATTGAGTAAATTTAATTTCGTGGATAATATAAACATCTGTCTTAGTCTTAGTACCGTAACAATTTCTCTAATGTTAATTTAAGTCCAGGGACAATCAGATCCAGCTCTATTGAGAAAGTAACTCAAAATTTCAAAAAGCTAAACATTTCATATTTTTACATTACATAAATTTCTTATTTTTATATTAAGTGCCCTCCCAAACTATTAGTGAAAACAGAATGGATGAAATTAATATATTTATATTAAATATGTTGCCTACAAACAAATGTCTATTTGATATTTGTTAATGTCAAGAGTCGAATAACCATCCGACTTCAACTAATTTCGTTGGTTGAGAATCGTAGTGAGCCTACACCTCCCACGTGCGAAAGGGTCTGCTTGATCTACATAAAAAACTATTTAATACTGGAAGGAAGGTAAAGATACTTATAAACAAAAGTACTGACAAAATAAATAATTTTCAACACAACACAAAAGACTAATATATAATTTATTATTTTAAATGTAAAAAATAAAATAACAAAAAATCCTATCGTAAAAATTAAAAAAAGACTGAATAAGTTATCATATCGAGATAAAAAAAAATTAATAATAACTTATTACAATTAATTACTGCAAAATAAATATTTTGTGAAACAAAACATCCCTAATAAAGTACTCATTGGGTCGCACCCGACGATTTGAGATCCTCAACTGTGAAAGGAAAAAATAAAATTCTTTATAATATATTTTGTTACTCGATTTTTGATAAATAATTTCTTTCTTTATAATTTCTTTCTTTATAATTTTTTATATATATATATATATATATATATATATATATATATATTCAATTTACATATACAACTAAATAAATTAAAAATGAATAATTTACTATCATATATCTATCGAACAGGCAAAACTCAAAGCATACTCTTCGATTTTCGCAAAGCAAAGATTTCAAAGCAAAGCAAATGATTTTAAATATATTTAATCATAAAAATTGTACGATTGTTTACGTCAGAATTTGCATAATGAATAAATTAGAGTCTTATAATTGAAATGGTTTATTTATTTATGAGATCTATATTATTTATCAGTAAATAGAAATGTACAGCACATTTAGCATTTTCAATACATTTTTATACAAGTAGTTTTCTAGTTTTTATAAATTTTGTCAAGTGTGCTGAAAATGCTCTATAAAATATAAGTTTTACAGTATACATAACATTTATTTACATATGCAATAATAAAATCTATATTTACTTTATTATATAGATTTGTAAATTTTCTTATAATAATTTTGTTTACAAATAGTATTGACTGCAGAATAAATAAATCGTATAAATTGAAAACCGAATTTATTTGTACTTTTATATTTAGCAGTGTTTATAATGTAAATTCATCAACAATTATCTAAACTTCTACAAAGATATGTAAAAAATTAACAAAACGATAAATGTATTTTGCTTTTTACAACAGCTAGATCTTTTTGATTTGCCCTAACACTAGATTCACAATGAAATTATCTTCAAGTGAATATTAAAAACTTACATTACAAAATTCACGCCTTATCGGCTCGGAAACTATCGATTTTTCACTATACGCTTCATAAATCCTGAAATACCTCCTTGGCACCGTTTTTCGTATTAGTTGTTCATTGAAGTGTCTTGAATTTACACATTTGCAATATACCACATTACTTGGCGGTTTGCCAGAATTTCAATCACACTGGAATTATTTACCAAAGCGCCGCCTAATGGGAAGAAACTGAAGCCTTAATTGGCTTATTTGGTTATCTCAAGAATAAATTCAATTTCTAATTTTATTTGAAACAACAGTAACAAATGTATTTATTCCTAATGTTTGTTTTATAAGGTAGTAAAAAAAAAATAATATTTCGTATTATTTTAGAAAAAAAAAATACTTAAGGTTTCCAATTGAATTATAATGGTAAGGGGACATAAAAAAAATAAAGGACATTTTAAAAGTTAAAAACTTGTACAATAAAATGATTAAACATTTATTTGGGCAACTCAAGAAGTAGAGCTTCTGTGATCATCTTAAAAAAATCTGTACGTCAATGTATGTATAAATAAATATTATATATATAGATTATTATATATTAAATAAAAATATGTATAATAAATTTCAAATGGCAAAAAAACTCAATCTATAGGATACGAGTCTCGAATTGCAAAAATTTCATTTAATGAAATACAATTTATATTATATACATAAATTTTATAAAAATAATCTTTATTTCCAACTAATAGTTTTATATATATATATACTATTAGTTGGAAATAAAGATTATTTTTATAAAATTTTTATATGATTGTTTTTAAATATCCAAAAATTTCTCCATCCATCAAAAATAATAGAAAAGCTATTTTAGATTGCTAAAACTTTAGTGATAATAAATATAAGCTCCTCATTAATTTTTGTCCACATGTGATTCGGAAATTTTAGATTATCAAATGAAAAATTCCAATTCGACCCAAGGATAACCTTTTTATTGTTGTTTCTGATTTCATCCATCAAAAACTACTAATCCTGGCAAGCTAAAAGTTCAATTAGATTTCGATGTATATACACTCTGCTTCTATAAATTTTGGCATTTAAACTATCTTCTTACTTAATTAACCTGGATTAAAAAAAAACTACTGTTTAATTGAATAACGTGTAATTATTCTGAAGTTGACCTCAATTTACATTTTTTTTTAGCCTACATTACTCTGTCTGTCTGTCTGTCTGCCTGCCTTTGTCTGTGTTCGCCTCTAAAACTTTCTAGTCTCTCAATGGATCTTCTTTAAAATTAGTCTGCCCATTCCAGTACAAGGGAGAATCTTACTTTTATATTTAAAATCTTTTCGAAACAAAACTAGAGAAATGAACATGAGAAGGCAAAAAAAAAAAATCACATAAAAAAGCTTTGGAATCTAATAATGGATTTCTATCTTATTTGTATTAATACTTCATAATTATAAACAACAAATTTTAATTACTTTTAATTAATCCATTCATTAGCTCGTGGGCTGATCGATTCAAATTAATTGGATTTCGACAATTTTAAATGGGATTTCATTTTTTTTAATTAAATTTATAGATAGTTTTTAGCAGATGTGGTCCGGCAGATGAGTGGCTAAGAGCGCTTGACTGAGGGTTGAAGTGGCGGTTCGATTCCCGGCCTCGGCGGAGGGCGAGGATTTTTCCACGTTCCTTTCTCCTCCGAACGGGTCCTAGGGTCTACCCAACCCTCTGTAGAATGGGTAGAGGTTTTGTTTCCCGGTAGTTACAGGTGGGCGAGCGTCGGGCTGACCACCCGACCTCAACTCCACCCGACATCAACGGAATGCCTGGACCCAAAGGGCCACACAGGCCTGTAGTGGGACACTAACTTTAACTTAACTTTTAACAGATATTAGAATTTTGAAAATAAATGTAGGGCTTTCCTTTTTATCGTTTCTCCAATTAAAAAAAAAGATTAAGAAATTACATTTGAAGGAAAGTATCCTTTAAGTTCTTCATTAATTAAATTCTTTCGCCCTAAAATTAACGACGAATTACGAGGATAAAAAAATACAGAAACCCTGCATGAGTTGCATGAGTCACCGTGAATTCCTAATCTACACATTTAGTGTTCGTGGTAAATCGAAGTTATTTCAGGAAAAAACAGTTCGATGTGAAGAATGCTTTGCTATACAATTATTATTATTTCCACCCACTCAACAAAAAATAGCAAATAATGATTTTTAAGCAAACGTTACCTCCTTTTTTTTTTTTTTTTTGGACATAAAAATAAAATAAGGAAACAACATTAGATAGTGAGCATGATTTTGAAACAATAACATAAAAAAATTAAACCCCCAAGCTTTTATTTTGGTAATCTAAATGATATTATAAATTTATTTTAAATCTCTTTCTAAATTATTATTATTGTTCGAAAAATTATAATAATTTTTAAAGTAATATTCCACCCTCAAAAAAAAATTAGAAACAAAAACTGTTATAAAAATTTTGGTTTTTTTTATGAAATAAACGTTCTAATTTAAAAGAAGAAAAATCATCAGTAATATTTTTAATATTTGGTAAACAAATTTAAGATAAAGTATTAATGGAAGTTTTAGAAATTATGGTGTTGATTGCTAGTAAACCATTTTTATTTTTTATAAATACTGAAGATTTTTTCATTTATAAAATGTGGCAAAGATTGTGAATACTGTATGTATGGTATCTGATTGGCTTCCCTGGTTCCACGATGCCATTTTGAACGTTCGAATTCTATGGGGGATATTTCTATGTGAGAGTTGTATGTTTTTGTCCGGTCGTAGGTATTTGGGAAATCATCTTCTCCATTAAAACTACTATTCAGTTTTCGTAAAAAATACATTTATTCAACATATTGTTTTTATTGACGGTTTTTGATTTTGGACGAATTTAACACTTATGTAAATAAAAGGAAAACAATTGTGGATTTGTGCCTTTGTGTGTATCTGTTCGAAATCATATTTTCCAACTTGCTACAAACTTGAAATTTGGCATTTGGGTAGATTCCATACTGTAGACAGTGTAAAAAGTATAAATTTTTTTTTTTTTTTTTTGGGGGGGAGGAGTGAAACCATGAACTCTGTGTGCGAAACCAAGGTGGCGCCAACCCGCAATACACTTGAAGTTAAGCGGGGAAGGCCACAAAGGGTTGGGAAGTCTTATCTTCCTAAATTTCCTAAATAAATAAAGCTCTTTTTTTAGGTTACATTTGCAAGGGTTCCGGGGCGAAGCGACGCTAACCATCTAATTATCTATAAAACTATTTGATCCATCCTTCTTAATGTGGACTGTTTGGATACGTACTGAATTATAGGCTTTTCGTCTGCTACATTTCTTTCAAGTGAAAAATAATAAATTACAATTCTATCTATCTGTCTGTTCGTTCTAAAACTTATTATATTTTAGATTAAAATGAGAATTACAAAAACACTTAATTTTTTTTTCGTTTATTTTGCATTGAAGCTTCAAAAAGCTGAAGGCAGGGTTTCTATCAGATTTTGTGACTTACGTTTCTCTAAAAAATAACTAACAATTAAAAATATTCATATAAAAGGAAATAGGAATACAATTAAAATTAAATTAATAAAAATGTATTTTCAAATGTTTACAATTCAGTTATTTACCATTAGTTGTGTAAAAATATATATATTTTTTTTTACCTCGATAATGAAGGATAAATAGAAAGTTTTATTTTATTTATTCATTATTTTTTATTCATTGTTAATTAAAAGTCTTTATTTTTTTGTCTGTTTCTTCATTTTTTCATAAACTTTATATTGACACAAGTCAAGATTTTATATATAAATAGAATTTTTTTAATTAAAAAATTAACTTAAAAAATTCTTTAAAAATTAAAAAAGAAAAAATAATCCAATTCGCCATTCAAAATTCTAAATATTAAAGGCTATCCGAAAGTTGGCACAAAATTGAAGACTTATCTATAAATAAATCCTCCATCCACAATTGCAGCCCGAACAGTTGGAATTTGGTGACAGCAGCCATTTCCAGGCAGCTTTTCAAAATGGCGATCGCATCATTTTCTGATTCCCGCCTTTTCTTCGACCGGCTGAAGGAAATATGGGCAGGAACTACTGGGGTTTCGGTCTCGCGCCAATCTGCTCCTCTAACTCTTCATTTGCTGCCAAGAAATATGGCGAGAAATTCACTTCCGCCAACGTTTGTCGACTTCCGATTTTTCCCGGACGATCGGAGACAATCATTGCCTTCAACGGCAAAGCAGAAATGCCTATACTTCTTTTTTTCCTGCCTCCTTTCTTTTCTTCCCTTTATTTTTTCTGTACATTGCTTTCTTTCCGTTTTTCCCCCTTCTTCTTCTCACACCATTTTTCCCATTTCTTAACTAAAGTATATCGAAAACGGGATTTCGATTTCGTTCTGTGATTTCTTCTCGTTTTGTTTTTTTTCTCTCTCTTCGATATTTCGGTCGAAAAACAAGTTATTTTTCTCCTTTTCTGTCATTTAGAAAAAAAAGTAAAAAAAGAGCAGCTTTTCGTCATCTACAGCTAAAATGTCAACTTATCAAGGAGTGAAGTTTAAAAACACATTCAATTCAATTGTGATGAATCTTTATTTTCTTTTGAAAATTCTCAATTATTTTCAAAAAGTTCGAAGAATATATTTGTTTTTTATTTTTAAAATCTTGATAAAACCACAAAAAAAAAACACAGTTTATTTCTGAATTCTAACATCTGCTAAATAAAAATTTAGCAAAATAATTTCAATACAAATTCTGCATTATCGGAAAGAAAACAAAAAGAAATCAATCAAATCGGGTCTAGGATTAACGTTAATCACCTCCACGGATTGATTACAATGGGATTAAATTCATCATTTAAAACAACGATGTTAATTGAAGTTGGGTAGAATTCCATTGTTCAGATTTCAATGCTTTTCAATGGGAAATTTTATCTCCGTTTCGCGCTAATTTCTTCAGAAGGAACCACATGGATAAGATTTCACTTATAAAAATTGGATAGAATGAAAATTTTTTGTACCCTTTAAAAAACGAGGCACTAAAGGAAAACACAAGGATTTTGCCTCTGAACAATCATGGGCATCTGAGACGGCCGTTTCGTCCTCTCTATGACACATCAGCCACACAAACCTCGTGAAAGCTCAGATCGCGAAACCAGGTTAGGGATTCCACTGTACAATCTTTTGTTTTCCTTTTGTGCCTTGTTAGTTTGTTGTTTATAAAAGTTAGATTTTTCTTTAGTCCATAATTATACAAACTAAGTTTTAAGAAGATTCATCCAGTGGTTCAAAGTTATTAGGAAGGACCCACACTGAATAGTTTGAGAACCGTCACTTCCACAAAATAATATTAATAATTATCGAACAAAGATAACAAAAGTTGTTCCAGTATTGATATAAAACTGATTTTTAATGAAAAGTAAGCAATTTGAAACTACAATTCATTTTCCTATTTCTAAGCCATCAGGAATGCGATTGAATCCATCTCAAATTTCAGATGAAAGCTTTTTTTTTCTATTAGATCACCATAACAATCGATTTTAATTGGAACTATTTGTTGTTGCAGTGACCTAATACGAAATAAATGTATATAAATGTCGTTATTAGCCACCTAAAACGGACGACGTTTTGGGTTCGTTATCAGGTGATTGAATCAACAAATAATTAATAAAAAATTAATGAAATACCCAACACACAATTTTATAGGATAAAATTAGATTTATAAAATTTTAATTTTTTTTAATTACCCTGAAGCTTTCGGGCTTCTTTGCGGCAGCCCCTTATCACTTTCATCAATATTTTAATATAAAATAATTAATAAAACACAAAATATAAATAGGGTTAAAAAAAATTGCGCAAATTATCGAAGGTGTCCACTAAAATAATTATCATTTAAGGTACTTTTTTTTTATGTTAAATAATACATTTGGCAAATATTTCGAAAACATCAATAATAATCTCGAAAACTGCGTATGCCGAAAATATATTAAGCGGTTTAACTATAGCAATGCTTAGAAATATTTTTTTGGTGAGCAAAGGAAGTCGTTTTATGAACATTTTCGTTAATAATTTTCATTTGAGGTTTGAGGAGACGACTGAAGCGCAAAATGAAATTATAAAACAATCGCGCTTTTTTTTGCCTGATTGCTCGGCGATGATTTATGATATTGATAAATACAAATACAATCAATTTAGACAGGATTAAAACTTATCTAACATTACAACTTTAATAAAGTGTACTTCTAGTAAATATATGCAATCTAATGTACAGATTATTAAACAAAAAAATTAAAATCAAACATACAGCAAACAAAAATAAACTTAATATCAAGAATTTAATGTTTGAACGACATTAATTATAAAAAATAACGATACATAAATAAGAGTAGATGAAGTATGATATATGAAATGTCACAATTCTTTTCTAAGTTTTGGGCCAGTCCTACGTTCCCCTTAGTAATGTTTCATGCATAATCTTTAATTTAATCTTTCTTGACTCATACGAACATGTGATATTTACAAGTTTTTTGTCCAATGGCTATGAAGTTATAAAGCTTTTCCTATATAGGTATTTTACCTTTTCCTATATAGTTGGCTTTGTCCATTACCTTTAGTGTTTTACTTCATAAGCAAGTGTTTCGAAAATATTGTTAATTTCCTGTAAACACACGACATCAATACTCGAAATGATCTTAAAAATCTTCGACAACAATGGAAGCAAAGAACTTTTTCTTAAGCCTTCAGCCTTCGATTCCTGTGCTGTAAGCTGCTAGAGCGTCACAAGTCCTTCAATTCAAAATGTATTTGGTAGTATTTGGAATTCAGCCGATCTACTTGTTTTCTGTAAACTTCTCTGATGAAGGGAAAGCTCATGCATAGGTATTTTCAGTTCCTATTCGTTTAGATATTTTTGGGAAAAAACCCCAATGGATATCCAATCGATATCACTGAGCCCCTGGAGACCCGTTATAGAAATTTTGCAGCTGGATTGCAGTCTTCTAGAAGTATTGCATTGCAATAATTTGTGGTTCTAACTCTTGCAATTCGAGGTAAATATACACACACATTTATTTCAATCAACATCTCCGTCCAGAAAAAAGTAAAAACCGATGGTGTGGAGTCCTAGATAAATCCTGAATATACGGGAAATAATAAAAAAAAAAACAAAAAAACTATACGCCATCTGTCGGCATGATTTTTTTTGTAAACGTTTTAATACTGATATCCGGACCTTAATATGCATGCATAAGGTTATGCGGACGTCAAGCAGAATAATCCGGACATTTATCGGAAGCAAAGCACGGATCCAATTAGCTATGAATCCATAAACAATCAACTATAATAAAGCAAAAGCTTTAATCAGACGTAGATATGGATTCATGTTTGCTTTTCAAAATCCCATTGTCTGTAGATTCTTATTTTAAATTCGATCAGCATTATCCCAATTTGAATCGGGTTTCTCTTGGATTTTGTTTGTTTATCCGAAAAAGTAATCAATACATTAATTAAGGCAAATCACTTATTTACTTTCTTCACTCAACCAATTACTCGTGGGGGTGGGGTTAACTTTCAACTTCTTTGTCATTTTCAATATTGAGAATATTAATTGAATTTTATAATTTTCGGAAATCTGAATTTAGAAATTTCTCAGAATTTTTATTGCTGCCAAATTATATGGAATCCGAAAATAAGAAAGATGTGCATTTTGATTTCACGGAGGCACTTAAATGAAGCAAATATAGATTTTGAAAAGATATTTAGAAGATGTATTAAAATAAAAAAAATTGAAAGTTATGGTGTTTAGAAATCGAAGACCGATAATTCAGCATAAGTTATCTAATAATTCGACATGATAAAAAATTTAATGTTACAAATTTTCGATGATGGAAATTCAGCTTCGTGGCAGTTGAAGAAGTGTCGAATTACTAGATAATAAGAGACTACCAAGAGGTACTGTTTATTACAGTAAGCTACGATATTCGGATTTCCGCATATTTTTTATTAAAATCCGGGAAAACATTCCGGTTTTGAAAATCATTATGTTTTGAATATGTAAGTTAATTTTCTTTTTTAAATATTAAAAAAAAATTTAAAAAATTTAAAAAATTAAAAAAAAAATTAAAAAAAAAAATTAAATTGAAAAGTAGGTTAAAATTTTTAAGCATTTTTTTAAAGAAGAATTTGTGTCTTCCAGGAATCAATGCAGCCACAGACAACTTTTTTTTTTTTTTTCCATATTTAATCATTCTTGGACCTCTGAAAAAATAAATGAGTGTCGAAATATTAAAAGCAGTGATTGTAACAAGATATAATTTTATGCATTCTTCCGAAGATTTTATGAAGAAATCTTCCTCGGTGCTTTCGGAAAAATGGGGTTAGGTTTCCGCGGACCTTCTTCACTAAACACTTTCGCTACTGAGTCCAGAACGAAACAGCATGATCCATTAGGCTCATCACATTGCGTTGGCACTTATAAGCGCTTGGTAATACACTTTTATGATCACTACGGTATCGTTTGTCATTGTTGAAATTTAAGTTAATCACAAAAACAGCGTCAAACACTAAGAACATGTGAAACTTTATCAGAACGATGTAGAGACATGTTAACACAACAGAAGCCGCGAGAACAAGATGGAAGCTTCCTTGGGTGTATATTGTGTTAACGCTGCGCAATTGGCCTCTCAGATTGTTTTTCACTACTGCGCACGGCCGGGAAAGAGCACGAAGAAACCGCGAAATGGGTTACACTTTTATAGAAGCGGATAAAGAAATCGAAGGGATCGGAATCAGTGGATAACGAGGATAACGTGTGTATAATTAAAATGTGAAAAGCATTTATAACTTGAGCTCTTCAAGTACGAATCATGTACACTTATGTAATTTATTCACATTTACTGTGCTTTTATTATTTATTTCTACACTGTCTTTGAAAGTATTGCTTCTTTTAATTGTTACTTATTATGATAATGGTACTTTTTATGTCCGATAAAGCATAATTGAAATGATTTTCCTTTACATTTTTTTTTTCGTTTTTCGTTTTACTCGGATTAACGCGGGAGGAAACGGTCCCTAAACGATACGAAAATAACTCATTTGTACCGAAAATATTGGAATGACCCTTGATTAAAAAAAAAAAAAATAGCTTATCTCATAGCTTGTAATGGTCTCAGAACCGAAATTTTCCGGAAACCGAATTAACCGGTTTTATACACTCTAGACATGAAAATTATTGTCGGATTTGAGCTAAATGAGGCTCTCTATCATGGGAAGAACATTAATGAAAATAGTTCTAAATTGATTCTAATCTTTCAAGACGGTCGCGGAATTCTAGGAATGTTGCAAGGATGCTTATTTATTGATTTCTCTAAAAACATATAAAAAAAATTGTACAATTAAATTTAATTTAATTATAATATCAGCAAAGAAGGGTTTTTTTTGGGGGGGAGGGAGATCTAAATGAATTTGGATCAGATGTGGCTTTCTCAAGATGAGAGTAAGTTAAAAACATTTACAAAAGAATCGATTGGCAACACTCCGTCAATTTGTCGAAGATAAATCCCTGCCCTCGCTATCTGATGTTTCTGACCCAGGAATTAAGAGATTTTTCAAATCATCTTTTTGTTAATTTATTTTAATAACTTATTCCCCTTTTTTTAATCTGCGTACGTCAACATTTTGAAATACTGAATGTTTTGCTAATATTCATATTCTTTCTTTTTGCTTATTTAATAATAAGTTTCGGAATTAAAGTGTAAACACATTCGCCAAAACGCAGGGTTAGAATTTTATTCTTTTTTAATACTGATCTGCAGGACTCGTCTTACGACAGTTTTCTTAACGACCGTCGTACAACGAGCTACTCAGCTCGTAAGAACGGGCCTGCACTAAATTTACCTCTTTTTCTCGAAATTGAATCTTTACTTTTTTTTCCTCCCTTCACTTCCGATATTTACAATTGTGTTATTCTACGATTTCACCTCAATTCACTGAAAACAAATTACTTTAGATGAAAATCCATACAACAGGAAATTACTTAAAACTCCTCCCCCCTCCTTCTCTGCTTGCGATTTAAGTCTTCTTATTGGTTATTTCCTGATTACTTCCTATAGATTCATTTCATTGACTTTTTACACTAACAAAAGGATAAATCAAATTGATTCTCAAACGGAAACGCTGATTTCATTTCCGTCTGCTTCTAACTAATTGATTCAAAGACTAATTACTATTTTTAATTACACAATCGGAAATACAGCACACGTTCTGTTAAAAACATTTCAATCTAAAACAGTGAAGGAAAATGAAGCCACTGGAAATGAGTAAGTCTGCATATTTTGTAGGATTATGTTTTCCCTGTCATAACTCTGAACCAGTGAATGTATCTCTTTGGAAACTTAACATGCGTTCTTCGAAGCAAGAAATGATCGAATTTTCTTACACGCTTGGAAAATTGTCCAGTGAATTCGTATCGAGAAACTTGCGCGTGAAAGTGGTTACATCTCCCAAAGAACAACATTGAAAGCCAAATATTGAATTTCTGTTTACGTATATTAATCCTTTTAATAAACTATTTCATTTGCAACCATCTTCGATTTGATTGAAACGAATTGGATTTAGACAACTTAAATGATTAACTTTCAGTAAGCAGAACATTTTAAGCTAACGTAGGTAATGTAGCAAAGTATTCTCTAAAGATTGCTCAAAAAGTGCAATCAGATGTTGCTTCAACCTTCTTCCCACATTGATCTGAAGTAAATGCTGAAAGTCATGGTTTTATATTGCTGAGGTCTACATGTATTTGTCGGCCATTAGAGTTTTCTAGTGTACGCATGTGAATTATATACAAAGCTTTGAAAAGTCAAAGAAATTAAAAAATAAAGAAACAAACCATAACATTCTAAGAATAATTATCTTCAGTTCTCTCCTGAATTTCTAGTTCTTTCTCTAACGACCGATTTCTCTAAATAATGTCAACTCTATCAAACCAATAAGACTTAATCCAGGAATAGTATATGACTATTTGCAGAAACCGGTTGTCAATGCTTAGATAGATGCTTATTTTTTTGTTTTGTTTACGTTTCAGTACTGATTATGACTCCGGAAGTTGCAAGTTCACTGCTCAGCTTTCTTTGTCAATTTCCATTAAAAAAAAAACATTAATTACTTCATTTTACAAAAATTTTGATGCATTAAATTTTAATGAGTTATTTCGTGTTAAGACACCGGTAATTTATCAAAAACTCTTTCGGAGTGAACTTGGTTTGTGTACACCGGAAGTGCTTTTAGGTTCCATCCATCTCTAAGATTTCGATATTCAAAGCAGTATTGTTGTTCATTGTAATTTATAGTTGCAATTAACCGTGGAACCCGACGCTGCCAGTGAAAATTCAATGGTTTTTTTCGCAACTGTTCTCTCTCAATTAAATCATATCCGCTCGAGTTGTAAAGAAGAAAGGCCTTGTGTTCTCATATGTGCTCATGTTGAACAGAGAAGCATCTTACAAAATTAAAATTGGTAGAGAAATAGATTTAAGTAAAAAAAAAAATAATTAAATAAATTGAAAACGTATCGTACTTAGCAAGTACCGTGCGAATTTTGACTTCTGTTTAAGTCAGACGGACCAAGCAGATTTTTACTTTTGTAGATGTTAAGGTTTTAATATAAATTGATAATAATAAGCCTATTTTATATTTTAATACAACGGGGTTGAAATTCAAAATATTATTAATGAATAATTTCAGGAAAAAAAATCACTAAAAGTAAGGTGAATAATTTTAATTTCTTATAATAAATTATTAATTGAACTTTATGAAAATAATTAGCTGAATACATAATTATGTAATTTATTTCTATAACTTTGCAGATTTCTTATTTTTAAGTAGACATTTGTTAAATTCTACATTTATATTAACTCCCATCTTTAAAAAGTAAATAAATTCCTAATTTTTGCCTCCCCTCAAGGAGTGTAAACTTTTAAATTCTGTAGGAGAATTTTATCAATTTGAAAAATGGAGTGTCACCCCCACAATACACTTAGGGCTGATGGGAGCCGAAATATCAAATCGCGTTTCTTTCCTTCTTTCTTTTTCTACTCTTTATTCATTATCATTCATCATTCTTTTGACAATGAATGGTTGAAGGATGTCGAAAAGGATGATAATGCAATTTGACTTCCTCCCAAAGTTCAGAAGACAAGACCTTCACTTAATTTGTAACTTCAAAGTGAATTTCATTTTATTTCAAAGTGAAATCCTGAATTATGAAACCGTCTTTCCATTATTTGCAAAATACGCTCAAGAAAATGGATGAAATCTAGTTTTACTTCATTTGCTAGCTGCGTAATTGTGCAGGGGAAAAAAAAAGGTAAATTAAATGTAAGTAAGTTCCTGAAATATCGGGAAATCTATTTCGAGAAAAATACCAAAATATCTTTATTGTCATTATTTTAAGAATGCTAATAACTAACTCAAATTGAAAACACTTCGTTAACAATATTTCAATCGTCTTAAATATTACAGATCTTATTCACGTAAAACTTATTTCTACATCTTCGCAAAATTCAAAATTACTAACAACTGACTATTAACAAATAAAACACTTTGGCGTAAACGAATACAAAACATCACATGAACTTCTACGCATTTTTAGTGACCCATTTGGGAGCTATTTTGATATCGATCAAAATCGGTAGCTATTGCGTTTTTCCTGTCCGTTCGTCCACCCCTAACAACTCCCGAACGGAAGGTCGGATCGACAAACGGACTTCACCATCGTGTTTAGCAGCCCAAACAACGTAAGAGTAAGGTATTTTCAGGATCCTTTGCGATCCTGTTAAATTTCTTATTTACCGTATTTTGTTTAATTTTCTTTTTAAAGTGGTGAAATAACAAATAAAATAAAATTTTAATTATGATATCTAATAAATATTAATAGCAAAAATTTGCCATTTTTGAAAAAAAAAATTGATTAAATTCTTTTTGTTTGAGATTTAATTAATGTAAACTGTATTAACTTTAATCTTACGATTTATGTTATGTAATGAATGTGGATGGCAGAGAAGCCAAGCACTGCGACCGAAGATCTATTGTACTATCCCACGGAAATAAGGAAAGATGGAGAGAAAGACTGAAAAAGTATGGTAGAAGTGCAGGGGAAACGGGAGAACTTCGAGAAAACCTACCCAGCGCGGATCGTCCACCATCACGAAACCCATATGAGAACCGAACCCCGATACTCAGAGATAAGAGGTCGACGTCATAGTGACAACGCCAACCGCGCGCCCAGTCTTATGATTTACCACCCCAAAATAATCGATTTGCTGAAAGGAGTTTTCATTGTTTAAAATAGAAATCCATTGTTTAGATTTCATTGCTTTTCTGTGAGAATTTTTCGTCGCTTTCTCGCGCTGATTCCCAACCCACTTGGAAAAGATTTATAATAGTCATATGTTCTCAAATATGTATACCAAGTTTCAAGAAGATCCTTCCAATGGTTCAAAAGATATTAGAAGGGAGGGGACACGAATACACACTCATTGATTTTTCCACTTTCAAAGGAAAAAAGCGAATGATGATGTTACAGTTAATTCTATTGCTGTAATAAATGCATTTCTCGTTTCTACATAAATTTGAAAAGTAACTTTCTGTGTATTTTTATGACATCTGCTTACGTACTACATTTAATGTACAAAAACGTCAGGTATTTAAGTAACACATAGAATGGAATTTATATTTAGAAATAAATAGTAAAATAAAATAAAATCCTTTCCAAAAGTTTACTTTCCAGAGTGTTTATTTTTTTCTTGAACTGTATTCTTTGATCTAGCAGTATTAGGATACGCTTTAGGAAAAGTAAAAATCGATCTGAGACTTAAATGTCCATGGTAGCGTATTGCATTAGTTGCTCGCACAAATCATTTACTGCCATCCACACTACAAAAATAACACTGCTGCTATCAACAGAATCTTTTCTTAACAATATATTATAGTGATATACTTGCATGTATATTTTGTCTCCGGCACTTAGTTTCATTGCAACTTAACAATACAGTGTTTATAGTAAGTTGCTCTGACTACGTCATTTGTATTCTGGTAAAATCATCTTTCAAAACAGTTTCACAACCAGATGCAAAGGAAACCATGATATCCACAATAGGCTCTTCCACATTTAAGAAAATATAATACTGTTATGTCTTTATAGAAATAAGAAAAAGTTACATTCTCTTTATTCGAATTATTTGTTAAAGAAATTTGTCGAAAACCTTATTTGATTATTGAAATTAATCTTCGAACAAATAACTATTAAAATATAGTGAAGTATGCATATTATGTATACGCATAAATTATAGTGGGTTGGTCAAAAAGTTCGTTCGGTTGTTGTTTTTACGTATGTTGGCTCTAGTAGCGCTTAGGTGCCTTTATTGTCATTCGACACCATTTTGTTAGATTGTATTGTTGTAGCTGTCATATCAGCATGCAATTAAAACAAAAACTGATCAAAATTGTTGAATTTTGTTTCGCTAACTTAATATTGAAGATGGAAGAAAATAAGCACGCAACACCGCATGTTTCTTTGATGACCAGGTAAAAACTGTTACAGTTTGGCTGGGAAGTTCTGATTCATCCGTTATATTTGCCAGACATTGCACCTTCATATTTCCATTTATTTCGATCTTTACAAAAGTCTCTTAAAGAAAAAAAAAATCAATTCCCTGGAAGACTCCAAAGGCACCTGGAACAAATTTTTTTTTGCTAAAAAAGATAAAAAGTTTTGGGAAGATGAAATTATGAAGTTCCCTGAAAGATGGCAGAAGGTAGTGGAACAAACCGTTGATGACGTTGTTCAATAAAATTATTGATGACAATGAAAATATGTTTATTTTTACTTGGAAAACCGAACCAACGTTTTGGCCAACCTAATACTTTTATTACTTTCTTACTGTTCGTCTTATGTCTGTTATCCTGAAGAACTGTACTTGGATATCCGGAATATCTCTTTTCCACTAACCAACATTTTCTCCATCTGTGACTTTACAGTTAAGCCCCGATATGAGATTATCCTGTGTTGTTCGTGATAGTTGAGATCCTTTGTGATCTTCATCTATTATTATGAAAAATATTCTTTCTAACTGTTTTGTATCCTCATACTGTATTTATAATTGGCACGTTTGGAAGATACATCTTTGTATTTTAGGAAGCCGACCTTCTTTATCCTGCTTCTATCTCAGTAGTCACACTGAGTTCAACTGTTTATGGACAAACAATTTCGTTTCTCATGCTGCAATATCATTATTGTTTCACAACAATCGAATTCATCTGATCATTTTAAGTTTTGAATGTCAATTGTTATTTTTCAACAGTTTATATTTTCTACAGATACGAAATGTTTTTAAAAGTATACAAAAAAAGCAATTTTTTGATGTAGTCAGTTTCAAGAATAATTCACCGAATTCGTTTTTTTTTCTTATTTCGAAGAAAAATTAATATATCTTCCAAAACTATACTTTAAAAAGTTTTTATAATAATCCTTTTAATAAATAACTGTTTTCATCATTACAATTGCTTTCATCTTCTTCTATGTTTAAAATAATAAACATACGTTTTATAATAATAAATCAGTTTCACATATTATTCTTATGTTAGTTAACTATATTAAAAATAATTAATTTTTTCTTATTTCTTTAGTAATTCTATATAATGTAAAGATCTTAAAAAACAAAAACAAAAAAACTTAGTCTTATATTTAACTTTTAACGTGGGCATTAATTAACTATTAGAAGTTGAATTGTGGCCAACACACTACAAATAAACTAGGTATCAACTTAGGTTTTTTTTCTAATATTTAGTATACTATTTATTAGTATTTACATACTTAATATTAATATTTTACATGTTTATGTAAATGTTATGTTTATACATTACAAGAGAAGTGATAGCAGTCTTTAGTACATAATTCTGTAAGAATTTTTGGTTTGTTTCAGGTTTTCACTAGATGTACACAGACAAGTGCATTTCAATTTCATTACAATCCATGCACATTAATGTTATTCATAAGGTAACGAGGTCAGTATGTTAAGAGGGATATAATGTTAAGAGGTTCAGATATACCTGAGGCTATGTCACCTACAAGTCAAGGAGGAGAAAGGTATTATAAAGGTTGACTAGCAGACATCGAAGATCTGCAACGCTAAGTGTGTGCCTTGCGGCTGCAATAATAGTGTTATATTGCTTCAGGGTTAAAGATTAAACACATGAGAGAGAACCAAAGCGAGACTGTAATGGAAGTCGACCTCTCATTTGAATAACTTTGGTTAAATATTTAAAAAGCGTCCTCTATCAGTTTTATTGCGCTAGTGTATGGGTATAAAAATGCTTGAATTTTCGCTCTAATGGGTAGGTGAATGGCGGGCTTTCGAAAGGTCTTGTAGAATTAGCGCCGCACAAACCCCATCCAAGAGGCCTATAATCCAGCTTCATCAGTAATGACTTAGTCGAAGGGTGTATTTCATGTCCTTATGAAATTCTCGTGAGGGAGTCTGATCATAAGTTATCTCTCTCAGCGCTCGAGGAACAGGCACCACGTGCTTGTTATTGACAAGCACTGGCGATGTGTAATTCCACCACTAGAGTGCGCTGCAGACGGAAGACGTACTGTAGGGTACTCATTAAAGATGATAGAACGATAGAGAACGAACGTATGACAGAAAGTTACATCAACTAGATATATTCTACTATTTGATATTTAAAATTAGATATTTGCTATTAGTTCGCTTGGAGCAGCTACACAAGGATAAGAAATTCCTGAAAGAACTTTAGGCCTACTTTCCTTGCTTTTTTTAAAGAAAAATATAAAAAAGAAAATAATAATATAATACAAGAAACAAATTATGATACCTACTAAATAGAAATTTACTTGAATTGCTTAAATCCGATTAAAGTTCATGCAGAAATGAACCCGTCCTTAACCCGAAAGATTTTGTCGTCTTCACGCCTTTATTTCTCTTTAAGGACCTGCACGGGAAAAATTCCACATATAAAAGTTAGATAGTCTCTTGCCTTTAAAATAAACATGCCAAGCGTCAAGAAAATGCGTCTAGTAGTTCAATAGTTATTTCGTACTGGCTATTTGAGATTCCTCAATTTCCTATTAGAAAACTGATTCCTATTTGTATACGTTTCTATGAAATAAGTCATTCTCCATCACGAAACAGACATTACGTTGTACACAAAGACCGTCTGAGTTGACAAAGATCTGCTAAAATATCTTATTAGTAATTCATACTTAGTACAGTCGAACCTCTATTTTGCGAACTTTTTTTTTGGAACCAAGAACATTTTGCTAATTTCTTCGTAAAATAACCTCCAAACAGCGAAGTGCATTTTCTATTTAACGAACTTTTTCGAGGTATCTATTTTTTTTTCCCCTCCTTGAAATGTTTTTATTATTAATATTCCCTTAGAGGAAATGAATGAAATGTGGTTACAGCTGAGGAAAAAAGTAGAAATTAACGAGGATGTGCTGATTGATGATTATCTTTCATTTGATTTTGAAGTTGAGACCTCGGAAACACTAACTGAATCGGATATTTTAAACAGTGTGAAAAATAAAACAATACAGCAATGAATTGCGATGAAGATGAAGAAAATGGAAATGATCATGATGAAGAAATCAAAAAACCTTCGAAACAATCCGACGCGGATTACAATTCGAAGAAAATACTGAAGGGCTTTTTTTTGGTGCAATGCAAACATGCGAGACATACTATGAACGAAAACACTTTTTCAAAAAGAAAACTCAGACAAAATTAACAGACTTTATTAGCAAAATTTAAGTATGCATGTGGTAATGTATGCTTTACGTCATTAAAATAATTACTTTTTTAATAATATTTATTGTTTATGTATTTTAAGTCTGTTTTATGTAGTTTAAAGTAATTTTAAAAGGTGAATCTGTATTTAACGAATTTTCCATATAACTAACTTTTTTTCGGGATTTAGCGACTTCGTTAAATAGAGGTCCGACTGTATATCTATACGTGAATAAATTGGGATTATCGAAAACACTGTCAGCAATCTATATTACTAAAATCTTTTATTTCTCTGTCTGTCTGGCGCAATTGTTAATTTCCTGTGAAATTACTACAATGAAACGTTCGCGATGGGAATCGAACCTGCAACCTTTTGATTCGAAGTCAGACGTCTTATCCATTAGGCCACGGGGACTACATTCAAATTATTGTTTCTTCTCACTCCCTTTGTGTGGCGCAATGAAAATAGCCAGAGAAAAAAGAAAGTAACTCATTAATTTTAGCGTTCTAGATTAAAATTTAATTTTCAATGTTCATTTATTTCCAGCGACCACCTAAAGAGTGGTTCGAGACATATCTCGATATGAATGAAGAAATTACAAATGACGAGCGTAACTACTCTTATCTCAACTAAAAGCCGTCACATTGTTATCCCGTCATTGTTGATGGGGCGTATATATTATCACTAGTTATTGTAAAAACAATTCTCTAATTGCTTTTATGATATAAATATTAAAGAAAACCTTCAAAACTTTTCTTATAGGCTTAAAGACCTATATTTAAATTTAAAAAGTAACCAAATAGCGTGTTACTTTTTCACTATTGTTATATTTTCACTGACGTTATATTTTCGCTATTGTGTATAATATTTGGTATTAGACTGGATAAAAGACTTGATGGTTGTAGTTAAACTATCCTGTGTTTAATGATACAGTACTGTTACTTTTTCAACTGTAATGCTTTTTTTAGTGAGCTCCAAATATTGCCGCCATCATTCGAGATGTTGAATGTAGTAACAATAGACGCTGCAATCTAACCCTAACAAGTGATCAATTTATTTAATTTCTTGTTACTTGTAACATTTATTTTTATGTGGTCAATGAATGTAGTAACAATTGATTGCTCATATAAAACAATATTGTTTTTTTTTTCTTTAGAAATAGTATCAGGAAACCGAAACGTTGCCGAAAACCGAAATTTTTAGTCAAATTGACACCCAAAACCGCAACGAAATACTTTACACACAAACCATTAATTATATATTAGCAAAATAGTCGTTATAAAATGCTATTACATCATTTACATCATCTAACTTAGGACAATCATCCTACGACTTCCATCTATGATGTTTCGTGTACATTTCATGCTTTGTATTAAGGTAATGGTAACTTGTAATTTCCAGTACTTTTTACCGTTAAGTACAATTCTATAAAGCGAATCAACATATAAAGAGGCATCCCTCGCTTTTCGACGATCCGCACTTTCGATCCTTTCCAATTATAATCAGAACTCATAGATTCGACGCAAGGTTTACCCTTTTGACCTATTTTATCATATTTTCACGATCTTCTATGCGCTTTTGCGATTGTGCTCATTATTCACGTATCCTCAACGGATGCAAGAATCAAAATAACTTAAGGCAAGCTTTGTTCAATTTACTGTACTTTTTTGTGTATTATGTGTGTCTGTGTGTGAATAATATGTATGTTGTTTGTATTGTAATAATTTTTTTATTCACATTTATCTTTTTATTGTAGTTCTATATATTCTGAGTTCTATTACGTTTTGTATTAATCAGCATTTATTCTATTATCAATTATACATTTTAGTTTTTACTGTTTATCGTTTAAATCCGTTAATCTGTTATTAAATTCAAATTTTCCTTTGGCCGTGCTTCTCCCCTCTGATTCGTTGTCATTTAAAAATACAGTTAAAATACAGTTAAAGCCCACGTGTAAATTAAGTCCCCCAATCAATTGTAAAAGCACGACAACCAATCACAGCCCTTGTAAATAGTCTATTTAAACCTCTGCAGCATACGAATAAACAGTTAGTTACAGTTCTTGCTAAATCTTATTCAGTCTAATAGTCTGTCCCCTTATTTCAAGAACCAGTGGCCGCAAACACTCATCACAATATCTAACGTGTGCAGAAGCTAACAAACTATATATATATATATAAAATTTGCCGGACAGCTTTCTGAAATTTAAAAACCAAATTAATTTCAAAAAGCTGTTTCTGTGTAAGTATTAAGATTCGAATATACATACACGTCATCAGCGGCACCTGATGGCGATTCAAGTTTTGTCTATTGGATTTATATATATATATATATATATATATATATATATATATATATATATATATATATATATTAGTTAGCTTATTTATGTATAGTACATTATTTATGTTTTTAGGCAGTCATGATGCATTTAGGTTAAGGCCCAAATGGGGCTGTAAGACCAAACAAGAAGAAGAAGATGCATTTAAGAACTAAGAAAAGACTATGTTTCACATTTGTCTTTACCATTTTCTTTTTAAAAGTTAAGATATAAAGATTTAGAAATTATCTTAAAGTACTCAGGAAGGATTAAATATAAATATTGAACGCACTGATACATCAAGAAAATAAAATTACAAATATGTGGTTTTAAACAAAAATGTTAAAACATATTGATTTGTAAGAAACAAAAAAAAAAAAAAACAAAACAAAAAAATTTGCACTAATTCCATTGAATTCTGTAACTACTTTTCCATATTCATTAGGGCTTATCAAAATTTGGGATCTGCAGAACATAATTGTGTGTGTGTGTGTTTTTTTTATTTTAATGTTTTAATTAATTGTAATCATTGCTAATGCCTGGCAGTTAAATTTTACTAGAAATTTTAGTGTTTGGTGTTGCATTTTTTGGGGGGATGGCTTAGAAGTTGGGATTTTATTGACATAACCCCCACAACCTTCAAGCTCTTCATTACTCTGTTCATTGATGAGTGATAATGTCGTTAATAAGAGCAATTCCAGAGTCAACTGATAGCAGTTCACACTATAGTGACAGTTACATGGAAATTCATTTCTGATATTGACATATTAAAATCGAACATTGACTTCTAGAAAAGGTTATTGCTTCTTTTATTTAAAATATGCACAAATTTTAAGTTACATTCTATTTTTTATGCAGCATTTTATATCATTTATATTTCTTAGTCAAGCATCTCTGGTTGTTCCATTTAATTTGGAATCGTTTCTGTGAAACTTGTTCCATTGACGGCATTTGAATTCCAAGGGAAAGAAAGAATTGGAATAAAGCCTTCCATTTTCAAGAAATCCAGAACATTAATGAAATTCATTTCGGAACGGCAGCCAATTAAGAATGAATTACCAGACTGGTAATGCATTAATGCGTCAAGAATGACAAGCTATATTCGATTACAGATAGTGTAATTTGGACAGCATTGTCAAGATTGCTCTGCCATAAATCGTAGCTCTGTGCGTTTTAATGGATTTTGAAAGATCACAAGAAGAAATTTTATTTAGTAAATTTGATTTAGCAATTGAGACAAATGAAATAGCAATGCCCCATAAAATGCATTAAAAGCTCTTAGCTGCAACATTGGCTTTGAGTAGGGGGTGGTAGCTTAGAATTGTAGGAAAAAGGTTTAACAGAACACACTAAAATGTTTCAAATAATGCAAAGAATGCTATATTTTAATACTAAGAAACCATGCAGTTGGATTTATTCTTTCTTTTTAATAAAGTTTTTTTTTTCCTGACAATTTTTAAAATAAATGCCCTAAGGATAGTCAATGGTTTAAACTATAATAACGTATTTATTATATATAAATGAAAGAAAACGTACAGGGGATTGAGGTTGAAGCTTTATTTTCCATATTCGTTAAAAGTTCTAATGTGTTTTCTTTTCAATAGATTTTGCGAGATGAGTCCAAAGAAGTTTTGGTATATTACTTTGTTTTATGAATGTACAATCAAGAAAAATTTCTTGTATTGCAGAACTGTGTCGACTTTGTAAATGCTCTTTATCTACAGTTATGCACTGTTTAGTAGCTCAAAAACAGAAAAATAGAGAAGTATATAAAAAGAATTTACATATTTTGGTTTTAAAAATTGCAAGCACAGAGGAGAATTAACTATTAAAGAAGATTAATTCTTTGCAACAGTTTCTTAATTTTATTATTTAATAATTTTTTAAAGAAATTTTCTGTTAAGAACAAAGTCTAGTTGTCAGTGAAGTGTTTGTTTTTTTTGTATTTAAAGTAACAAAAAAATAAATAATTGAAATTAGATTCATTTACATTAACAAATCTGTCAATATTCATTATTGATGTAAAACATTATACCTTTCTAAATATTTTAGAAAACAGTACAATAATGGTAATAACTAATTACTAGTTAAGCATACGATTTCAATCTAAACGACTTCATTTTAATATTTCTGTATATTAGTGGCGTAAATAAGGGGATACAAACGTGACAAATCTAAGAGCAGCCAATTGGAAGGCCAATGAAAAATAATTTAAATGAAGTTCCCAATAGCTGCGAATTCCATTAAGGACAGGATGTATCATCAATTTGAATACACTAAAATAGGATAATTTAAGATAAATTTAGATAAATTTTAGGTACTTTATGATTAATTCTCTAGACCAAAATTCTTAGCCATAAAGGGGGGGGGGTTATATCATTTTTTTTTATTTAAAAATAATTTCTTACTTACAATTTTTTTTATTTAAACAAAACAATCATCTCCTGCATCACAGCTAGTATTTTATGAATAGAAATGTATTTAATTATGTTGTTATATATCCTTAAACGTAATACACAATTACATGTGGTTATACGTATTGCAGAAATAGCGTTTATGCAATTTTTTCAACAATTATAATTCTTTATGTTAACTATACAAGTAATCAATTTTTTATGTAAAAGAACTGAAACTGAAATCTTTGATTCCAAATTTGAAAATTTTTACATAAATAATTTTTATATAAGTAAATAAACAATGAACCGATGTTAACTTCACCATAAAGACGAATCAATAACATGAAAACAATGCAAGTAATCTGAAAATACATCGCTCCAAATAAAAGCAAGGTAGGAAAAGCGATTAGAAAGCCAATCATAATGCTACGCAACGTCTTCTGACAATTGATATTGCTTTAATTTCCTTACATTTATTTCCAATAAACGCAACAATTTCACCTCTGTAATGCAGCTCTACAATAATCACAAAATCACTATAAATGTGATTGTTGCGAATGCAAAAGGCGCAATTGTTGATAAATGATAATTTAATGAGATTTTAATGATACTTGGCTACCTGACAGACAAAACGGGGATATAAATCTGCTGATCTTATCAGAAGACTAAAATTGTACTTACAAACTCCGTATTAAAATTCTTACATTTCAGTCTCCTGCAAACATCATTCCACATTAATTTTGTAATATTGTCCTATTTTAAGTAATATTAGACTAAATATATCTATAGTTCCGGTTTAGTAATATACTTTATTTTATTCACAATGGGCACAACAACTTATATGCGTGATGACAAAAGTTGTGGCAGCCAAATTGCACATGTAAACTTCTGTTATAAGATCCTAGCTACGTCACTCTTTTCTTCTAAATCATTCTCATTAAGTATCATCAGGTATTAACATAACTCGTTGAATATTGTCTCATAGCTGGAAAATGAACTACCAGCATTGCCATCTAAGATGTAATCAACATGGTTTTTGGGAAGCGCTTCATTAAGATTCCTTGAGAAAAGCCTCTTCTCAAAGGATAATCCACTACACCAGGTACGAGAACAACAACATTCTACATTATGCAATCATTACAGAACTGATGATGTTGTTTCAATTCTAATTTGGCTTAGAAATGTAGGCAGTCCTCTTTTTATCTTATGAATAAGCAATTCGTGGATTCAAATATTCTTCATGTTGCAGTTTTCGAAGTATTATTTTTCTACAACAGAAACAAACTGCAAGATTCCTTCGAAAATAATTGAACATGATTTCCAAATTTAGAATGAATATTATTAATCTTAGAAATACAAGATTCTAATGCAGTTTATTGATTGTGCAGCCGTTGCTTTTACTTTCTATTTATAAATTTCGCTGTTATGTAAAATTGTATTGCTGTCACAGTACAAATACGCAAAGTAAAAACTGTAACATATCTGTAACAACCGAGTTACAATTAAATCCTTTACAATTTTATCGTAACTGTAGTAATTATTAAAACAGTGACGCGGGGGAGGGGATAGGGAGAGGTTTGAATCCAAAAATGGAGGAAATCCAGAAATTTGAAAATTTTTTTGGTTGGGAAGCCACCGTTTCATGTATAATCCCCATCCGGAAAAAATATTTTTTGGGGGGAGGGGGGTACACTGCTAAGAATAACCCCCTTATTTAACATTGATGGGCACTCCACTACAATTAATACTCTACAATTCAAGAGAAAAAAATGCTTTGGCATTTTAAAATAACAAGCTCTAAGAGATAACTAAAGAACTTAGTTAAACTTATCATTTCATAGCGTAAAGTGTTAAATAACTTTAAAAATTCATAACTTTTATCGGTTTTAAAATGTTTTGTTGTGATTTACAACGCTGTGAATAATAGAATTAAAGGTGTTTTTTTTCTGTAAATTAATCACTAATTTATAAGAAGACAATTAGTAACTGTATTTCTCCAATCATTACAAAGCTTTTTTTCTGTGATTTTTTATGGATAAATCTAAGGGACAGCGTTGTGAATGCAGTCAGTTGACAAAGTCTTATTTTTGTTAACTCTTGTCAAGTGTGAATCACTTTGCTACATGCAGATGGCAGACAGACAAAATTTACAATTGTATTTTGCCACTGATATGACATGTTGTTCTTAGAATCTAAATCCACTTGAGCTTTTTAAGTAACGAGATCAAAGACCAAAGAAGCTGGTAAACAGAACAGCACCACAGGAATTTTTGCAAACTGTGAACACTTATTTTGAAAGATTAACTTATCTGGAATAAATAAAATTTCCTTCTCAATATTGGTATGAAAGTGAAATAATAATATTTATTATAGTTTGTGCCTATCAAACATTGATATAGTGCATCAGTAAATAATAATGTGATACGACATTGTTGACTGTCAGATATAAAGCTGATACATAATTTGTTAAAATGGAACCAGTACAAATAAAGAACCAGTACGATTATAGCTTTGTTGTATTGATGTAGAAGTGTAACAGCGATTTATGTCAGGGAAGAAATATTCTATTGGAACATGGACATACAGATTGAATCACGAACCATGGATTACAAACGATTCAAGTGCAATTACAAGTGTATCAATACAATTCGTGAATTGCACCGGAGAATGGTTGGTTGGTTGGTGTTTAATGGCGCAAAAGCAGCTGCGGCTAAGCTGCGCCAGCACCGGAGAATATTATTATAATAATGGAAAGAGATAAAAGGACAATCAAGATTATATTCCAAAGAAGAAAAAGGTATTTGTTAAGTAAAGCTGTTTCAGAAGCTAGCAGAAAGTATTGGAAGATAGTATAATAGTTATCATTATAGATTTGAAGTAATCAATAAAGTTGCTTGGACAGTACGTAGCAGAAGAGCAGTATTTTACAGGATATAACGAAAGTTAATTGTATTTTTAAAAGCTAATACGAGATAAAAATTCTTGTTTATTTTATATGAGAATATACACTAATCTTATTTACTTTCCTTAATCTTTATCTTGAATATAATTATGATTGAATGACGTCAATGAATCAATTAATTCTTAGAATCATTTCTGCATAAGTAACTATCAATGTTGTTGAAGCGGAATAAGTTCGAGTACATTTATAGAACTTTTTCCACTTTTTTTTAAATAATTCTCAAAGAAAGAGTAATTCACATTTGATTTTGAAATTAAATTACAATAAAATTTAAAAATAATGTAAAAACAACAAGATTAGGCTCTTTTTTGGATATCTTACATATATTAGAAATATACGGCGCTTTCTATGTATAAATGGTTTGCAACTTTAAGCTTAAATAGTAGTTCGAAGATCTTAAAGCCTACTTTTCTGAAAATCTGATTTTTAAAAATTTCTTTCTTTTATTTTTTTGTCTATTTACTTTTTTTTTGAACACGACAAAAAAAAAAAAAAAAAAGAGAAAAGTCTATATTTGTTCTCAAAAATTGTAATATCTCCTTAATACAAAATATAAGTTTCTGTAAAAATTAATTAAATCTGCATTTCAGTTGCCAAAGTTGGATTAACTTCAATCTTGTCAAACTGCACGCTAGTTATTGGATTAGCTAAAAGGGAACTTAAGTTCAAGGTTGAGAGTCCAATTGGGGAAATTTTTGGTAAACTTCTCGTTCTATTTCCTCGACAAAGACGATTTCTAATGTAAAAGCCCGATCGTCTCTAATCATTTCAAATGCATACTAAGTTTCAAGAAGAGCCATCCAATGGTTCACAAGTTCTTTAAAAGAGCAAAGTAGCAGAGAAGCTCTGAAACTTAAAAGAAATATCACCAGGGAAGTTAATTAGTACTAAAATAGGCTAAATGCGTATTAGAAATAAGCCAAAAAAATTAAATTTAAAAAGATAAAAAAACATTTAAATTCACTTTTACTAAAATTAAAGATATGTATCAAACTTGCATTAACTACAACAAAAACCGCCGAAAAATATGGTCTTTCAGAATATTTTTTAAGACTGTAAAAATTATGGATCTTTAAGGTGATAATTATCTTCTATTTTTTTATTTATTTATGTAATTTATAACCTGTGTGTGTGTGTGTGTGTCTTTTTTGGTCTTTTGTTTTGCATTGGTTGGTTGGTTGGTTGGTGTTTAATGGCGCAAAAGCAGCTGCGGCTAAGCTGCGCCAATTGTTTTGCATTATTGTTATATAAATTCTCATTGAACTTCGCAATAACATAATTTAAGCAATTCAATTCACTTAGGCTATATGTTGACTTATACCTTTAAGCAGTTTTTGCAATGTCATAGCAAGATATATTTTAAGATATAAATAATTTGTTTTCCTTCTTAAGTTTTATAAAATACTGTAAATCTGTTTGTCAAAAACAAAAAACTTTAGTAACTTCCTCTGACATTCATTTATTAGTTACAAGTCATTGGAATTCGTCTCAAAAAAGAAATTTAGTTGAATATTAAACAGTTAAAACAACTTATAAACCAAACTTTGTAATTTCTTTCTTTCTAATTTTTTAGCATTTTTTTCTGATTTAAGATGGTATTTCAACTTCAATTAGGTTTTTCTTTCTGGAGTCTCCATTTCCTCATCTTCTGCATTCATATTTCGTAGCAAAGAAGTGTTGTAGCATTAGACCAATGCACATTTTATCCGCAATGGTATCTCGTGAATGCATTATTAATACGAGTACTCGGCAGATGTTTGCATTTGCAGTGGAATTAGTAACGATGTTCTAAATATGGAAACTAGCAAAATCCCGAACAAATTGCACTGCACGTACAACTTCCAAAGACACTACCACTCTTTCCTTCCTCAGCTCTTTAGGTCGAAGATAATTTCATTAGGGTGCAAAAGTGCTGAGGGGGTGGTTTGTTCCTTACGCAGCCTGATGCTGTTAATATATTATTGTAAATGCTTTGAAAACTTAAAAAAAAGCTACCGTAAGAAAAATGAAATTGGGGGAGTTTTATTCAATTTGTATTTCCAAATTGCATTCAGCCTTCAATAATTAACGCAATTTAGTGTAAATATTTTTATTCTAACTTAAAAGTAACAAAACCCACTTTAAATAAACAATGCAATTAACTGAAACAAGAAGTTTTGAATTTTAAAAAAGAATTTTTTAATTTTTTTAATTTTTTTATGGATTTTTGCAATTTTTTTTTTCCGTGTCTTTTTAAATTCTGTCGGGAAGGGGTGGGGGAGAATAAATCCTAAAATGAAATTACTGTAATATCGAATTGCTGCCAAGTGTTATAGAATTTTATCCTGCGCCCCTCATAAGAATAAACCCTTAGAATTTACACCGCTGGTGATAGTTAAGTAATCGTGGTTTTGGAAATAATTTATCAAAGGAAGCTATAACTAAACAGAGGGCAACTCATTTTCAAATATATAAATAAATAAAGTAAATAAAATTAAAGTTAACATGGAATGTGTTAACAAACTTTATTTTAAAATGGTATAGAAAAATTAAAAGAGAGGAAAACCAAGTAGCTCGAATCAAACTCACTGTATAATTTAAAAGGACTCTTTTTCGATTAGATAGAATAGAAAACTGACAAAAAATACGACGCTTGAATTGGAGTTCAAATTTCGCTAACTCCACCTTGTTCTAAAATTTCAAGTAATATTTAAGAAAATAAGTAAATATTAAGGTTCAATTCCCGGAGGTAGTCGGAGATTTTTATACGGTTATTTCTCCTCCAGACGGACCCGAGGATTCACCCAGCCCTATGTCAAATTTTACTCCGGGGTTTAAAGGGGGGCGGCGTCGAGCTCAACTGGTCCCGATGGTCGAGAATCACTGGATGCCTAAGCCTCCTGCACACCCGAGGGCATGCATAGCTGGTAGCGATACAGATTTTTTTTTTAAGTAATTATAAATAAATATTATTAATAAATTGTTTAGTTACATTATTGAAGAAAGTTTTGACAGACTACGTCTTTACAGCATAGACAATCTCTATACTATAGGAAAGCAATTTTTTTTTCAAATGAGAAAGAATTTTTAAAAGCTTTTCATCGAATTTACATTTTACATATTTACTGCATTTCCGTACTCGTGATCTTTCACCTTTAAGACATTAATCATCTCTTGCTATTTCTTATAATTTCTTTTTCCTTATCTTTTTGTGATCTTTTACCCTTAATATTATCTGTTGTGGATGTATCTCGTATTTCAATAAAAATAAAGAGGAATTTCTTAAAATCATGATTTCCAAAAAGCAGAAAATTCTGTCAAAACAAAATTTATGCAGAAGGAAAGTAATTTTTCTTTACGTTTTCTACTTTTCCTTTTGGCCTGCTAAGGAAAAAAAAAAGGAAAATGTTTTTTGGTTTTATAACTTCATTGCATTATTATTATTTATTATTATTATTATTACATTACTTATTTTTATTTGTTATTTTATTAAATCTTATTATTTTATTTATTAATTACTTTTCTTTTTTGTTATTTATAAATAGATGTACAAATTATTTACAGATGTAATAATTCCCATCTGCTTATTTTCTGAATAGAATTAATCAAAAAACTTATTTTATTATCAATTATACTGTCTGGTATTATTTTTTTTTTGGAAAATTACCACTTAGCGGTATAAAAAAATTAATTGACGAATAATTATTACTGCAGGTCTTATACTCCTAATATTGTATTAAAAAATATTTGTATTCAAATTTATATCTTATACGGAGTATTAGACCTAAAATCAGAACTTGTTGACAGTAATATTATTACTAACGGACGGTAACTTTTTATATTTATAAATAAAAAAATTAATATAAGTTATATTAAATTATATATATTACAAATTCATTAAACTTGTAATAAATAATTAATATAGTTATAATTTTCCATCACAAGGGGTTGCAGAAGCCAAGAATGTTTTTCAGATTACTTTTCCAGATCACTTCTCAGGTTCATTCAAGGCTTTGCCAAATGGTATCAAATGTTCAAAATAGACAAATCATCAGTCGGACCTTTGGCTGATGATCGTAGAAGCCTTTACTTCTGCACTCCTTGCTTGAGAATATGACGTTATCATTATCCGCAATTACTATGATTCACTACATAACTACAATTGCTGTTGAATTTAAAAGACAAAGAATATATTTCCACGTACACACTTTTAGCCAAATATCTGTTTATATTACATTTATAATCATGAAATGAAATACAATTGTCATGATATATAATAAGTCTAAAAAACAAATCCGTAATTTAATCTTAAATTTGTTTTAGTTTTATTTGTTCGTGAATATATGAGCAATATATACTATATGAACTATGAATATATATTGTGTTTAAAAATCTTTTCACTGTTACTAACACACTTTACAACTGATAGAGTAATGGAGTTACAGGAATATGATTTAAACAATTTCTACTATCCAATCAATGGATCTTTAGGATATAGTGATTTAAATGAAACGATTGCTGTCGATTACTTACTTGCATTATTACAAATAATTCTTGTAACTTGATAAGAAATTTCGATGAATTTTGAAAGTGTGATCTTTGTTTTTTTACTATATTCAGTTTCCAATCTAAATATGAAAGAGGCTGAATATTTAAAACGAAAAATATTTACATTCGTAAAAGAAAAACAGATTCAAAAGCTTTTTTTGGTAAAACTAGATATGCATAAACAAAGAGATAAAAAAAATATCAGTTGGTTTATAATTTTTTTTTCTTTTTGAAACAAATCCCATCCTCAGTTGTCATCTACACTGTCACGCACTGCCTTACAAGAGTGACAATAGAGTAAAAACATGGATAAACAATCAAAGGAATAACAGAAATCCCAATCGTCCAGAGAAGTACATTGAAGAGGAGAACAAAAAATAGCGTGTGAGGAAGAAAAACGAAAGAAGAATTAAGACTTATGGAAGACTTATTGACAAGAACATTTCAGCATTGTTTTTCATGCGTTTTTATTTCTTTTAGTTATTATTATAAATTGCTTTCGTCAAATGTAAAGATCTTTATTTCATAATAAGCCACCTCCAGTCAAAATATTAATGGAAATTTATTTTTTAAGGCCTTCAGAATTACTATTAACAAATTATTATTTTTCAATGTTATCATATTTCAAATACATGAAAAAATAATCAAGATAAATTCTAAGCTATTTAATACATTTTCACTAAATCGAAACAATACGAGGAAAAACTAAGAATACGTTCAGCTATTTATTGCGTTGTAGAGACTGAGAGTACTACAGATGAGACCAAAATAATTGTACTCGTACTTTAAATTGTAACATAAGTAAGCAATGAATCAAATTTTAAAGAAATCATTGCCGCTAATAGATAGGGATTTCGAGGTTTATTTTTGAGGGATGGGAGGCACGGGAAGCTAAATAAATGTGTCTATGTTTTAAGTTGGACATAAACAGCGTGGGTATCAAATTAACGAAAATCCACGCAACAGTTTCAATTGATGCGTTTATTAACAGAAAAATAGGTAAATGGAGGAAATATTCACGTGATACACTAAGACTTCGCCTGCTTCATTAATAAACCCTTTACATAAAGTTCATTAATCTATAACGCAGGGTTTCTCGTCCCTGCGTCTTTAAAAAGATTGAGAACCCTAGCTGGAAGAGTTTTAGATCCACAAGATCACAACGTGAATACAACACTACGAATTAATGACTTGGTTGTCAGTTCACTCTAATGGGACTGGAACACAATTGCTTCTAACAGCAAACAATAACACACAAATATGAAAATTATAATTCTTTATGATTTTTTTTTAAAGTTTTTATTATTCTCCCATCATTTTGGAAAATTTAATTCCTTCAGTGTATCCAGTGTCCTCGTTTTCAACATAACATAACTGTGGTGAATTAATACTGTGATCTATTCTGACGTTTTTCTGTGGGTTCTGATATCAAGACAATCGATAGCTTTTGCCAACCCCATGTTGAAAATGGTGTAGCATTAGAAATTTCTAGACTCCTGGAACAGTAATCCATCACTCTGTTTGTGAGGTACTTAATTGGCAAAGCAATTAATCACGCATTGATCTTCTGCCTTCGGAAGACGGATAAGGAAAGATGTAAATGCAAGCTTGTTAATGGGTTCTTAGGTCACATATCTAAAGAAAGACTAAGTATAACGAATTGAATGTAAAGAAATGGAAAAGATAAAAAAAAAATGAACATTCCTAAAACGAAAAAGTTTTTGACAGAATTTAAAGTCAACTTTCCAAATATGGAAACATCTTTCTTTAGTGTTAATTCAATATAATGAAACTTCCATGTTTATGCTTGATAGTATTTGCTGAATAATTTCAAAGTCAAAATTTCTGTTTGCTAAAAATTTATTCAATTGCATTAATTTATTTTAGTCATCTAATCCAATTCGTTTGGTACAACAGGTTGCGCAGCAGGCACAGATTTTCCAAACTGAATTGATACATTATTGGGCTTTACAAGACTGTCATTGTTTACCAAGGGAGTTTTCAAATGCTACGTTTTCCACAGCCATCGACCCATGGAAATTCTGAAAAGAAAGATACAGCATCTCTCGTCCTCAATAGTTAAGCCAATTTTCACTAAGGCCAATTTCTTGGTTTGAAAACCTCTAGTCGAAGATATTTGCCGATGTATTCACAGATAACAAGACATCCCGATTTTACGACATTAAAAGCTTAGCAATTTAGCATTTTATAGTTGAAAAGTGTAAATGTGTATTTTGTTTCTTTCTTTCAAATGTTTAGATGTGTGTGATTTGTTTATATCTAAATATTTTAGCTTCTAACACATGTCATCACATAACAATTCCAGACTATTGTAACTGAGTATTTTCAAAAGAAGAAGAATCTTTTATTTTCCATTGTTGTCGTGGAGATGTAGATTTGGTCAAAACGTCTTACTGATCTCCCTTCATACCAAATTTCATGAAAACTGATCCAGTGAAAACAGTTATTTGTATTAATAAACATACGCAGATGTCCAACAACGCAGTTTATACATTACTACATTTTAAGGAGGATATGTCTTCTAAATAAAAAAAAATAAGTAAAAACACCTTTTATGCTTTTTGGAATCTACATTATCTTCTCTTTTTAGATAGATATTTTTTTTCAAGATTCACTTAATGTCAGTTTCCAATTTAAAAACAAAAACAAAAAACAACATAAAACAACAACATGCATTTAAGTTAGAGTTTAATGTTTGGTTGAAATACTATCTCGCAACCCAATATTAGGTTAAAATAGGATCAAAGCTACCTTAGGATTGGTTAGATGGAAAGTGCTTTGTAATTGATTGAAGTAGTATGTATGTAAAAAAAGAATAATCGTTTCTCTGTAAAGAGACTAAAATGAATTTTCATTTTATTAGAGCATTGTTCCAGTCATGACCTATCCACTTTATTACTTAACCAGACAATTCACATTTATCACATTTTCTAGTGAAACCTCTTTTTTATCACCCCCCATCCCCCCAAAAAACAATCCAAAACGTTAAATATCTTCAACGTACAGGAATGTCCAACGTATCTCAATTGAAGCAAGCGAGATTTTTGTTTTGTTTTATTTTAACTACAATGCTTTCAAAAACATATGAATGATCCTACTTTAGATTAAGATAAAAATCAGGATAAATATTTTGTATAAACCATTTAAAATAACGTATTACTCCAACACAATCCCACACATGTTGCAATTAATAAGTAAATATGTATACGACAGAAGAGCAGATTAGAAGTTAATGTCCCTTTGCTTTTTCCCTTAATTAGTACCGTTCAAGTCCTAAATCTAGTCAGTGAAAAAGGAAATGCTTCCGAAAATAAAACAGGGCGATTCAAAATTCCCTGTACAAACTTTAAAGGTAGAACAGGAATACAAAAACAAACGTATTCACAGTGGAACATATGGCCGCAAATACCATCCGAATGTGTTAGAGAGTCGTCTGGCAGCAAATTGGTTGGACAGTGTGAGCCATCGTCATTGAAATATTGTACAAAGTAGGAACAGAGTAGGATGTATCGCTTCACTAATGCTGAGGGGGCAGATATGCACCTATCCTATGAAACAGCGAACGGAAACGGATGAGCCGCTGGTACAATTGTAACGTGAACGGTTCCCCAGCAGATGTGCGCGCAACAGATGCGCGTTTGCACCAGAGACTGTGAAATTGGATCATTCGACGGAAATGGGCATGATTGTGGTCGGCAATGTTCGACGCGCACACTTGTCATGGAAGAAGAAGACGTACACCCAATTGAACGCAATTCACGTACAAGTACGAGCTATTGCGCATGTCCTTTCTCTCTTTCAACCCAGCATGTGGCGTGTATTACACGAGGAGTGGTTACATTCCTACCACATGCAACACTAACAAACATGTTGTCTACCTTACTTGTCTACCTTCTAACACATTCGGGTGGCGTTTGCGGACATACTTTCCACTATGAATACGGTTTGCTTTTGTATTAGTGACCTACCTTTAAAGTTTGTACAGGGAATTTTGAATCACCCTGTATAAACTATGTATACATTCTGGATTGAGTCCATCTGACGTTCATTCTTCATTCTAGTAGTTTTTAAAGTAATAAATGTAAAAACACAAAATGCTTCAAAAAACGTAAGAATCTTAGAATCTATTGAATAAAAGTTTCGTCTGCTAAGATTAAGATAAAAATAATTAAATACATTTTCTTTTACCTTAATGAAGATCTTCAGAAAAGAAAATCACTGGTACTTACCTAAGGAAAAAAAAAATATACCTTATTAGAGACATAAAATAAATTAATGTAATGAAAATAAACATAAATTACACTAAAAACAACAGATTATTACCACGATTTTAATAATCATCTCTAGACGCACATATTTGATTTTATTAGTGGTTCTCAAACTATGAAGGCTGAGTGCACAGAAATTAATTTATTCATAGAATGTTTTATTTTTCAAAATTTGAGACAAAATAATTCAGGTTTAGATAAAAGAAATGTTCATTTAAAACTTCTAACCAAATATTAAGTTAAGTAAGATGGATCTCCATCTTACTGATAAATTTTATTGTCGATGTAGGCTGTTCATGATTAGACCCACGTTTCATTTTATTTTTTTTCTTCAAAATTACCTCATTTTTGCTATTGTAAAAAACCTGCTATAAAATTCGTCGTTCGTTCTAAAGTAATATCTGAACATCTAATTACTTTTTATTATATCCTACAAGATATTTTATTTATTTTATTATATCCTTACAGTCCGCCAAACCAGAGAACGACCATGGCCACCAGATGTCGCAATAGTAGAATTTGAATCGATTGTATATGTCTGTGTTTATGGCGGGAAAGTGAACATTTAGGGAGTTTGAAGTTTACGGAAAAAAGACGATATTTATTTTCTTGAACTATTCTGATTTCTCATCAAATATAATTTCAAAAATTTATTTTTATTCATTCGTTCGTTTCAATCGTTCAAAATCAGTCTCCTACCTTTCCCAATTGGTTTTTTGACGACTTTGCATCCCTGAGATCGACAACACGAAGACGAAGATGGGATTCTTTTACTCACGTCTAGTCTTTTACTCACGGCACTGGGATCAAAAACAAGTTCTCTGATGTGCCATAAGTAAGCATGTCATAGGGCCTTTTCGAAATAAGAAGTAACGTTAGCAATAACTTCCGTTGTTTTGCTTCCAACGGTTTTCTGTGTCGGAGAGTTGCCATTTTTAATCTTCTCTCTCTTAGTCCTGGAATGATTAAGAGAGCATGGGTCTCGTTCAAGGACAAAGTCATTCTCTGGTTTGGCCAACTGTAGTAAGCGTGTGATTTTTCAGAAGTGATCTTTAAAAGATATATCAGATATTGACCTGATCTGTTTTTTTAAACACCCGTTTTACGTAATGTGTCATAATTATATGGACAAACGACTTACATACAAACAGTTCTCTGATAACCTTACAACTTTGAAGCTTCACGTAAAATTTACGCTACGCTTCGCATAAGACGCTTCGCTCGATCTGCTTCAATTAAAAATTTAGGAAACACAGAGGAAATTAGGAAAACTAAAGAAGACAAATATAAACAAGTGTGTGTATATAAGTTATCTAAAAGAGGACTATCTCTACGATGTTATATTTGCTGACTTATTATTAGCCATTTTCAAGAAATCCTACATGATGTAGATTTGGTTGCGTGGAACCTCTGCTATTCCGTTTTTAATATTTAAGATTTGAAAGTTTAAATTTACCTGATTTAGCATTTCCTGGAGAGGATTATTAATATCTAAGATTGTATAAAAAAAATCTTATAATATACAATTTATTATGAGATAACAAGGATTGTATAACGAATCCGTGATGAAAGAACAAAACCGCTTTCTTTAAAAAAATAGGAATATTTTTAAGAAAGTCATGTAAGGACACAAACGAGAAGTATTTTACATTGACAGTATATCATCTGTCTAATACAAACAGTAGAAATTTGTCAATTTCTCAAAAAAATTTCGAATTATTGAATCATTTTTACTTAAAGAGGCTGAAATTCGATTAATTTTTAATCATTTGAAATCCCGCAAACGAGGATTAGTAAACTGGAGGATTAGTATTATTGTTGAATATTTCGTTTCTACAGAACATTTATTTTCTTAAACTATTGTTAACTTTGGAAAAAAAAGCATACATCAAATCAATTTTATCTATTTGGTCATAATAATAATTCTTTATTGTTGGATGACATAATAGAAAGAAAGCATACGCCATGCCATTGTTAAGCATCTAACAATGATCTGCAGAAGTGTTTTCCTATGGAATGCCTTAGAATATTGTAGCACTTTTAAATGATTTTTTTTTTTTTTTGTGAACTTCATGATCTCTCGACGCCCATGGTAAAAACTTCGCAAATATAAAAGTTGTAACTTCGTCTCTAATTCGCAGAGACAAGATGTGTTCACGGGTTCAAAAGGTATTAGGAAAAATACATGGACATAGGCTATATAAGCCTTATCTTCCCAGGAAAGTAAGCAAAAACAACTAAATAAACCAGTTTGTTTTAATATCAACATTCATGTAAGTTTTAAGGATAATCTCGAATCATCTGATTTAATTGAAGATAATTAGAAGTGGATCAGAATCATGCCTAAAGATTTTTTAAAGGCAATTTTTAAAACTTCAATGAACACTATACAAATATCAGGATCAGCTATTGCATAGGAATTAGAGGATTAAATATTCATGGTGATTCATAAAGTACTGGAAAAGTACTTCCCTTTCCTTGCTCTTCCCGGTTATGAAGGGTGCTAACTAGACCATTTTTTTTTCATAGGGGCAGAAAAAAAGGCTAAAATTGGGACCCCATCATCTGGCTCAAAATCGTACATCCGATCCGGAAATACATGACCTATTTTACACCGAATTTGGCAGAAAAATATTTTGATGTTCGTTTTTTATAGGCCTATTTTTCCAGTACTTTATGAATCACTCTGTATAATGTATATTAATAATTTGTAACAGCATTTCTAGTTCGTAATACTTATTTGAAAAGGATTAATAATCTCCTTATATCTCGTTATAGTCTTCAACCCCATTTTTGTTAAAAAAAAAAAAAAATAAGACCAAAAGCTTTCTTTCAAAATTTTGTCCTGTCTTTCAGAGACCGATGGTACATTTTGGAGAAGCCTACGACCAGCAGTTAAGAACAATGAATGACTAAGTTTGCAGACACGTTACAGAAGATTAACCAATCAGCAAGCGATGAAAACTCCTGTATTTGTTCCTAATTCATCGTCTTTGCTGTTGTTACTCTTTCTCTTCTATTTGATTGTTCATGAATAAGCTGTGTGCATTTTTATTAATTAAAATTTGCTTAATTGTGGTGTACGTAGTACAATCTGCAATCAGATATATTGTTTGTTCACCACGAATTGAGACTTAGCCACGCCTGTGTCACGTGGTAGGCGACGATTCCAAGAAGTCATTTGAGGGGTCAGTGTGATAGTTTTCCGTTTTGAGGGGAAATGCACAGATTTTGTTTCTTGGTTGTAACAGAGGAATTGATGATGTAAAATACGATATTATATATCTATTTTTCTTACATATAATAATAACTATGTTATATTTTAACTGTAACGATGTATAAAACTGATTCGCTGTTTAAGAACTGTTATATTTATAATGTTTCTTATTTATTTAAATTATGAAAAATCGTAATTATATATAAATTATATTAATTAATGTAAGTAATAAATATATATACTTCATGGTAATGATGTTTTATTTAGCAATTAACTGCTGACAGTTTAAAAAAAAAAAAAAAAGCAAAACTTGTTTAAAAACAATCCCCTAAAGTTCCTCAGAACATTAACAAATATACAAATTAAGACCATTGGCACTTGTACTAAAAGATTAAAGATAGATTGACAATAATAATAATAATAACTGCATGAATTACACCTGCAAGCTTTGATATAATGGAAATGAAAACAAAAGTAATAATATAATATTGTTTGTAATAATAATAGTCAATCAAAATCCCAAAATCAAATTGTTAGAGTAATCAAAAATAATCAACAATATTGCAGGTGATGATTTAAATTTTTAATAATGAAAGATCGTAACTATTTTTAACGAAATTGCAAACAATAAATCTTGACTTTTTTTTTTTTTTTTTTACTGTTCGCCAGTCCTATTAGGTATTCAAAAATAAAGAATACATATAATATTGGTGCTGATAGATTAATTTATAATTATTCAATGTAGATTAATTAACTTTTTTAATTATCTAATACAAAAAAAAAGAAACGTAACAAAAGTTAAAAGTTAAAAATTCAGAGTAATATTCTCATCAATTACGTCAGCGATTAATGAAGTTTTTACCTTTTTAATACTTTTTAGTGTTTTAGAATTATATTTTTTCCAATTAATTTGACTGAATAATTTATATTTTATATTGTTTTCCAATCTTAGACCAAAATTATTATTCGTTTTATTGATTTGAAAGATTTTTAACCAATTGTATCTAGTTATTTTTTCATTATTTTGATTATTTTTTTCTCTAAGTCTCTTCTTGTAGTGGACAAACAATATCCTCGGCTATCCGTTGCATACTTGGAAATAAGCAGCCACCAGCGGTGTGGGTCCATTTTAAGGAATGGGGGGGGGGGAGAAGACCAATAATCGTGCTCAAATTTTAAGTATCATATCAAATTTTGTAGAAAACTTCGGCCGTTTCAACGTGATGCTCTCACAAATAGAAGAAAGCTAACATTCCACTCAGACAACTCAAATTATTAGCCTCCTAAAGACTCCTAAAATAAACAGTAATTGCTATTGAATAGAATAATATTAAAAAAAAAGAACACACAATGAAGCTCCATTAGCACTGAGATATGGTTTAGTCCATTTTTCAAGAACTCTTGATTCAATAAAATACATATGTAAAAAATGTAAGAAAGTCTTTTGTATCTGGGTTGCGTCAAGATTTCGAATTAATTATGAAGAAAACAATAAATTAGTGGTTTCTGCTCACGATATATTAAATACATAAAAGATACTGTGCAGCAAATTTCAGGAGGATATTAGGGAGCCAGTATGTTTCACAATTTACTCTTTCAGAAAAAGAAAATATTAAAATATAAAATTATTGAAGTTATCATTTTAGTAGTACCTACAGTAATATGACAACATATTTATAATGGTTTAGTGCTAATATGCTTCATTGTGTGTTTTTTAATTCTCTTCAATAGCAATTACTATTTATTTTAGGAGTCTTGGCTAATAATTTAATTTTAGTTGTCTGAATGGAATGTTGGCTTTCTTCTATTGAAGGAAAACAGGTTTTATTATGACAGGTGCTTAAATTCTCAGTGTTAATGATGCTGTAAGTAAGTAAATATTCTTAAGAATTTGCTCTCATTGTCTTTATATCATAAAAATAAAATACACCCCTTTCAAAATAATGGTATCTCGAAAAATGTTATTTTTGAGTATGTAAATCCAAAATTTACCGAAAAAAATTTATGGTTAGTGAAGTTAAATTGCATTTTATTTTTTTGTCTTTTGTATTAGTTTGTCTTTTTCTATTAGTTTGTCTTTGAAATATATTATTTATGAATTACGTTTTATTTTATTTTTTAGTTTTTTATAATTACCGGTTGCCATGACGTTTAAATTTGTCTTTACTTCTGCGCTGTAACAGTCCTTTTTGCCTCACGAGGCTAAACATTATTGTGACCGTATTATCGCAATATAGCTTCCTTTTGAGGCCGTTTGGGAGACAGAAGCCTCACCTCCGCCATCCCTTCCAGTGATGTCCCTCCTCGCCGGCTATTATGGCGATTCCCCGCTGCAGGAAAGACCGTTCCCGCAATGCGCGTGATTCGGCGAGATTTACGGCAAGCAGCTGAGAAGCGTGGAGGCGTATGTGATTTGCTAAGTGCCAGGTGGACGAAGAGAGTGAAGGCAGGCACTGGCGGAGATCGGTGACCAGAAATACCACATACACTCAACCATTCCCACGAGATCGTGACGTCATCAGCAATGCAACGCTTCTTCCATAGGAATGATCAAAAAATTTTTTTGACACTTCACAATAAAAAAAGAGCATTCAATGAGTTGAATCACCATTAAATTCAATAACATTTTTCTACAATAACATGTCACTTTCTAATAATGAGTAGACAAAAAAAATATTCAGTACAAGAATTGCATTTATTTAAAATAAGCCCCGAGAAAAAAGAAATATTTATTATATAATTTTTTTAAGGGAATAACAATACTCTATCATTTAAAGTTTAATGACAAAATATTTCAAGTACTAATTTAAAGTTAAATTTATATAGATATTAAGATATGAGTGATTTGCACCATGATAAAGTATTATTGAACCCTTTATATTTTAAGTGTGTTCCAAATGGATACATGTCGAGAAATTAATGCGAGAAGGCGACAAAAGAAGCATCAAAATGTAAACAATGGATTTCTATCCTATTTCTATTTCCTTATCTTAAACAATGATTTCTATTTTAATTTTATGTAATCCATTGATCAGCATGCTGTTTGTCACTTTGTCTCACAGGAAGTGGAAATGGCCAAATTTGAAATATTTCCAGTCCAAACTACAAGTCGGACAAACATGAGTGATGCCTTATTGAAACCTTTAGGATTTATCCGGTCTGCGGTCACTCGCTGTATCCCAGGAATTGGTCAGAAATGAAACATTGACGGGATCGCTGTGGTTTCATGCAATATTTGTTGTCCGGTTGTGATTTATTTTCTCAATTTATGAAAGCTGTTTTTACCTTATTTCTTTTGTAAAGTTTACAGTTTGTACTTAAGATATTTCTAAATACTAAAACTTTTTTTTTTTTTTACTTTAACTAAAAAAAAAATGAAAAATAAAAGTAAAAAAATGCTGCTTTCATGAAGTCGACTGTTAAATATTATTATATAATATTAGATATTATTATTATTATTATTATTATTATTATTATTATTACTAGAGGAAAGGAGGGGATTGTCGGATACAGTTTGGTTTTTTGAAATTTAACCTAAGTAAAAAGAGTTATAATTGGTATTACTTATTGTTAAAATAACCTTTGGAGTTCCTGCATATTGTGTAAAGGATATTAGGCCATTCCCATTATAAGTATTTGCTATATAGGTTATAGAACGATTATTAGCACTGAAAGAATGGGGAGGTAATGTCGGATACAAAAATCACCCTTATGTATGAAGTGCAAATGTGCATATAATTTTTATTCATATCATAAATAAGTAGTTATATATAGTTTCCATCAGTTTCTAATAGAAATCACACACAAATTGTTGACTGTACGCACCTGCACAATCGGCATGGTACCAGTCTTCACAGATAGTACATTGCACCCACTGTTCACCTTGTACATCGTCAGAGAATTTTCCTGAGCAATATGCACATTTTGCATCTTGAGTTTGTTTGTCAGCATTGTGGACATTAGTTGGCATACTACTGCTAGCATTGCTAGTTTTTAGATTTGTTTTAGTAGTATTTTTTTAGCAGCATTTTTGGGCATCTGTTGCGAGTATCCGAGATTAGCCGATTCCTCACGAACAAAATAACAAGTCATTTACATGAAACATATTGTCCGCAGCATTTCTACAGTTAAGGAATTAAGAAGCCCGTTCATGGTCTATCAAACAGTGCATTTTATGTTGGGCACATATATTAATAACTTGTAACCAAAAACTCATTTTACTTATCCTTCAAAAGTTTGATATTTGCAGAGAAATTGAAAATACGCTTTTCACACACAATGAAGCACTCAACAGTCATGGCTGCCCTTGCACATTTTTGCCTCGTTGTGGAGAACGTAATTAATTACTTTCACACCAGATAGCACCACTAGATTGACACGATACTTGAAATCCGACATTACCAGACCTATCCGACAATTCCCTCCCTTCCTCTAGCAGCAAAGCCTGTCGGACGGCAGGCATAAAAAAATCTGAAAAATCATTTTATTATCAACTATCAAATATAAAGTAAATGTAATCTAAATACTGTGCTAACTTGTGAATGAAGCTTCTATTGTAAAAATGGTTTTGAGTTTCGAAATCAACGTAAACAACTGAGTAAGTATGCCAAATTTCATTGAAATGGATGGAGTGGTAACAAAATTATTTGGTTTTGAACGTATGTTTTGTTAGAATTTCAGTTGTCGAGGTCAGTTCCCAAGAATAAAATTTCATGGAAACAACATGGAATGACACAATGAACGAATATTTTCATCCAATTTGAGTACCCTTGATTCAATGGTACCATTGAGAACCGTTGGATCTATCTTAATAGCTTAATTATATCGAGTTACAGACAGACAGACCAACTTAGCCAATTTATATATATATATATATATATATATATATATATATATATTTGATTCGGTTGATGATTTGATTTGAATTTTTTTTTTTAATGTTTATCAGACCTATTTAGGTGTGCTTCTTACCTGTAAACCTGTAATATAGGTTCTGAGAGTTTAATCTAAAGGATCATTTTCCACCCAAAAAGAAAAACGAAATACCAACCATATCTAAAGTTTAATTTATCTAAAGAATAATTATTATTTTTGACTCATAACGCCGAAAGGCATTTAAAACTCACCTTTGTATAATCTAAATACTGCGCTAACTTGTGAACGAAGCTTCTACGGCAAAAATGGTTTTGAATTTAAAAATCAGCGTAAAAAACTGTGTAAGTATGCCAAATTTCATTAAAATCGGTGCAGTGGTAACAAAATTATTTGGTTTTGAACGTATGTTTTCAGTTGTCTTGGTCCGTTTCCAAGGATAAAATTTCATGGAAACAACATGAAATGACAAAATGAACTAATATCTCATCCAATTTGAGTACCCTTGATTCAATGGAACCATTGTGAACCTTGGATCCATCTTAATAGCTTAATTATATCGAGTTACGGACAGACAGACAGACAGACAGACGAACTTAGCCAATTATATAAGTTGATTATTATTATTATTATTCAGTGTTAAAATTGAATAAATATTTCGAATTAAAATAATATGGATAAAATTGGAATCAAACCTATCATTCAATCTATTTAATATTAATTTTTTTTTTGAAAGATTTTAGAATATTCGCGTTTCCCAATTTTTATTTATCATCAGTTAAGATTAAACTCCGATATCTCCGAATACAAAATTGTTATCAAATTAAAAGTGTACTTTGTTAATACATGTAATATCTTCTTCCAATGTCTTCTTCCCTTGTTTAACTAACGTCTCCGACAATAACATTGGTAGAAACATGACTGGAGAACTATATTGGGTTACAATGTTGGATTGGCGGTATCGACTTAGTTTGCAGACAAATTAACTCAACTTTACGTAATAATATTTAATAGAATGGTCGAATTTTACAAGTTTATATTAAGAAGTTTAAATACGTTTATAACAAAATTAACAAAATAATGTAGTTTCATGTAGAATATTGTGCAGTATATTATTGTATAGTACAGGTTGCCCCCCCCCCAAAAAAAAAAAATAAAAATTAACCAAAATGACTGTACTAGTAGAGTGTGTGTAGTGTACAAATATTCAATGCACTGAACAAATATTCCAGCAGGATGGGGCAACATATCACACAGGTGGGGGAAATTTGGACTTCTTGAAGGCCACTTTTCTAGGATGCTTCATTTCCCACAGTTTCCCTATCCACCTCGGTCACCAGACCTGACGCCTCCAGATCAGTATGAATGAGGAATTGTTAAGGAACAATGTTTCAGAGACCTTACACCGAGAACATGTGTTGAATTGAAGGACAACGTTGAACGTGTGATAAGATGATTTCACAGGAAACAATGCAATTCATGGTGGCAGATATCGTTCAGAGAATGGAGCTATGTTTGCAACGTGATGGCAGACATACAAAGCATATAGTGTTACATCACTAAAGTGAGACATTCATTAGTACAGTGTGTAATTCTCTTGTGTTCCCTCGTGTTTCCATTTGTGCCACCCTGTGTAATATAAAATAGTGTAGTGTAGTAATATTTTACTAATAAGTAAATTCTTTAAAGAATTTGGAGAAATTACTTGAAAGATATATATACAGCAATATAAAAGAAATTTGGGAAACTGTAGTGTGGAAAAAAAAAACTAGCATAACTCAGAACATAAACTTTGGTTATAATAGCAGAATTAATTTTGCAGCTTCTAAATATGACTTTTCGCAGCTAATGAATACGTCTTTGTCTATCTGTTTTAATGTTGGTTACATTTTTTATTGTGTTTTTTTTTTCCTGAATGCAGACAGGTTTTTTTTTGCATAAGCCACATCATTTGCAAACAAACACATAGTGGGGATGTGGAGTCCCCTTTTGCAAGACACATTTACGTCGAAGTGGGTGAGGAATAATGTGTTGGCAACATTCCAGAGAATTCGGCAGACAAAATGGCATCCTTGAAGAGGAATTATTGAATTACGAAAGCGAAGGTCAAAGTCGGACGTAAGAGAAAGCGCATCCCGAAAGAAAAACATTAAAAAACGTGAAGCTTAATTCCTCGTGGGGGGAAAAAAATAGGGAGGCATGAAAATTGATGGGGCTGCTCGTTTCCGACGGATGGGTAATTAGGGTAAGGCCCATGGGTCGATATTTCAATTGGAATTAGTGATACATCATAATGGAACAAGAACCCGTTGGCAATATTGTTATTTTGCCTTCGTCAGAGGAATCAAGCAGCCATGCCTATGTAACATGAGTCGTCTGAGTAGATTGGGTATTTGTTGTCCGTTGCTTCTACTGTGCGCTGTTTTTTCTCATCATCTTTATTCTTCTTACGCAGACAAATCCTAAGCTCGTCCTTAGCTGTACAAACACACACAAAAAAGTCAGATCCTTTTTTGTCCATTTGGATAATGCTGAACATGTCAGTCTCTACAGCTAATGAACGGATAATATTTGAAAAGAAGTTCGAGAAATAATTTGAAGTCAACTTTCACCTACATCTTGCGTTGGTGTTGGTTTAGTTTTTGCTTTATTAAAATAATGCAAAAGCCTATCTATTTTTAATTGTAATTTCTAGCAACTACAAACAGTAGAAACTTTCTATTTCCTGCAGAAATTAACTAAACCGACATTATTACCTTCAATTGTTTAAATTAGATTCATCTTAATTATATTAAAACTCGCACAGGTATTAAGATGAATAAAAGGCATATTTGTACATTTTTTAAGATATTAAGATGTTAAGATTAACATTCCAATTTTATTGATAAAAATTAAAATATTATTTTGTATTATTTTATTTATTTTTTATTATTTTATGTTAACGAAATTAAAATTCGGTTGCATTTTAACTCAGTTAAAAAAACAAAAACAACAACAACCCAGAAAGGGTCTAGAATAGGAAAAATGGATATATCGTATCTTTTTAATAAAAAATGGGATCAAAATAAAAATTGTATTGTATATAAACGAAAACCAAAAGCTATAAAAGAATGTCAGTTTATCCATGTAAATGTCAAACACTCTGAACTTCATTATCCTTACTTCGGGATATTTACTTATATATTATCCTTTCTCTATTTACGAAAGCACGAATAATAAATACATATTGTTTCAGGCAAGATCATTTCATTATTCTATAAAAATTCTAAAACATTAAAATTGTATATCTGTAGATAAGACAGTTTGACAAAAATTACAGAATAGTTGTCACCACAATACACTGTACAATGAACACTAACTACAATTATGATAGAATCGTTCTAAATGAAAATCACAAAATTTTATTATTCAAAAAGTTTCAACAATATGAACTCTAGCAATATTATATTTTTCGTTGTATATCCCTTATACTAAATTTATCTAAAATTGAAAATCATACAGATATTGTATCTTATGTAATTTATCAGATTATAATTTTGAAGTTAGATTGATTAATATTTCAGATATTTTCTTTTTTTAGAAAAATCAGTATGCACAAATAGAAATTCGGAGATAAAAAAAAGCATTGGAAATACTGTCAACAATGGTGTAGTGGCACATATGCTTAAGGCTTATTGAAGACGGACGTGTGCTCAAGATATAGAACTTCGATAAGAATAACATGAACTTAGGAATTTTCAATTTAATCTCTTTAGCAAAAATATAAAACATTGATAATCAGGTTCGATCAGGTACAGCCTTGTTATGAACATTATGAAATGACTTTAAACCTGAAGAGAAAGGGAAGAAGAAATAGACAAACACAGGAAAGAAAGTAAACATCCAGGCCTGCTACGAGATTGAGGTATCTGAATCTGGGTTCGAACCCCAGCACGGGTATGGATGTTTATTTCCTTGCCTGTGTTTGTCTGCTTCTTCTTCATTTTCTGTTCAGGTTCGAAGTCATTCCTGAGGTGGTTTCCTGAGGAAATCAAAAGAAAAACCACCTCAGTAGCTATTCCAGATATATGGCAGAGAAGTGTTTCCACCAAGAAAGGGTTGACGAGAAAAGAATTGATAATCACAAGTTAGATGACATTAAAACATTTACTTAGAGGCTAATTGTAACAATCTTAAGAATTCTGATTTAGATGCTGCCGATGTCAACAAAAAAAATTAGTTCATTTTATGTAACAGAATTTTAAGTACGCATTTTTCATTATATGAATCCATTCGTCGTTTTCGCTAATTTGCAGTTTACAGAATAATTCTGAACTTTCAGGTTCACAATATCGTTTTACTTAAAAATTAATCCAGCTAAATAAAGGACTAAAAAAAACAAACAAACGAAATAAAAAGTTTTTGTTTTTTTTGTTTTATCTTTTCCACAGGTAAAATTGTTTATCTTTTGAGTCAGCAATCATAACGTCTTTGCCTGGGAAGGTAGCAGCTGTTTTGGCAAATTCAATCAATTGAAATGGAACAAATTTTTCCGTGATTTTACTATCGTCGCAGTAGCTGTGAAACACCTGCTTTCCATTCCCAAAGTGAGGGTGTTACTGTGCTGACCCATTTACTTGCAAACTGCTGATTTCATTTGTTGCTTTTGTGCTTCCAATGAATGTTTGTGAATCCTAATCCTTACACGCACCTCCTTCAAATTAAAAAAAAAATGAAAACATAAAAACATAGGTAATCATTTCTTGCCAACTGTCCCAAATCTTGTTTTGAGAAAAATCAATTCTTGTTATTCTTTGATCTTTTTTTGATTGAATTGATTTTTTTTTTGGGTGGGGGCGTAATTCCACAGAGAAAACCTTTATAAATCAGAATTAAAAAAAAAGTTTCCAAAAGAATCATTATTTTTTTTATTTTAGCCGATTTTTAAAATCGTTCAAAATCGTTCAATGAAATCTACACATTTGCAATATTTCTATATATTTTTAATTGCTCTTAATTTTGCTGACAGTAGATTAACTTTGCAAAAAATTTAAATAAGTCACTTAAATTTATTTAAATTAAGCAACTGCTTGGAAATGGACTGTTAATGCACTATTAAAACATTGATAAGAATTGATGTTTGCTGTCGTAGAGAGGAAATTCTTTCAATTCTAATGGTTTTCTATAAGAATTTGGAAAAGTTGTTTGAGCAAATTTCTCCCTAGAAATCGAAACACAGAAATTTTCAAATACATAAAAAATCTGATCATCATTTCTTTTCTATAAAAGTGCAGCAGGTTTCGAAAAGATGCCATCATTGGTTCAAAGTTGTTAAAAAAAGAAACACAGTATGAAATGTCAAAATGAATGTTATGAAGTTATTCAATTAAGTTACCGTGATTTTCCATTTATTATTTTAAATTTACTTTTTCATTAAAAGTTTGTTATTTCAATTAAATCAAAATTCCATTCGCAGTTGAAAATTTTAATTTTTGAAAAGTCAAAATTTTGATTTACTTCAACTTATGTTTAAGTCGAAAGGGTTTGATCTATGGGAGAATTCAGCGATCTATGGGAGAAAAATTGATGTATCAAAATTTTTGTTCAATTAAAATTTACCCCTCTATTAAAAAATTTCAAATTTCTGGAAGTTAAATGCATATTTATACAAAATACGATATCATCTCACCAACATCTCTTCTCAAAAATAAAGGGAAAAAAATCTTTCCTCCATAAAGATGTATGATAAGTTTCAAGAATATTCTTTCATATATTCAAAAGTTCTTAGCCTGGGCATGCATACACACAGACACAAAGATTTTATAAGCCTTCCTTATTATAAGCTGGCAGAAAATAGGCAGATAATACAAAAATCAACAATTTTAATTTTATGATGTTCTGCGTAGAAAAAAAAATGGATCCATATTTTTGGCAAGCCTTTATTTCCCTCCATCAACAATAGTCATTAATTGGTAATTAGCGAAGATTGAAAATGAGGAAGAAAACGAAAAACATTCGACAAGGTCATTAAGCGTTTATTGTGATGTAAATGGAAAATGGAAAACATAGTCATCACTATTTCATTGTCCTCATTAAAAAGATTATGAAAAATAAAGAAAAAAAATCTGGAGAAAGAGTGCGGGAAGGTGTAGATACTTGTAAGCAAATTGAAAGATTGGTTGACATTCATATGCAGATTTCTTTACACCAATTTGAGTTTATTCAAAGTGTTATCTAATTTTTGGGGGGGCGAATTTTTTTTAGGGAATCAGAAGTTTTTTAAATTGTAATTTTTTTTGATAATTGTAATCCCCAGGGAGTGCTGAGAGCAGTCTATTTGGGCATTGCAGATTTGTTTTGGTAGAATCTATGTAAATACGAAATCTGTATGACGAAATTCATCACGTGACGGATAGACGAGACCATCCTTTCGCAAACATGTCTTACGGGAGTCAGTAACGATCATTATTACAAATGTAACAGCCACAAAAGTAACAAATCAATGTTATTGTTAACGTCTCCTGACACTTTATATCCTATTAGGGACTGTGATTAATACTTTTAGATACCTGCAAGGTATCCCGGTCGGCTTCCTTTGATGTTAAATCGGGAACCCATTAAACAGAAGTCCCTGTCTTCGACAGAGGAAAGCCAGTCGTAAAATTCACAATAGCACCGACCAGTTCCAGGACTCCGCGATAATTTAATTCGGGCTTGTTGCCCGACCCCGGCACGGAGACCGACTTGTTCCCCCGCGCGTTATGGCTCATAAAGCGGCATTTGCATCTCAGCGGACGGGCACATACTCGATCATTCACCGTTCGGCAGATAAGTAATTGCCACACGGGGGTAATGTAAAAAGAAAGAAAGAATGAGATCGGAGTCGAATTATACAAAGAACAACGAAAAAGGATTAATTAATAACCCAATGAAGAGAACGAAGAGAAAATAAAATAATAATAAAAAAAAATACTGGAAATACGTCATTTCTTGGTAAATTTAAATATCATAACACATCTCGAAAACAAAGATACAAAGTAATTATAAAACATGAAAAAATAAAACATATAGTATAAATATATTTAATTCTTTGTTTTTATTTAAATTTAAAAAAGTATAAAATTTTTTAAGAACAAATGTCTTTTTTATTTGTTGATTTGTTTATATGACTATTTGTAACATATCACTCTAAAACGTTGGGCGACTTAAATTTGGCACTTTGGGTATTAATAGCAGAATTTAAAAAATAAGCACACTTATTTTGGTCTCTCACCATCTCCAATCCTTCAAAATGGCCCCTGAAATCCTTAAATTGAACTACTTTAAAACTTGATACAATGCTTTGTGTACAAAAACTATTATTGTCGCGGCGAAAGTTGGACCCGCAAACATATTATCATTGACTAATTTCTCCAGTATCAATGCCGTAAGCTCCGCAGAAAATATCAATCTCAATTATCACCAATTGGAAATATCAAAAATCTCACATACATCTTCTTGAAATCGACGAGCAACGTTAAGAATAATTTCCCTACTTGATTTTTGAGACCTTTTCCTCGTCGAAATGTTGAATGTGAATCAACGACCGCCATTTTCTCTTACATTTGAATGTGACCGACAGGCCAGGAAAGGAAAATCTATCATCTGCGTTGCATTCTGGGAGGTTCATCTTTGGCCGTACTGATAATAATTGTATTCATTTTGGTCTCCAAACCGCAGCCCCTTCCTCTCTGATTTTCTCTACATTACGGATAGCTGAGCATATATTTAGTTTTATTAAGTATGGCATGAATAAATAGATAGATTCGCTGGAAATAAATGTCTGACACGTAAACATCTTTTAAAAATTAAAAAAAAAAAGTTATACTACATGAAAAAATATTTACTTATTTTACAAAAGGCATTAATTATCTAATTCTTCAATAAAATGAACATATCTATATTACGAATGATTGAATATGCGAAGTTGTATTTATTCACCTTGAAGTTTTCTTCTTTTGTCTTTTTGTACTCGTATCACTCTAAAATGACTAGACTGGTTCCATATTTTTAAGGAAGTGTTAATTATTGCATTCTAACTTTAAATTTAAAGAGTACGAATAATTTGGCATTCTCCTCCGCCAGTCGCTGCATGTTCAATCACTAAGTGGATAAATCTACCAAGATCTAAAACTACTATTATTACAAAGTAAGTTATAATAATAACAGTTAGATATTATTATTGTTATTATTATTTATTAATCTCACAAACAATAAATCAAAGCTGAACTTTGAAAATAATTCTTGGTCAAAACTAACACCTAAAATACAAAAGGCCACTGAAGTGAAAACACACATCGACTTCATTTTCAATTATAAACATAAGGATTGGCTTAAATATATACGGTATTTACAATGTCAGTGATTATGGAAAAAAAGAATATCAGTATGACAAACATCGAAGTTCAATGTAATATAAATTGAAGGTAGAAACAAATTATAGAAAACAGACAATGAGATAAAATAAGTGAACAATTTTTCGTACGAAAATCATTTGACATTTATTGGTAGATTCAATTCAAATCTTTGTGTAGATTGAACCCACGATACACTGAGATTTTCAGTGAGATTATAGTTTCGAAATCCATTGCAAATTTTGTCAGTTATAACTACGGTGCTCAGACGAATCCATTAATGAAGATAGGGGAATAGCATCAAGAGCTCTTTAACTAGAGCAGAATATAAACAGGAATGCATAAATTTCAGAGATAATTAAAATTTTTTTTTACATGAATTAATGCTTGGGTAATAGTTATTTAACGTGTATATTATTTACATGATTATGAAGTTTTACCTTAGAATAATCGTCTAAATATTTCATCATCATCATCGAGTTGTACAGCAGTAAATACATATATCAAATCACAATTAAGACCTTTTTCTAAGATATCTCTCAAGATTCTTTTGGTTCAACATACAGTCAGACCTCGATATAAGGTCACCCCTTGGGACCTCGCGAAAGTGATCTTATAAGCGGGTTGACCTTATAACCGATTCGTATGCATTTATCAATAAATAAGCATTATATAAATACAGTATAACTCTTTATAAAATTTAATACGTACAAAAATATGAGTTTGTTAGGTTATAATGTTTTTAATTTAGTTGAACCAATTAAAATAATGGAATCAGAAAGAAATTATTTCTTAAAAATTTTAATTCAGAATAAAGTTATATACATATAGTACTAGTACACTCAAGCAAAGTACTGATGAACAACTGACCTTACTTGAAATAATCCACAATACAGAACTGTCGCGATTTTGGTTTCATCTTTTGTACAATGTTTTCAAAGTTTTGTATTTTCTGAAAATTTAATGCTCTGAGTGCTTCTGCTTGTGTCACTGCTTCACTTTCACTTTCACTGTCGTTATCCTCACTTTCTAATGCACTGGAGTCTAAAACTTGCGAAACAGTTTCGGAAATCGAAGCTTCAGAAGTGGTAGCAACTTCATCATCAATTCTCACATATTCACTTTCCTTCCACAGCACAGCCGCGATTTCTGAGATCTTGTATTAACACAGGTAAAGGAATATCGTCTTCATCATCTTTTTTTCTAGAATTTGAGGGGATGAAGTGCTTTGTGAAAAAGTTGTCCCCTCCGTCAGTAAGAGAAATGACGCCGATTAAAGATCGTACCCACGGAAAAATTCTTGGAATTGAATCAGTGTGGCACTGAAATCACAGACAAAAGTGACCTGATATGTGATTACGGTATTTAAGACCTGACCATATATCTGATAATCCATATCAAAGAATTCCTATTCAATCAGCCGGGACTTCAGAAAAGTGACCTTATATGTGGGTGACCTTATATCGAGGTCCGACTGTATTTTTATATTGTAATTTACATTGTAATTGTAATTAAGTTGTTACATTAACTTAAATAAATGGCAAACATTAAGAATGAATAATGTATCGCTAAGTTTTACGGATTACTGCTCGAAAAAGAAGTCATAAAATAATTTATTTCATTTGTAAGTTACGTCAGTACATTCCGGAAAAGTAGCATGACAGAACAAATAATAACAGTACGGAAAAACAGCAGAATTTATGATTGAAATCATAAGTAGAAATCTTGATAGCTGCATAGCTGTCTTTAAAGAATATTATCCAATCATATATTATAAGATTAAATTCTTGTAAATTTTATCTTGAAGGATTTTGATGAAATGGAGTGAAGTTTCCATTTTGAGGTGCGAGAAAATGATTTAGAAAGGTCTCGATTTCGAGAAAAGTCATTAGGGCCTAAATGATTGATTGGAATCTGGGTACCAGGTTAGTGTCTACAGTGTTTTTATTTTATTTTATTCTTAATAAATTCGTGTTAAGTGCGTTTCTACGTGTAATAAAATAATAATTATTATTATTAAGTAAATTATTATTTTATTACAGATAAAAATAATAATTTTATTTTTATCTGTAATAAAATAATAATTTACTTAATAATAATTTACTTAATAATAATTTATAAAATATTTTCCTTTTCAACGTCGTGTGTATTCACTGCAAAGCTGTCAATTTTACCGAAAGGGGGTTAAATGACCAGGTGCTTGTCTACAGTGTTCTTACTTCAATTTCGTTTTATTTTACCGAACAAAGCTCGATCTTCCACAAACTCATCCCAGAGGAAAAAAAGTCAGAACAAACAATTTTAGAATTGTGGTTAGTCTACCTAATCCTTCCATCCGTCTGTGATCACGAAACGTCCATAAAAACTACAATATTCTAAGATCTAATATTGCTGATGTCTTATTAAAAAGAGATAGCCTATCTATTGATTTGATAAGATCAACCCCTTAAGAAAAAACCTAAGAAAAGAACAGCATTTAATCCCTTATCGTTAAAGCACGGTAAAAAAACTATTTACAAAGATTATATTTTCATGATTAGATAATTAAATATGACCTCCATATTGATTTTGGTAGTGAAGGGCCCAGAATCACGAATATGCTTTGAAATCACCGTTTTACTATAAATAAACTCTTTTTGCATAGAAAGACGAAACAAAATTAACTTTACATTACCCATTATTTTTTTTGGAATATTAATTTTTTAACCCTTGAAAAGTTAGCCCACCAAAAGTTATACCTTGTTTCAATTTAAAGTTTATGCAGTCGTCAAACCGTGGGTATAAATAATATCGACAATTGGATATTCAATATATATTTTCTATAATTATAAACAACCAAAATAAAAGGAAAATTTCTTGTGTAAAGTCTTCCAGCAAGAAAAGCATGATAGAGTGAAAACTGCAGTTGCATGTGACCTACATTTTTACTTTTATTTCGGTTCCGGTTTTATGATCACAAAAGTCCGACTGTGCCAAAAAATGTATTCTATTGAATTACGGCACACATACTGAGATATTAAATAACGATCTAAATTTCATTAATGGCTCCCTGAAGCCTAGAACCAGAAAGGTTTCGAGCCAAAAATAGAGGAAAAAAATCAAGGAAAAGAAAAATATATTTTTTGTAGAAGTAAAATAATAATAAAAAAAAAAAACAGAAAAATCTCCAGAAAGTTTGAAACAAATGATTATATAAAAAAGTGATTTTTTTCCCTCTTCTTATTTTATTAATGAATAAGAAATCACCAAAGACATCAAAAATTGTCGTCTTTATAATAAAAATTTAAAAATACATTTTCGAAATCTTTTGCGATTTCCTTGTCAATCCATTGACAATTCTTATTCAATTAAATGCCAGTTTAACATACGTTAAGCTTTCATTTAATTTTCAGTAATATTTCTAGTAATATTTCTAGAAAACAATGTGGTATCTCCGAAACTTTGGCATTAACTAAAATTCAATATTAAAGTAAATTAAAAAGGAATGTGCTGGTTTTCTAGTTAATCTTATGAATGTTGTGGGTGCAGCAAGTGGAAAAGGAATGACTATTTATAATTAAAATATATCTAACATTTGCATTCCAGCAAACTCTTACTTTCCACGCTTCTTTGATCGTGAACTAAAAGATCGACACCGAAACAGAGGTCAATGATTCTGTCGTCGAGAGAAGACGATGCGTCCCAAAGTGAATGAAAAAAGCCACTGATATAAATAACTCAAGTGCTGGCATTGAAAGAAAAACAAAGCAAAGTAAAATGTTTTTGAGTAAATTAATAGTTTCCATCTTGCATTATTAAAAAAAACATTTTGAAATCTCAAGTCCAGACACTGTTTCATCAGTGCTTGTATTAATAAGAATGGAACAATCTAGAAAAGTTGCGATCAGGCCCAGAGGACCGCGCAATGCAGCTGGAGGGTAGGCTCCAGTGTTCAGAACCTACGGGACAAAGTTGAGGACGGGGGGTCGGCCCGTCGCTCGCCCGCCTTTAACTCCCGGGAAAGAAACCGGGTACCCATTCTATAGAGGGCTGGGTAGACCCTAGGGCCCGTTTGGAGGAGAAAGAAGCGTGGAAAAATTCCCGTCCTCCGCCGAGGCCGGGAATCGAACCCGTCACCTCCAACCCGCAGCCAAGCGCCCTTACCCACTCGGCTACCGGGCCCACAAGAATCTAGAAAAGACCTTCGGAAACAACAGGAAGTAAGCATTTAATACACAGCTTTTTACTCATAACTGTAAATTTGGCAGATATACTATTCGTACATGCCAAGTCCAAGAATCGAACCTAATTTCATCCACCTGATAGGCCAATGCTTTCACCATTAAGGTTACTTCTGAATGGAGAGTTACAAAGATACACAATGGACAAAACAATTAATCCTTCAACTAACAAAACATCAAAAATAAAGTAAGAATAAAAAGGGCTCATTAATCAACCAACGCTTGCATTATGCTTAGCTTGGTAAAGATTAATTCACTAAAAGTTAAATGTGATGAATTACTATTCAATTTTTGAAGCTCCGTTGTCAAATGTGGAGTATTAACTGAACTGTTTAATATTAATATAATTTTAATTTATTAATGTAAGCAAAACAATGCACAATATGAAAACAGCAACAGAACGTTCTAATTGTAATAAGCTGATTTAATTCTAAGCTATTTATATTTTCATTTGTAATACAACTCTCTTTCAATTTCCATTCCATTTTTCAATCAATCTTAATTACGCTTCAATCAAATTAATACAAATGAAACCGGATCTCTTGTATCAAAACTGAAAAAGAGGAAAATATATTTCTGTATTGAATTACTCAGTGTATGATACTCTTCTTGATTTTGAAATGCTAAGCGCGAACTTTAACCCGACACCCAACCATTGGAAAATTGTCTGCACGAGCTTGGAAAGAGAAATTAAAATTCATACAGGTTACACGATCACTCAAAGCTTATGGACTATTCATTTATTAAATTATCGATTTTTAACGTGAAATAGAATCCTTGCACCTCATTTAATGAATAATAATTAATAACCATTAGAATTGCCAAACAACTTCACTCAGTAAACGTAACTTTCATTACTAATTTAAATTATAAACCAGTATTTTTCAGTTATTCTTGATATAAACACAAATTATCACAATAAAGTAACACGGCTGTGATAAAATATTTCAGTTTACGTAACAGATCATATGAAGTGAACAGAATTTTATTCTAAAGGTTCACTTTGCAAGGCTTTCAATCACGTCACGATTTTATGGATATTTAATAGTTTCGGCTATCGATATATTTGGATCTTTACGAGAAATCAAAAGTATAAGGTATAATAATAATATATAAAAAAAAATCTGGAAATCAGCTGGATTTTTTGAAACTTTTCTAAGGTTCCCCTTAACTAAGAAAAAAAACTATAGTAAAACATTTGTAAAAATAAAGTTAACCGTGCATGTATTAAATTAAAAACATAAATTATAGTGCACTATTATAAAGGATACCATGAGCTATCACTGATTGGAATCAGGGACGGTTGTTTCTGACTTATTAGTCGTCCTCAGTCAGATTTATCCTCGATGATAAGATCAGAGTGCGGGCAAAAGTTAAGGATCCCACCTCTGCTATCCTAAGTGGTTCCCAGCCACAAACCCAACAAACTTTTTTTTTATTTTAAAATATTTGTATTTGTAAGTTTATGCTTGTATTTTAGTATTTCAAGTTTTTCTGTCATTGGAGAAAGATGTAGCGAAAATGTCCTTGAAGGAAATTAAAGTCAAATTTCCTTAATTTTTGTTTTCTTTTCATCTATCTGGGTCCGGTAGCCGAGAGGTAAGTGGCCGAGTGGCAAGCGACTACGAGTTGGAGATGGTTGTTGGTTCAATCCTCGATCTCGGCGGTATCGGAATTTTGCCACGCTAAATTCTCCTCCAAACGGGTCCTAGACTCTGCCCATTCATCAGTAGAATGGATATCGGGTTTCTTCCCCGGATATACAGGCGGGCGAGCATTGGGCTGCCCACTCGACCTCATCTCAGTCCAGGGTCAATGAAATGCTGGAGGCTTACCTTCAGCGCCCCGATTGATCATCGTGGGATCCAATAGGATAAACCTACAACACCTACTTTTCTCGGATAGCTATCAGGTTCTTTCAAAAAATACATTTTAAAATGATTTCGAAGATTTCCTGTTTTCCTAGGAATAAGAAGTTAACAACTGTAGGAATCTGAAGATAGTGTATGTGTGGGTGTAATATATCCTCAATAATTTTTACTACTGGATAGATCTTCTTGAAACTTGGCTTGCTCATTCAATGACTAGAGACAATTTAACTACTACATTTGAGATCTTTTCCGAGTGGATCCTTGTCCAAAAATTTCCACAGAAAAGTATCAGAAACGAAAAAAGGATATCTAACAATGAATATTAATCCGTTTATTTCCTAAAGGAATTTCCGAGAGTTTTGTTAAGATTAAAATTAATGGGCTTTAAGGAACTGATTGTTAAATTCATACAGAAAAACTATACAGAGGAAAAAATATGAGCCTTTGTAAATTTTAGTACCACAAAACAGTGGCGTACCAAAGCCTTTGGGGGCCCGGGGCGGGAGTTGTGGATGGGGGCCCCCTAGTTTGACTTTTACAACCAAAAAAAAAAAAAAAAAGGTCCTCTTGTCTGGATGGGGGCCCCTAGTCTGACTTTTACAACCAAAAAAAAAAAAAAAAAAAGGTCCTCTTGTCTGGATGGGGGCCCCCTCCAAGGTGGGGGCCCGGGGCGGACCCCCCCCCCCTGGTACGCTACTGCCACAAAATATAAACAAAATATTAACTTTTAATTGTGTTTTCTTTTGGAGGGAGGCCACTTCTGGGAGCAAGAATGGTTTCCCTTATCACTTTGCACTATCTGAGCAAATGTGAGTGGGTCTGGCTAACAAATCCACTCAAAGGACGAAACGGCCGTCCCAGACTCTCACCGATGAAAGCTCAGATATTTTTATGTTCTGTGTCATTTCTGTATTCTTTTATATTAATTTCTGGCACGTTAAACCTTTTGTTTAAAATACAAGCTCTTTCAAACTTTTCATTTATTTAAAACTGAATAAATCTGCGAATTAAAGTTATCCAAATATCCTATAACAGCTATAGGACATTCAATTCTGTTATCGGAGAAATGTGATGTATAAAAGACAGACAATAAAAATCCCGTAGAAAAGCATTGGAATCTAAATAATGGATTTCTATCCCATTTCGGTTAATACCTCATTGTCTTAAACAAAGAATATTAAAGCTTTAACTAATAATTTAGTGAAAGTAGGCTTTAGGTTCATTCTAACATCTTGTTTAAAAGCCCCTACCCCCTATCCTTAAATGGTCAATTTCTAGGATCTAAGTTGAATCTTTTTCTGAATAATATTGCTTAAGCCTGAAGTTTTCTGCAATGTCATAAGGAAGCGCGAGGCCAAAGAGTTAGTGAACCACTGATACACACACACACTCCAAAACAGCTGTATTTTTTTTGCAAACCCCACTGAAACTCATTCGAACTTTAAAATTTATTGCAAGCAAATAGAACTCAGCGATCGAATAATAATCTATTATGTCTTTGAAATAACTCTTGCCCGTCCAGTCCAATCAACTAAAATGAATGGAGGATCAATAGTAATTCATGTAGTGAGATATAAATTACAGAACGATTTAATTGTCAATAAAGGGATAATCATTCGCAGGCTTTGGCTAGAGAATTACGCACAAATATATATCTATATCAGGCTTTCATTGTGTTAATGCCAATACTGCACTTTTAAAACCAGCCTTACTGTGAATGGAATTTAATATATATTTTCGATTTGCCTGTTGTTCAGTCTGCTATAAAACAATATTAGAGATATAGGTTGAGACTAGGTGTTTACTAGGTGATATCTCAGAACAGCTGTTTCACGCTTAATTTGCGATCATTGTGAGTAGCCACCAGTATACAACAAGGTTTCAATACCGAGGGGAATGATATAAATTAAATAGAATGATACCTCCACAAATCGAAACTAAAAACAAGAAATACACATTAAAAATAAAATGAAGAGATTCATGTACTGGCCTCCACCAGCCTCAATGAATTTTTTATGCGTATTTAAATAAAATTAAAGCTCGTAAAAACATAAAAACTTACTTTTTGTTTTCAGTTTATATTTGTGCAGGTGCCATTTTTTTCTTATTGACAATGTGAGAGCTCGAGTCTTACCTGAGGTCTTGATTATTAGATAGGGACAAATAATTCTTGAAAGAAATGAAAGTTTATTTTGCTTAAAAAATGTTTTCTTTTAAATCGTGGAAAACAGCAAACGAAAATTTTGTTTATTTTTCAAATTGTACAGTAATTTCTGCTGAATATGAATATAATGGGAAACTACCCCAGTATCTTTCCCCAGGTGTTTCTGGGAGCTCCACGTGACAGAATTGGATCTGTCTCCGGACAGTATACTATGGATGGATGGATGGATGGATACGAATATTTATAAATAATAAAAAAAAACCCCACAAATCAGAGATAGTATGTCGTTCATAAATATGCTTACCAATTCTCAAGAAGATGTATTCATTGATTCAAAAGAAGTGGCGAAATACACAAGAATCGGTGACCCATTCTCTTCTGACACTTAATTCTTCACATTAAATTTAACTAATGGAAAAAAAGAAATCAAATGCAAAGAAGAGATGCGATCTTGAAATAAATACGTATACTAAGCTGCAAGAAGATCTGTTTAAAAGTTCTTAGATATACACGCTCAGATTCGATGATATTAAAAGCTGAAAGATAGGAACGAATAAAGAAGTCTGGCTTAATTTAATTTGATATTACAGCTTTCAATTATGATTCCTTAATGACAAAAGACAGGGAAAATACATGTACGTAAATTAAAACCTCTAGCGTAGGCGTACCATTAGTGACCACTTGAAGATGGCACATTGTATCATTAGTGAGAACATCACCAATCACATTATAATTAATTGGATCTTCCAAAACATTGTTAAGCTTTGCTCCCGGAATCTTCAACAGCTTAATTTCGAAGTTCAACATCAAAGAAGCCACAAAGATTGTACAAACCACACACCGCCCACGCAAGTAAGACAGAAATTATTATTATCCATTACTCTGAATAAACATTAATTTTATAAAAATTAAACAAACATTCATTAATGAAATTTACGTTCAAAAGTTTATACAGAAATAGTGAAACAGAATTCTTCTACTATCTGTTTCTTTTTTTATAATTTCAATAAGTACTTCCTGAAAGAACTTAAAACCTACTTTCTTCTTCATTTTTTTTCCTTATAAAAAATAATTAAACATTACATCAATTTAAAAAATTAAATTTTATACAATATAGGATTACTAGCAAAAATTTCCATTGTTTAAGATATCAATAGAAATGTTACGATTCTAGAATTAAGAAAAAGAATTTTTGTCATAATTTTGCGCTGATTTGTCGATAAGGACCCACAAGGAAAACCTTTAGATCGTTACCGTCTTTTGTCCTTAAATGTGCATGTCTAGTTTTAAGATTCATCCATCAGTTTAAACGTTGCGTTGCTAGGATAGAAAGGGACAGAGAGGTACACACAGATTGAATAATCAGACTTATTGGGAATTAGGCCAAGAGCTGGTTTTGAACAAAATAAGATCAACATATATTTTCAGCCATTTAAATTGGAAACCATTAATTCAGTTGTGAATATTGCAACAGCCTTTTTAGTCTTCTGATAAGGATCAGAAGACTAATATTCCCGTTTTGTCTGTGGACAAGTATCATTAAAATATCATTAGCAACAATCACAACAATCGCAACAATTGCATATTTGAACAATCGTATTTATATACGGCTCTGTAACAATCACAACAATCAAAATAATCGCAACAATTGCGCCTTTTGCATTCGCAAAATTAAAGCAATATCAATTATATTTTCTTAAACTTATCAGAAGACATTGCGAAGCATTGTGGTTGGTTTATTTATGTAACTTATAATGTAATGTGGAGAGTGTGGGTGGCTTGACAGCCGAGCACAGCGACCTGAAAGATCTATTGTGCTATGCCACGGAAATAAGGACAGACGGAGAGAAAGACTGAGAAAGGATGGTGTGAGAAATGCAGGGGAAATGGGAGAACCCCGGGAAAACCTGCCCAGCGCGGATCGCCACCATCAACGAAACCCACATGAGAACCGAATCTCGGTACTCAGAAGTGTCTTAAGCCCGTTTTACATTTACCATTTCACTCGCCATAAATGCAAGCCATAAACGCAGGCAATGTCAGGGTAGATTGCGAGTGATTAGTGTATTGCTTTACACTTACCATAACGCCTTCCATCACACGGAACATTTACACTTCTCAATTGTCAGCATGCCTACGTTTTATTTAAGAAAAAAATAGCATTGATTTATATAAAAACCATTTAGTCAATACATCGGATAGGTGAAAGAATATTTTTAATTAATTAAAATAGGAAATATTCATGTTTTTTTTCATCGTTTTGTGTTTTTTGTTTTCAGTTTCGATAAATAATTCAGTCTCGTTAAATCTCGATCAACGACGATATCTTTTCGAGATCTCGGTCGCTGTCGATTCAAATTTTCAAGCCGAAATTCTGAAATGATTTTGATTAATAATGTAACATTTTATGAAAGCATCCACGAAAACATAAGGAAATGATGCCCTCCGATCGTGAAAATCATTTTTGTAATCGGTAATTTCGAATAAATAGATACAAATCGATTGGACTTCCAAGTTCTACAATTCGTCACCATGTTGGTGTGACATCTCGCCATCTCGGATGGCGCCATTTCTTCGAAGATAGCCCCTGCGCTATCTATCACCATCTGTTCGACATGTGTGATGGCGAGCATTAAGGCGAGGTTATGGCGAGTGAAATGGTAAATGTAAAGCGGCTATTAGCGACATCACGAACCGCGCGGCCCCTGTGTAACTTAATATAGGCAAGTAAAAGACCGAAAAAAATCCGGACTGCTCGGGGACTGGATCCATCCGGATATTCGGGTTTACCGGATTCCCAGGCAGTACTTTTAAAATTCAAATTTAAGATGAAGTAAAGATGAGAGGACTAGGTAATAATGGCAGTTTATTCATTAGCAAGTAAGCAGGCTTCACATGAAAACAAGCAGTTTCAAAGAAAAATAAAAGTCAGGATTTGTCAAAGGTGTGAGCATAAAAATTTTTACCATAAAAAAAAAAAAAAAAAAAAAAAAAAAAATGTTTGAAATCATGAAAAAAAATTATTTACAAATAAAAGTAGAAGTTAAATATTCTATATAAATTAATTATTTATTTTTAGTTTATTAACGAAATATCTTTATATAAAATAAATAAAAAAATCAAAGAAATTTTTATTCATTCTTTTATTCACTTCTATTACGTTTTTTAAACATATTTTCGTATATATCTTGTTTACGACTTTATAGTTTTTTTATGATAAAATTATTATGTGCTCGCATGACGTCTTGAAGACTGAAAATGTCTTGTTCCATAAATTTAATTTCATGGACTCACTAAAGCCCATTAAATTTAAAAAGTTTGTGAATTTTCGGCATCCGAATTTTCGGACTTTTACTTTACCTAAAATAGGAACGAGTTAAATGAAGTATCAAAGGAAAAGCGAAGGTTGGAGACAAACGTATTCGTGCTCATATTTTAACTTAGATAATAAATTAGTATCAGAACAAATTTAAAGAAAATCCGTCCAGCCGTTTTAGCGTGGCTGGCATAAAAACAAAGAAGAAAAATGTTCAATTGACGAAATGGAATAATGTAAACACCCGAAAATAACACAATCCTCAAGCACAGATAGGTCCAATAAGCCTTATTTAACTTAGGGAAATTCAGCAAAAAAAATTAGTGAGTCTTAACTTTTGAATTTTCGCTTAAAACGTTTTTTTAATTGTATTTCATTACGTTATTCCTAAAATATAAAATAGGAAATTTTAGCTGTGCATATAACCGTCCACGTGGCTTGTACAGCGAAATAACAAATTAGACAACAGTAAAAGAGATAATGCACTCGCTGCGGGGACAAACTCGAAACATGATCTGATAAAACCGAATACTTGAAAATGAAATTTAATATTGCCTAAAGAAGCTTTCAAGTAATTGGGTAAATGGAGGCAAATTAATGTTAAAATGATGCCCCGCAATTTAATATCAAGAAAACACAATTAGTAAGGGCTATATAATGGATTATTATTATTATTATTATTATTTTAAATATACAAACAATTAATTATTTGTTTTTTAATTGCTTAATTAATGAGGATTACTGAGAGATAAGATGACCGGAGTTATATTCTGATAAGAGAAGCAGGAAACAAACACAGCAAAGAAAATCAACGTCCATGCCAATCTCGGGATTAGAACCAGGATCCAGGCACATTTCTAAGATTGTCTTTAAAACGGCTCCTGAATGTCAACTTTTATTACGTAATACTGTAAAGAAACCCATTAATGTTAGATAGAGAACTTCATGAAAAAAAGGGTTTAATTAAAATATTTAATATACATACTAAATGTTTCGCAGTAACGAACTGCATTTTCAAGTGAATAACATTAAAAAAAAATAACATTTTTCTTAATGTTATTCACTTGAAAATGCATTTCGTTACTGCGAATCATGTAGTATATATATTAAATATTTTTATTAGCCCTTTTTTTTCATGAAGTTCTCTATGAACTTTTATTATTAGTAATGATTTCTTATTATTATCAAGGTGAATAAGTGTAGGAAGTTTTCTGCAAAGTCTAAAATGTTCTCACTGGTTCTTATTTTATTTTCGATAAACACATCAATATTAAAGGATATTTACAAAGATGGTGATTGGTTTAAAAGTAGTCACGTATTTTTGTAATTAAGTAATTTGTGTCAGAAAGAACTGTTAAATTAAAAAATCAAGACAAAATCCAAGGGCTAAAATTTGATTTAAAAGTTTAATGGATAAAATTCAACAGTTGGTGATTAAGAAATGACAGAAGTTGTTGAAAGTACTTGAATCTCTTCTTTATCTGACTTTCTTTTTATTTGGAAAAATACTATAAATAAAAAATCTCCTCTTTGTCTTTTCAGTTATGTCTGCTAATTACAAATAATAAAGGTTTTCTTCATTTTTCAGGAAAAGCTTAATTGTATCCATATTGCTTATGACAACAGAGACGAGAAAATTTCAGAGTGGGCAGGACACTGTATCAGGAACAATCATTGTCCTGACCCCATTGTACACATAGTCTTCCATGTTAAAGACGAGATTAAAAGATTCAAATTAGAATCTAGTCTTATAAATAGTTGTGAATGCATTAACAGAAATAAATCTCTCACAGTAAATGCGGTCTCACTAAGTATATTTAAAAAATCGATAGCACACAACAAGAGAATCAAAGAATTTTTAATTTTAAAGTAATCCTCGTCAGGTTACTAATTGTTTTAATTAACAATAGGATGTTATTGTTGTGATTAATTAGGATGTTATTGTATATAATAGACACTAGATGTCGAATGATAGTTTATTTAAATCATTTTCTGTAATTATTACAATCATGGTGAATAATAGATGCAAGAAGTCGGTTGATACATTTGTTTTTTTGTAATTGTTACAATTTGCTTTGCACCATCATGATTATTTGTTTTTGTAATTATTCGATCATGTTTTGAAAGAGAAAGGGAGATGTTTCTCTTTTCTCTTTATTTTCCTGTATTAAGTTTTATCCTGAAGAAGACCCGTCATTGGGCTGAAATATAGATATGATGTTTTCTAAGATGAAGGAGTGGTTTTATTTCTGTACTTTATATTTTTCAGAAGATTATAATATTATCGTGAGGATGAGATTGTATCCATATTATTTTAATATGAAATTTTAATTTTAACATATTGCAGCTCATCCGGTAAGAGGATTAATTCATTGTGTAAGATATCGAAAGATGGGAATTTTTCTCATCTTTTTGCACTAATCTCCCGAGAAGGACCTATTTGCAAAAGATATCACCTATAAAAGTTAGTTCGTTCAAGTCCTTAAATATGGTTACCAAGTTTCATGAAGATCTATCCAGCCGCACAAAAGTTACTAACAGAGAGGGAAATACAGACAGACATACACACACGGACTAACTGATTTGATAAGCCATAACTGCCTAGAACATAAGTTAACAAAAATAATAATTCATTGCATTGTAACATATCTTTGAATTCTGTTAAAGCCACATGTAGAAATGTAATACAACTGCTACATGTAACTCAGAATTGCCAACAGAAAATTCAGTCCAGTTTTGCAAAAACTTTCTTCACATTAAAGCATTGTGCTGAAACACACAAAAAAGAAAAAACTTAAAGAAGATAAGGTCAATAAACACAACTCTTAGTATACAACAACAAAACACATTCAATAAATATACTACTATTTAGACGTATTTAAGTTATCAAGACACATTAAGTGAGGAGCATTAAAGCCCATTTTTAGATATTAGCAACAGATATCTTTAAGGAAAGTTACTTTCTACAGGAAGTGACACCAACAATAATTCAATAGTGCGTTTTATTATTGGGTCATAAGGCGCTATTTTATTTGTTACCTTTACAATGCGCTACAACTGCTATAAAAGCCCTATCAGAACGATAAAAGAAGCAACAAAATGAAGAAAAAACTACAGATAATAGATACATGTTTGCCTAAAGATATAATAAGACATTACCGAGTAGAAGATCTTCCATATTGAAGAATATTGGTTCAATTTAATGGTTATTTATTGCTCCTCGTTAATCTTGGATTTTTCTATCGACTTTTCTCTCTTTTTATTGTCGTCTTTAAGCAGAAAAAAGAACTTAAACCGATCTTGATGGGCTATTAAAACAAAATCGCCCCGTGGCTACAATTTTCAAGAGATGAAGTAGGGATTAAACTGAAGGCTTCTTTGGGAAAGAGCTAATAAGGCTATTTGATATTCTAATAGCTTCTAAAAGAATAAAAAGACATGATTTTTTGATCATTATTAATATTTCGCCTTTTTCTTTTTTTAAAGCCGCATGTTTGATTAGAATATCTTTGATGTATAAAGAAGAAGATAAATAAAAAAGTTTTGACGAAAAGTTTTAGACTGGAATGGACTAGTGTAAGTTCATTCACACTTGCTGAGCAGTCTGTAACTCAAAAATTACATTTCCCTGAAAGTTTAAGTTTCTGGGTCAAATACAACTAAGAAAAGTGAATAGTAAAGAACCAAACAAAGCTGACATTGTTAAAGTATTATCGTAGTATCTTTTTTTTTAGATTTGGGATGGTTTTGTAATTTTAACATATTCAATATAAAAATAAAAGTTAAGTAGAGCGAATGAAGAATTTCCTTCCATATAAAGTTGCCCAATATTTCGGCTCGGTACCTGGAGCCTTCTTCAATAAACTGGACAAAGCAAAGAACGGTTTTATAGTTTTAAACGTCTCCTGAAGAAGGCACCAGGCAGCAAACCGAAACATTGAGCAGTTCTACTTGAGTAGAAAAATTCCTTATTCACCCTTCCATTTTTATGAGCTAATTAGAATATTCCATATCTCTTTCAGATCTAACTGAAATGTTTAGATAATTTTTGGAAACTTATGGTAGACATTTAGAAATTTATAATTTATACTTTAATTACTATAAATTATATATTCTTAACAAAACTCAAAACTCCCAAGATATAAATTATCAAAATCTTCTACTGTATTTTTTTTTCAATTTCATGTATTTAAACTCACTTCGTCAAAAAAATATAACTTCCTAAAAAAGACGCTTTTAGAATTGTCATTACTAAATTACTGACATTAATGAAAGTAGGATATTTTAATACCCGCATGCGTTTAATTACCACTAGATATAAAAATTTAGTCTAATGTGTGAATCGTCTTTACCATGCGTCAAGATAAAGAGGATAGAAAAGGTATTAAATGCAATTTTCAATCGAAATAATCTATATTTTTACTTCCTTCTGTCTGTGATCTGACTAATTCTCAAACTTTATATCCTAAGAAGCTGAAATTCTTACAGATAGATTGTTATAATGTAGATATCTAATAATTTCTGTACTTTTCCGAATGAACTGAGATAGAGATAGCGGCAAAAAAAATTGCCAAAACTGCCAAACTCCACTGTAGTAACTGGAGTATCTGGTGATTGTGTGCAACTGCATAACATATGTAATTATATTACAATGCATTTCTGAAGTTATTTTCTCTTGCAAGCCGGGTTCAGATACAGTCACACCTGCTATACTCCAATGTACGCATTTAGTTAGAAATACTTAAAATTTTAATGATAGATGTTTCGGAATGTGATGTTCCTTCTGATTTTCGTAGAATTGGACCCATAAGAATCAAAAAATAGCTATACATATAATCTGTAAAATTCGTCACGATCACTTTACTCAAAGTTGTACAGAAATGCTTCTGGGTACATTAAGTTTAATTCTTACTATACGGGAAACAGTTGGTGTGCTAACTACAGTTTTTTAAGTGTTACGTGCTAATTGATAAATTAACTGACAAACAACGTAATTAATTTCAAGTTCATCAAAGATTCTCGAGACCTTTCCTTTATCAAATATTGAATTTCAGTTGCACGTCAAAGATCTTTTTTTTTATTAACTGTGCAAGTTGTTCTTGAGATCTTATCAGGCTAAGACAATATTGGGTTATTGCAGTAATCATTCTCGTAATGAAAGACCTCATTCAAAATTAACAACCATAAATGAAGTGTATGTTTAACTTTCCTGTTCTTCGTATTTCAGAAGATCATGTGCTGCAATTCTGCATTAAAATTCCAGGCAGATGGAAAATTACCTAATTCCATAATTGAGCAAACATTTTTTGAGGTCGTTAATACTCAGAATTCTTCCTTACTCATCTTTCTGTTATGAATACTAGAATTAAAAGAATTTTTTAGAATTTCAGCTTTTTGCTCAGCTTCTTTGTAGATGGTGTAGTTACATCTAAAATACGTTATATTTCTTCTATCATTATTTACTTATTATTTTTAAAGATCTTTGTGAGTTCTTTCATGAGATCTGTGAAAATAACACACAGGAATTACAAGATTTCTAAAGTTTTGCTATGAAATTTTTAAGCAGACATGGAATTTTTGGCAGAGTATATGATGCAATATAAGAAGCAAAGAGAGGACACAGACTTATAAAAAATTGGAAGACTACACAGAGAATTATGGAAAAATGCCTATTGGGAATTAAAAAAAAATGGCTGGGTACGAGAGCAGACACAGACGCGTTACATTCTACTCAGTATAAAGAAACTTATATGGAATTGCATAGGATACGTAGAAAGAAAAAATGATCGTAGGACAAAGAAATTCTAAACTAGAATGAGAGGAGGCTAAGAAAACATTCTTAATTTAGAAAGTTAGATGAGATTAAAAGTTTTGTTGGATTCTAAGGAGAAGGGCGCTTTGGATAGAAAGTACTAGAACAATACTTTAAGAGACCTTCATTCTGGAGTGGACTGAAAAGAGTGGAAAATAATAGTGGTTATGTTTAGCAATAATTTTGATCCAGATATTCAATTTTGGCTTCACAAAAAACAAGAAGGAGTTGAATGCAGAGGTTATTAATTTTAACTGCTTCAACTTTTTTGTTTCTTGTTTTATCTAGATACCATTCCTTACTAACAAAGGGAGCCCTTAAGTCATACAAAAATTATTGGACAGCTGTTTCGAGATTATTACGCTATCTTTAGCTAGAAACCACACATAAAAATGCAGAGAATGAAGAAAAACAAAGGGAACCTTCAAAAACTGAAGTAAAGAAAGTAAATATAGTATTAGAATATTGAAGCTAAAACTTTGAGAGTTAAACGCTTAGCACAAAAGGTATTTCATCTTAAAAGAATACAAATTAATAAATAAATGAAAGTAAAAATCTATTTGGGTCAAAAGAAAAAGAATATCCATGGATCTGATTATCAGATCAGATTTGAGAGATTTGTGATCCTCTACAATAACTTTTGAACCATTTTAACTCCAGAATATCTCCTTGAAACTTGGTAAATTTCCTTATGGGCAAAACACAATCTATCTTTTCTGTTTGGATTGTTTTCTTTATTTTAATTTTGAGGAGTCATTTTTTTTAGCCTATTTTTCCTTGGAGAAACGAAAAAAAAAATATAATACTGTACCTATTTGGTTATGTTAAATTGTGGCAATGGTAATGCGACTAAGTAAAATCTAAATTATTCTGTTTTCGACTTTTGGAAAAATTTAATAAAATATTAAAAAAAAGACTCAAGATAGTTTTGAAATATATTTTCAAGGCTATCTGATTTTAAATGGAAAAGAAAAAGTACGATTCGGGTGTACGTTGTCTAAGAAGACCTTCGGTCATAAACCGCTCTAGAGCAGAGAACAGTTAAAGTGAAGGTACTTTTGTGGCGGTGGCTGCGAATCGGTGATGAAAATGTCTTGATGGATGACGAAGGAAAGATGCTGATTCAACGATAAGGGATAAAACGAGGGGCGATGTGATGCTGGTCTATCAACCTACGGGCTCTGACGCTGCAAAAAATGGCAAGTCTCATCCGTTTCAGGTGCGGAACCAGGCTCATAAAGCACGGCGGGCGTCCCGGGCGGATAGCGGTGACTGATAGCCGTGAACTGTTCGTCGCCTCCGTCACCTACCGCTCCATCCCGCAAATTCCTTTCTGGAAGCCGCAGAAGCCCCTTTGTCGGTGCCGCTGCGTCTTGCAGGTTTCGCACACGGAGCATTTGCACGGTAAACCCCTCATTTGCCCTCATAGGAGTTCTCTCGCCTTATTTTCACCACCTAGCGTTGTGGGGGGAAAGCTTCTCTTGTTGCCACCGGAATCTGGGCTTCCGGCATCCGCAATTGACGAAGGAATCTCCGCAAATAACAACACATCTAATGAGCAGAAGCTCTTACGCTCTAGAATGCAATATGCTAATGAAACACTGTATTGTAATAAGTATATCTTAAAGTAGATATTACAAAACACTGTATTATAAACTATTCAAACGTAAGATGGGTTTTTATATCCTTAAAATCTTAGATGGAACCTTCCAGTTTCTGATTCAAACGAGAAATTCAAAAGAACTTTAAATAAAAAGAAAACGTTATATAGAAGCTAGGTGTAAAATTGTTGTTGTTCTGTTCTTTCAAGGAAAACGACTCAAGCAATAATTCTTCATTTTTATTGCCAATACATTACAATATCTACGAATACTAACAGTACTAATGAAAAATGAATATGCTTGTTTTTGTCTGACCTTTGCTGAACTAATCAAAATGGTCGAAATATGCATTTGTATTCACAATAAAAACTATTGCTTTAATCAGAATAAATGATATTTAGATCAAAATATTCTGATGATATTTTTTATAATATTAATATTATTTCTGATGATTTGACTCATGTGTTGTTCTACACAGCATTTTCTAAAGAAATCTACGAAAATAATATTAGTTTGAACTTAAGAATGTCAATAAATGTCAGGAAAAACATAAAAACCTGGATCCTACTTATTTAACATCACAGTAGGCCTATTATAATAAGCTTTATTTTTATTAATATTTCAGTCACAGTATGTATGTTATCAGTGAATTTTTTTTATAATGAATTATTTTTTGAGAAAAGAGAAACTTTTCATTTCATTAACTATTAACTTACACTATCAATTACACATTTCTATTATAATTTTAAAATTTCAATCCATTGAGGTAAAATAAACACTAAAAGTTTCATTTTATAGATATAGAAAGAGCGTCTGTGGCAGCTACTCTTTACTTCCAGAAAAGAAGACTTGTAGATTATAAATTACTTGTCGAATAAGGCACATCTTGACAAAGAGTTGTTAAAAAAAATAGCAAATGAAAAAAAAAATATTGAAAGTTATAACAGAACAATAGGAAGAACAAAGTAGGAACAGATACAGAATCAAATTTTTATAAAGTAAGAGCAAAAAGGATTTCATGAATTTGAAATATGGACTTGGAGAACACAAGACTATAGTAATACAGAATATGGAGATGTAGCATCTTAGTTCAGGAATGTACAAAGAAAAGAGCAAAGAGAATGAAGGATGTATAAAGAAAAGAGCAAAGAGAATGAAGGATGTACGAATGAACTGAATAGACATAGTTCAAATAAGGAACAAAAGTTTGCCAAAAGAAGAAAAAATTGGAAATGTAGGCTTCTAGAATGACAAAAGAATAGGAGGGAAATAAAGATGTAAGTGAATATATACTATATGTATTCGAATACCTAACTTGGAAACAAAATATCTAGGTGTATTTACATCAAGATGCATAAGTTAATTTGAAGAAAATCTTTCAAATTAAATTTTCCATGACTGGTACTTGTAGATCTAATGAGATTTCTCTATTTCATTGTTATGGAGCAAATAATGACTCATAGGGTTTTTTTTTCCTGTTAGATTACCGTAACCATGGAATTTATTGTTACGGAAACTTAATAGAAAGAAAGCATAGGCCAGTGTCATTATAACTGAATCTACAACTTATAAGATTTCGCGTTTTGATTAAATATAATCCTATGAAATCTTTAATTTATGTAGAAGTTTTATTCAATGCTGCACTTATACTTTCAATACAAACGGATATGACGAATATTTTGGGCTTATTGGTGCAAAAGCAACCTTGGCCAAGCTGTGCCCAAGAAAAGCAAAACAGTAAATGGTAAAGAAATACAGATTATTTACAATAACCATTGTTTTTCAAAAAATATGATCGTAACAATATATTATTTACAACCCAGTTAGAAAATACAAGAAAAAAAACCCAGTAAAGGATATTATAACAGGACAAAAAGTTTAGGATAAAATGAAAAGAGTAATGTAAAAAATGAAAGTGCAAAACTTAAGGTAATAAAATTGTCAAAAAAAAAATCGTTAAAAATCATAAAAACTATGACAGGGCTATTATTATTTCAAACTAACTTCAAAGTAATAAAATGTAAATGTAAATGTTATATTTAGAAAGAGGATAAAAGCACTGTTGTTGATTAAAAGCAGCGCGTTAATGAAAGAACAATGAGGATAAAATTACATTCCATGAGTGGATATTTGTCTTTACCTACTGCGGAAAACATATGAATAAAACATCCCATCAAAAATTACCACTTGTTCTGTTTGCTGGAGAGAATAACTGGATAAAGTTTTTAAATAATAATGTGCTTAGAAACTATTCTTTTTACGTGAGATATAATTTATAATAAAGCGAAAGATAATTTAATTATTGACTAACTCAATATAATGAAATATCAGCAAAATAAATTCATTTTTATTTAAACAATTTAGTAATTTATTGTTATTTAAGAGAGTATTTTAATTTTAGCAACTTTACTATAAATAATTTATATTCATCATATCAGAGTGTGTGTTCCCTCCTAATAACTTCTGATCTGCTGGATAGATCGTCTTGAAACTTAGTATGTCTACTCGAGGAATGGTGCGAACTAACTTTTCTCACAAGGGGACGCTGGATTTCGAATATAAAATTAGCACGAGAATAAGACAAATTCCCATTGTATGCATTGGAATCTAAATAATGGATTTCTATTTTATTTCTATTTGTGACATTGTCTTAAGCAATGAATAGTAATCTCAATTCATTTTCCTGCTTTCTTTTCAAATGAATAAGAAAGTTATCGTGGAAGTGCAATAGATTACGGGCTGTTAAAGTGACATCAAAGGATGGTTATCTTAGCACAGAAGATTGCCTTATAAAGTTAAACAAGAAGCCATTGAAATCTTTTACGACAATTTCTAGGGGCCATTGGGCTTTTAAGTTCCAATTTTTTTTTGACAGTGTCCACAAATAGAGCACGTAAACTGAAGAAAGCTATTCAACCAAAAGTGTGCGAAATTTAAAGTCCTGAGAAGCAGAGAAGTGTAAGGAAGACAAATGTAGTAATTCGGACCAGTTGTAAATTGCAGACACCGAACTATTTCTATTCTGCTGGCGTCTTGCTTTGGGGCTGCCATTTCGTGTCTGGACTAAAACATGGTCATCTGATCTGCATGCGGATAGACTCAGCCCTTCAAATAGAAGGAGAATCTTAACACTACACAGAACTTTCTCGAAGGAATTGAGATACTTTTACAATATAGTATCACTGGCAACATGATTCCTCAATTTATTGTTACGATTTTTTTAGTAAGGTTTTCCAAAATTTCTGTATATTACACTAGGGTTATGTGGCTCTGATTTTGGTGTTTGCTCGAGTAACAAAGGTTTGCTCAGCTTTTTAGTCTATTTTCCTTCGAAATCAAGGCTCATTAAATCAATCAGTCAGTCTATGTGTGTGTCCCTAATAACTTTTGAACTATTGGATGAATTTTCTTGAGATTTGGGTGCACATTTAAGGACATTCTAACTTTTATAAATTAAGTTTTTTTTGTGAGGGTCTTTGTCGAGAATGTGAGAAAAATGCCAATTGAAAAGTTTTACAAACGAAACAATGGATTTGTATGGATGTCTTAAGTAAAGGATGTTGATCCACTTCGTAATCTTCTAGCAAGCTTTAATAGGATTAAATTTATATTAGATTCAGTCAACCTAAGCAATTAATGCGGATTTGATGAATTTTTTTTCGAAATTGAAAATAAAAAAGAAGCTCTACAATTTACATTTAGCAGAAATTATAATTTAACAACAACAAAAAATTAAATAAAGACAAAGTAACTTTTAAGTTCTCTCAGGAACCTGTTTTTCTATCAACTCGGTGTGTGATTTAGTGACTGACCCTGAATCAATTTGCAACCTTGAGTCAGTAGGTCCCAGAAACAACTCCCTTTTATCTACTTTGTTTGCTTCAATCCTCGGGACTAACAAGGGAACTGTAAGAATAAAAGGACCCTCTTGACCAAGTGCAATTGGTAAAACACAAGAAATGATTGTGGCCAAAAGTACAGATGCGGATGAGACTGCGAGATATAGGAGCTGCAAATTAAGGATTGGGAAAAAATAACAACAAGTTATTCAAAACAAAATCTAACAATAGTTAAGGAGGGGATCAAATTGAAATTTAGCATCCTGCTAAAATGTATTTACACTTGATTTGAATTATGTTAATAAGCGAATGATTTTCATAACAAGTAATTGCAATTATCAAGCACCCTGAATTGGATACTAGATAAAATTTATTTTCATTATTTAATTCACTTTGAGTTAGTCTAAATTAGAATTTTAATATTCTAGTTTCGTTTATTAACAGCCATTATTTACGAAATTTTAAAACCACAACTTGACGTTAATCTCGAAAAAGATTTAACCTTAAGATCAATCAAAAATGTTATTGGAACTTCATGAAACAGTGGTTCCCGAAATCTAATGGAAAAGGTGGAGGTTATGTAGACCAGCACAAGGAGAAAATTAATTACACCCTACACGTTCAAAGTTGATTAGTTTCGTTCTTGATTACTTATTCTGGTGCGGGAGGAGTCCATCGATCTATCTATTAGCTACCACCTCTCTTCTGTAAAGATACTCTTTCACTGTCAGAAACTATGAGGATTTGCAGTCAGGAAAAATCTCATATTTCAGAAATAACCCGAATCTCAAGTAAGCGTTTTCTTGTGTCTCGAGAACGCAGTGAAATCGTCAGCAAAACTTAGCAATACTGTATTGTCTTTGTCTTTCTAGCAAGATGTTTTGTAAAGTTTGTTTTCGCCTTTTTTAGCCTACTTTGCTAGAACTGTGAGGATCATAAACTCTATTTTTTTGTTTGTATGTGTCCCTTGTCTTTTGAACCGTTGGATGAATCTTCTTGAAACTTAGTATATATATATTTAAGAACTACGAAGGATCTAACTTTATATTTGAATTTTTTTTTCCAAATGGATTCTTGTCAAGAATTTAGTGCGAGAAGGCGGCAAAAATCTCCATAGAAAAGCAGTGGAATCTAAACAATGTACTTCCATGGATGTCTTACACAAAAGGCATTAATACTTGCCTATTAATTTCCTCGTGACTTGATATTATCAATATTAATCGCCTTTAAACATCTTAAGTAAATAATCCGAATATAATGCACATTTAGTTTTTTTTCCCAAAAAAGGCAATATTATATTGTATAAATGTATTGTAATGTTTATTGTATTCCAAATAAACGTAGAATTTCATTTTATGTCTGTTTTTTTATACATCGCTTTAAATAAGTTCTTGCAAGAATCTGTGGCGTACTTTCTTTAAAACATTGTATTTTTTTATCGATTGTCAAAATAAAATGAAAGTCTACCTCCGATTTTTATCTTATGTTTTTTACTAAAAAAAAATAAATAATTGTAAACTACATCATTTTTCCTATAAAAATGAAACAAATCTGCTTTATTTACTAAAATTGTCGATGTTCAATTAATATTAACTAATTAGTAAGAATTAGTCACGGATTACTAAATGGATTACTAGGCACTGTTAAGACATCTATTGTTTGAGTTCAAATGCTTTTATATGAAAATTTTGTTATCTTCACGCACTAATTTCTCGGCAAATACCGATAGGGAAAAATTTTTAAACACAGAGTTAGATCGCCTCTTGTCAGTAAGTATGTATACCAAGTTTCAAGAAGATCTATTCGGCGGTTCAAGAGTTATAATGGGACATACATACACGCACACAGATACAAACATACACAACTTCTATGGAAATCTATTTCATCTTCACTTACTAATTTCTCTGCAAAGATCGATCCGCAAAAATCTTCAAATATAAGTTATTTTGCCTGTAAGGTATATAGTAAATATGTAAGCCAAATTTCAGGAAGATCCATCATCAAAAAGTTTATTGCAGGGACTTATTGCAAGGACACAAATTGATTTTATTTTATGATGTTCAGATGGTGTAAATCAAAATATCAATCTGTTGAATTGAACATGTATTTGCACACAGATATAATCACAGAATGACATGTGCTAAGTCAAACTTACCTAGAAAAAACTGTTGATGAGCTATCATATGGTAAAAAATAACAAAAATAATTATAATAAAAATTTAAAAATATGACTTGTTGAGGTATGATTTACTTAGTATATAGCAGCTTAATCCTGTTTTACCTTTTTTGTTATCTTTTCTTTTTTAAAAAAATCCTGAATTTTGAGTTGGATCCGAGCCAATAAAGCATACTGAGAATCCCTAATTAACACCTACATATTTCACTTGGGGTTTTAAGGTGATTTAACCAAAGGCAAATGAGTCTTAGGAGACGATTCCTTTTCAAAATATAAATCACTGAGTTAGAATAAAGTCCTAACAGAGTATTTGGGTGCTTTACATTTAAAGATCTTGAATCCTAAAGCAATCCTACTTTAATTTTCTATTAAAACAATTAACCTAACTATTTTGTCGTGTTTCATAATTCCTTTACATTATTTAAAATTATTTAAAGTATCTATCATAAATTTTTTAATGTATACCAGTCCTATTAGGTGTACTTTATAATAAAGTATACCTGTAGTATAAGTGCTCTTAGTGTTTACCTTAGAGTTTAGGATAAAAATCTATATATTCCAATTTATTTTTTCTCAATTACGTCATTAATTGTCAATAATTATAATTTGATAGTCTTTATACTATTACTGTTATCTTTCTCCCAATTAAGTTGATTAAAAAGTTTCAAAATAATATTTTCTTGTCATAAACCAAAACCATTTTTTCGTTTGTTTTTTTATATTAATGCAATGTAACCAGTTATTCCTGGTATTTCTACGAGTACCAATATTTATGTTATTTTTTAAACTTGTATATAAAAGAAGTCTTTTAATATAATTTTGTACATAAATTTCTCTTTTATTATTAAAATTTTTTTTTTTCTAATTTTACTATTTTTCCTCAGTAGATTTTTTGTTAAAGATTAAACATACAGTTAAATAGTTTAAATTTATTTATTATATTAAGAATAGTATTATCGAAATTTTTAATTTGCTGTTTATTAAAAAAAAAATCCAGCAATCCAATCCATAATCAAGAACAGAATCAACCAAAGATTTAAAAAACAATTAATTTTGTGTTAAAAGATAGAATGTATTTTATATGAGCAAACATAAATGTTAAAGAGAATAATTTCTTGATAATTAGGATTATAATGTGTCTCCCATGTAAAAGACTCATTGATATACAGACCAAAATATTTTTGGTAGGAATCTCAATGTTATCACAGTTGCAGAATTTGAGGTTAACACTTACAGGAATATATAAAATAACAACGATCCTAAATTTGAGGATCATATTGAGGTCTTAATATAATAATGTACTTATTATATTCTCATTTACTTATATTCTCATTTAATTTTATTCTTATTTTTCAATTTTTTTAAATAATTTTTTAATAAGTTATAGATTTTTTCCCTTTATTCCCATTGCATGTAATTTTTTAAGAAGAATGTGATGACAAACACTATCAAGAGCCATTTTAAAATCAATAAACTCAATATCTATATTACTTTACTATCATTTAAATTATTGTTAATTTCATTGTTTAGATTTTTAAGTAAATTAGTTGTGCTATTTTTTTATAAGCAAATTGATTCACTTCAAGTGAATATAACAATGAAGGATCAATTTCAGAGGTGGTGCAAAGGGTGGAGATCAAAATAATGTTAATATTTCATTTGGACTTAATAGTTTAAGTTAACATTTTAAGTTGTACCATAAATGATGCTTTAAGAGGCAGAGTGTACTAACCCTCAAATCCCGAGTTTGGACCTGATGTATGATAGACAGTCTACCTTTTGGTAAAACGGACTAAGCTCTATCATTATTATCCCCAAAATAGCAAAAAAAAAGGAACAGTCCAGATTTTTAATGGTGTACTCTGGTTCTTAACTCCTTAAATAAATAATTCCATTACTTTTGCGAGGAATTTATGTACCAAAATTAGAAGAGATCTTCTTTATAATAGCTACATCTCTATAAAATTTGAGCTTCCTAAGATGTTTAGTTTGTGAATTATCTTCATTACAGAATGTCGGGCAAAGGACGAATCTAAATATTTTGACTGAAAATTATTCGGGACCAAAATTAATCCAAATTAAATTAATTAATTAATAATAAAGTAACTACAGTACGCGAGGCAAAAATAAAAGTCAACTGTCTAACCGACTAGTTATTGAAATTGTTAGGAGAGGGCAGTGTATACAAGGACGGACAATAGAATGAAAATTATGAAGATACAAGAGAAAAACAATATTAAAGAAACAAAAAACATATCGTTTAAAATAAAGAGCCTTTTTAAATAGTCAAGAAATCATCGGCAAACAAATAGAGAGAGAGAGAGATAGAAGATTAAGAAGAATCAGCTTCTTAAAAATAAAAAAAAGAATTTTTTTGTTTCAATGCAATAAATTACAAAATAATAATTTCTTTTAAAAGAATTAAGGAGAAAAAATAAATATACAATATAATAAGTAAAAAAGGAAAAGAAAACATATTTAGTTTCTATCTTTTGTATAAAGAGGTTTTTGATTAAATCGTATTATTAACTTAGCCTATTTTCCTAAGAAACTGAGGCTTATTAGATAACTCAGTCTGTTTGGTGTGTAGGGGTTCGTGAATAAGGTAAGCCACTGGATGGATCTTCATGAAACTAAGTGTTATATTTAATAACTGGAGATCTAACTTGTGTATTTGAAATCTTTTTCATATTAGTCAAGAAATTAGCGACAGATAACGATAAAATTCTAATAGAAAATCATTAGAATCTAAACAATTAATTTCTATCCTATTTCTGTAAATTTCTCAATGTCTTAAACAGTGGGAGTTAATCCTTGTAGCTAATCCAAGGTCGTGCTTTGTTATGAATAAAAGTAATCCGATTTAGTCAACTTAAGTAAATGATGTAATTTAACTTTTTTTCAGAAATGGAAAATGTATTATGCTTGTATTCAGTGGATATATGTATGTATATATAATGTAAACGTAAGCATTTCGTTTTTGTCGGTTTCACGACTTTAAAAAAAAATTAAGAAATTTTAAGGAAAGTGTGCTTGAAGTTCGTCGAGCTTCTTGTTAAATCTCTCAGATCATTGTCTCAGAAGATTTCAAATTTGATTTATTGCAAAAATTGTTTCTTTCAGGATGCCTGATATTCCAACGTCAATATTGCAAATGAAGCAAGTCTATTAGAGTGAGGAGCGCTAATAATCCGTTATTGTTAGACAAGTCCTGTGTGTGAGTAATCGCCCCCGCACAATTGAATGGAATGATTTGAAGTTAAGATGGTGGTCGTCGATGAGGCTTTGTTCTGCTCAAATGAAAACAAGACAATAAGTCAGGGAGGGTTGGATGGCGGCCAGCTGCTACCTCACTTGAACGACGGCTGCATTCCCTTGCCTCCACCCCCAACTCTCTTGGTGGTCACAAAGAACGGCGATTAGTTCTAGCAACTGACACTCTTGCATTATTTCAACGAAGAGTTACAAGCGAAGCCAGCGCTTAGGAATATCGAAAATTATATGCACATTTACACAGAATACAATTTTGTGGTTTTAGACCAGAAATATCGTCGCAAATCTAGATTTAATTATCCTAGCTTAAATAATTGCCGATTTTGAATTTACAAATATTTTCTTTTGACTGAAATGTGACGTTTGATGTATTTTCTTGTATTTAATGTTTACAACCTGAGGATGTTTACATTTCAAAAACAGTCTAGTTACATTTCCAATATCGTTATATCATTATATTGGTTTTTGGCTAATTTTCCAGGAAAATGAGGATCATCAAATCAGTCTATATACAGGGTATCCCAAATTGAAGTATACACTCTTTGAAACGTTATAACTCAGCAACGAAATGAGATAGAAATGTAAGGTGTGTTGTGTATGATTCAGATGGCGCTGGAAAAGCATAACAACATGCTCATTGTTGTTCGTTTGTTTAGAAACTAAAATGGCGGTGAGACTTTCATTCGATGAAGGTAAGTGGATACTGAAGTGTTGTTGGAAAGTGCAGAATGTTGTTGAGATGCAACGACGTTGGAGGATTGAATTTGGTACACCACCGCCAGCAAGGGTAAGAATAACAAAACTCCGAGACAAGTTTGAAGCCGAAGGAACGGTGAAAGATGTGTTGAAAAGTCGGTGCGGGAGAAAGAGAAGTTCCACTGATAACGAGAGTGTTGATGCCGTCATGGAGTTTTTTGCACGATCCCCAAAGAAGTCAGTGAGGAAATGCTCTCGTGAAATTGGTATCGCCAAATCCAGTGTTCATCGAATTTTGCGAGGTAAGAAAATGGAAGCCTCACATTCCGCGACTTGTTCACGCACTAAATGAGTACGACCCAGATAGGCGACTGCAATTTTGTGAGTGGTTCCTGCAAAGCGTGACGAAAGGGAGGATTTTCAAGACTTAATTGTTTGGTCAGATGAAGCAACATTCAAACTTAATTGCACAATTAATCGTCATAATTGTGTGGTGGACTGGGCTAACGTAAACCCAAACATCATTGAAGAAAAGACCGTCAATCTTCCATGGATAACGGTATGGTGTGGTCTGTCCTCCAGAGGATTATTTGGGCCGTACATTTTCGAACCTACTGTCACGTGTCAGACTTGCCTGCAGATGTTGGAACTCATGATTCCATGTCTTAATGATCTCTTCGAGAATGGAAATGTGGTTTACTTCCAACAAGAAGGGGCTCCACCTCACTTTCATATCGATGTGAGAACTTTCGTCGATCAAACATTCAATCACAGATGGATAGGACGAAGAGGAAGTACGACGGAGTTCCCGCCTCGATCTCCCGATTTAACCCTCTCGACTTCTACCTTTGGGGAACTTTAAAAGAACACGGTATACGCCACAAACCACAAACACTGACGGAATTAAGAGATCAGATTGAACATTCCATCAATGACATTCCATTGGCTACAAATCAGTCGGTATGTCCCTCTGTTCGACGTCGGTGTTGGGAGTGTACTGTGGCAGAAGGTGGACATTTTGAACATGTACGGGCTTAAGGAAGTTTACGGAATAAAATACAACACACCTTATATTTCTACCTCATTTCGTTGCTGAGTTATAACCTTTTTAAAGAGTGTATACTTCAATTTGGGACACCCTGTAGTTAGTTATGTTCAGAGACATGTCCAGGATTTTAGAATAGAGGAGGTGACGATGATCTTAGGCGTTCAACCAAAAGAAAACTAACAAAAAAAAGGACATGTCCTTTTCTGATTGGGGGTTGGGTTTACCAACAAAGCGATGATCCAAAATTCTAGATTTTTTTTCCATTGCATCCAGTGGAAGGTTATTCCTACCAACCGACCTCTCGATATATCAATGTATGTGTGTTAATCACTTTTGAACCACCTGGTGGATCTTCCAACTTGTTAAGGGTATTTAAGGACTGTTGACTTTTGTATTTGAAATCTTTTCCAAGTGCATCCCTCGTTGAAAAATAAACGTGTTATATGTTTAAGCTGTAACAAAAATTCCCATAGAAAAACCATTAGATTCAAAATTATGGATTTTTTTTATCCATATCTTAATTCTTTTTATGCAAAGAAAGTTAATTATACTTAAATTCTTTCTAATATATAACAAATCCTCTACAACAAAATAGAGTTTAAGGATAATTTAAATTCAGAATATAAATAAACTTAAAATTAGTTAAATTATTAATACTTATAAATTTAACCACTAGGTAATATAAATATATCTTTTTATTTGTATATTGACGTGAATTTCGTAAACAAAATAAATCCAGTTTAAAACTTATAATAAAAGTGTTGTGGGTGGCATTTCATATGTTTTGTTTGTATTTCTGTGAATGTCAAGGGTCATCACATTACCGGTGTAACTAGTCTGGAAACAAAGAAAGAAACAGACTAATTATAATTTTGAATATATTTTATTATGATTTAAACTTGACGAGTTCATTTACTATTCAATATTAGGGATATACGAGTTTAATAGTATTAAGAGTTCCATTACTTTAATTACGTAATTATGACTAAGTTTTAATAATCGTATAATCAGCAGTAATTAAAGTAACTTTGGCATAATCCTACATAAATACATCAATATATGCATAATCATTAAGTAGTCAAAATGATTAAGTATCTTTTGATAGATTTACGTCACGGATTATACAAAAGTTCCTGTAATGTAATTTTCTTTTAACTATATAATATTCAAACTACCAATATATTTATAGCAATTGAAGGAAAGATTATTAATATTATTAAATAGAATGAATATTCTCTCTAAAATTTCAGAAAGTTAATAATGTTCAATAATAATGATACCAAAATATAACGACTCAATTTACAAAAGATAAAAATGAATCGTTTAATTCCAGAAGTAGGAAAACATTTACTTCAGAAATATCATTGTAAAATAAGAATATTTATAATAATTTTTACCCTGTAAGATTCATAAATTTTTAGTACGAATTACTGGTTCTGATGCTTTTAAATTTAACGTTTTTAAAATATATTAAGAGTATTCAGCCTTTGCAGAAAGACGAATGTACTTAAACAGGTAAGGCTAAAGACATTTTTGTGATACAAGAAAATTTAAAAAAAAAAAGTAAAAGCAATTTAACAAAAACTTATTTTTTGATGTAATGTTTTGTATTTGTTAATACACATGGTTTTATTTATGGCTTTACTTCAATGTGTATTTGTTTTGTTTTATTTTAGACATAACCACAATAGACTTAATATAAAACTGTATCTCTAACCGAATCAGCTGCTATTTCCAGGAACGTTTTTTAAAGATTTATAAAAATGAAATAAGTAAAATTTGAAGTTTATGAATCTAATATGCAAAAGACGAATAGTATAATTTTTAAACAATGTTACTTGTCATGGTTTGAACCTATTGCCTTAGTACTCCACAGAAACCTAAACTGAGCAGGAAAAGATGTATTAACATTGGGACTTAATTTATTAAAACCTTTATGAGGCAAAAAGTCAACAGTAAACACCATCCCTCTCCTACATTCGACTCTTTGACATCAATGTAAAAGAAAAACAATAACTATAGTTGTAGCTATAAAATATAATGAAAAGAATAAAAACGCCAAATCGAACCTTAATAAAATAATAAAAACACAGTGTAAAGTAGATATTCTATATTCAATATCTGTAATTAATTTAGTGTAGAAATAGTCAAGTAACGATTTAGTAATTAATAACATTAATATATGTCGATAAAGAATTATGCTATTAGTCAAAGCATAGCTTTTAGATTTTTGTTTGAAAGTAAATAAGATGTAAACAATGCATAATTTTAAATGTTAATATACTGAATTTGAGCAATATATCTTCTATTTCTTTAATCTTTTCAATAAGATATCTATCAAACCTAAATCTACGTCTAAGAATATTAAATGTTGGATGACATAAAATGAAATTAAATCATCTATTTTAAATAATAAAAAGTTAAAAAAATACTATAATCTATTTTCTAAATTGAAAGTTATGAAATTACATTTTCAAATCAAAAATATAATTAAAAATAATATCAACGAACAATGTTTTATATTCTCAAAAAAGAAATGCTCACGGTACAGAGGTCCAAAGTGTCTGGGGAACACGTGGATATTTATAGCATTTTCCATCGAAATGAGTTGAACTGTACTTAGGATTCCTGACAAAATTGAAAAGTGACGATAATACCGTCTTTTTTTATTCCAGTAAACTATATTACGCATCATTGCACCATTATAAATACTGAATAGCGGACTGCATAATTTATCCGTAAAATTGCTGTAAATAAAAGAAAAAGGAATTCCATCTTCTTCACTTATCATCTTTCTTCCCTTTTCATAGTTCTTCTCTTCTCCCGTAAATTCGCAATTTTCATAAAAAATTAAAACTAATAACTTTGCGGAATTTAAAAAAAAAAATGTAAAGAATTCGAAAAAGTGCAACCAAAAGAAGGACATTGTAATAAGAAAAGTAATAAAAAAATAGAAAAATGATAATGATGTAATGAATTATTATTTTTATTAGGAATTTATAAATTTATTATAAAGCTTTAGATTCTTTTACTGTTAATTTAATTGATATGTTTTTGATTTGATTCGTTTTACTCAATCAATGCCAAAACATGTGACTAGATTAACCAATCACAATCTTTGTACATACTCTTTAAATTCTTTCTCGCCAATTCAGTAGTGCCCAGTTAGATTACACCAACTCTTCCCTTTTCAGCCCATGACAATATTGTAGCAGAACATTTTTTATAGATCTACATTTTTATAAAGGATTTTCATCGATAATCCGGAAACAGAATATCAGTCAACAAAACAATAGTTCCATTACAGCTTGAAATTAAAAATAAACCATAAATGTAATAAAATTTACATAGTAAGTCTTAAAATAACTGCAAAAGAATAAAATAGAAACAAAAGTGTTACTATCTTAATTTTAATTTACGAGATCTGATAATAGATTAAATCTGTTAATTCAACATTAAGATGATCTCTACTGCCTTTAAAATATATTGAGACGCCCGATTTGATACAGATTGGGAAAAATACTTATTTAGTACACATTGTTGGTATGTATTGTTTTTAAATGTTTTACCGTTATCAGCAAGGGCGTAGAAACTGCATTTTATTAAGAGTTATTTAAAAATTAAGGTTTAAAACTTTGCTTAGTAGTTAGTGTCACCTATTTTAAAAAAATAAGCTTTCTTTATGAAAATTATAAAAATCTGTTTGTTTAATTATATTTAGAGTAGAGGTAATAAATAGAATCCATTTTTATTGGAGAATGCCAATTGTATAAAAGATAACTTTTCCTAACTTTCGTAGACGTCTTCACAAAACAATGGCTTCTACGCAGTATGTTTAATTTGTAACTGGGACAGACAGAGTCACTCAGTAACAGATCTGGGCTTTTACATGTACATTGGTAATATTATTTACGGTGGTGCCATTTGGGATCAGACAATTCCTGTTGTTCTGGGGTTGTGCTGAAGGGTTGCTTGGAGCGATGGGTTTTGGGTGGTTGGGTGGGCGAAGAAGAGAAAGCAAGAGGAAGGAAGAACGCCATCTCCGGTAATGGAGATGGTCGGGAAGAAGACGAATTGCTCAAACACCGGCTGAGCCGTCACGGCACGACCAACAAAGCGTCTGCATCAACATGCGAAAGCGGACTAAAGAGAAGAGGTCGAAATTATAGACCTTCCCTCGAATTATGCAAAAATGAACAGTTTGAGAGAATTTCAGGCAGTTGATAAATTCCAACATTCTAACGCGTGCAAACGGAGTCAAAAGTTTCCTTAAAAATAAATGGGTACAAATTGAATGATTCATGTTTTATGGATTAACTTGTAGAGAAACAAAAATGTAATAACTCAAAGAAAATTTCAAATAAAAACTTTCAAATTTTTAAATAGAAAATCCTTTGTTAGCCTACTTTCCAAAGAATCGATGACTCTTCTTCAAACTTGACATGCATAGTGAAAGAGTAGAAATAATCTAACTTTTATATTTTAAATCTTTTTTTTTCTGTAAGGGTCTATAAGAAATAAGCACCTCAAAGTGATAAAAATTTCTGTAAAAAAAAACATAAGAACGAAATATTATTAACAATAGTAATCCTTTTATTAATCCTTTGATTTGCGCATTCTTTAATATGATAAAATTTAATTGTATTTCAACTTAAATGGAGTTAAGTAATGGGGATTTGAATCTAATCTTCTCAGAGAAAGAACATTTTTGATTGTTTATATTCGATACATTGTAATTTAAAAATAACTTTCTTTCTGTCATTGCACAACTTCAAAAAAAAAAATAAATAAGGAAAATAGGCTGTACGTTCTTTCGGGAATTCTTGCATTTTTTGTCCATCTCTTGTCATGATTCTACTTTGAAAACAAAACATATTTTTTTAATTGTTAATTAATTAATTAAATGTTTATTAATTAAGTTACAAATCAGCAATCCGCAGCTCTTTGAGGGATGAGCTGCGGCTCCAGATGTCGCCTTTCTGAGAAGCGGTCTATTTACCATTTTGTTTAATGTAGCTGCTTTATTTCATACTTTTCCTACCCGTATTACATATATGATGGTAACAAGCTTCATCTATCCAGCCTAAAAAATATCTGACAATAGAAGAGAAAAAGTCATCCTCAAAGTCAATTTATCCATTCAGTTCATCATTAAAACCTTTGCAATTTAAAGACGCCCTGAAAGAAGGAAAACTGGTGATTTTAAGTAAGTTTGTCCGAGAACATAGCAATCTACAGTATAGTGACACTGATATAGAATAGAATCAAAAATTTTAAAAAATTGTAACTTAAATGGTAAAATAGGTCTACTTTAACGAAAATTAGCGGATGGGGAAAAGTAACAAACGAAAAAAAATGTCTAATATTCCCTAAGTTGTAAAGGGTTCACGCACAGTATTGTGCAAATAAGAGTTGCGCTTGAAAGATCTTAATTAATAAATTACACAATAATTAATAATACAGAAACTTCTAAAAATCTCTAAAAGTGAAAGGAATGTTCACATAAAGTTTGGTGATTATTATTTGGAAGATTCTCTTTTCTTAGAAGAAGTCTTTAAATCTTTGTAAATATGATATAAAGCTTTCAGCATATTATTCTGCTTTCTTTATGCAAACGGTTAATTAAATGACGTCACATATCCTTCCGCCTTCTTACTGTTCTACAATTTCCTGTCCTGTGACTGGCGCAAAACAAAATCAACATTTCTTAGTAATTTAAAAATAAATTAAAATAGATTAGTTTATAGCATTCATAAAAATATAAACAAAACATTCAGGACACAATAAAATCCACAGATAACCGCTCTGTTCTAAGTTTTAAATTGGGACTATTTTCTTTGCGACTTTATATTAAGTCTCTTAAAGCAGTCTCTTACAGTTTTAAACAAACACATTGTCTTCTATGCTGAATAAAGCAGATCAGGAAAAATATATGGTTTAAGTTTTCACAGAGTAATTCTCTTGCAAAAAGACGACGTCGTAATAAACAATGTTTTCTCTAACAATTCGTTGTTGTTTTTACCCTGAATTCCACTGAGTGCGTGTTAATGAGAGTTTCCTTTAATTAACTGTTTAATTTTTTATAGTATGCTCTGCATACTTTACAATGACTGCTCTGAGCTATTGTTTGAACTTTTTTTTCTGGGTAAATGACTCCATAGAAAAAGAAATAGGTCAAGACACTGAAAAGACGGAGGATTTTTTTTTTAATCGCTCTTTCGGGAGACTTGGAACCGGCGACACTGAATGGTCGACGTGGGAGACTCCCGCATGAAAAAATAAACCATTGAGAGACAAGGCTGCTGCTCTCGTACGTTCTAGAAAAAGAAAGAACTTTCAGATCAAATACAAGTCTCAGGAAACTGAGACCATTAATTACAGGATTTTTTTTTTTGTTTTTTTCGAATTATACTTGTATTTTGATTGAGTAGAGGATAAATATTTTACTGTTATTTAAGTTCATTGGTGATTAAAATATAGTCCAGAAAATTCAACAATGAGAGAAATGCAGCAAATATTCCCTTACTATAATGTCAAATAACGAAAGAAAAACCCATTGTCATTAATTCTTCCAAACCCATTTCACAAAATGGGTCACAAACATATCCAATATAACCCAAAGATTACTAACATGTTTCGGATATTATTTACATCCATTTTCAAACATGACAAAAGCAAATTTAAAATCTCAATATATGTTTGATTGTTTATTGAACATATATCCCCAACAAAGTTCAAAACATGCACATTCTATAACAATACGATATTCAACAAATCTGTTACATCCGGAATTTCTTGTTTTCTATTAATTAACTGCTTGCTAAATGTTCCTTTATTCTCAAAGGAAGCATTGTTGATCCTTTGAAAAATTTTCACTTTTTTCAAATTGCATTTGTACCCCGATGAAGAAATTATTGAATATTTTGTCACCAAAGATGAGCTTCCCAAATTTCATTCAATTCGTATAATGTATCAATTGGCGTGTGAGACTTGTAAAAAGTATGTATGGGAATGTCCCAACAGTTGTTGATAAAAAGGGTTAAACAGCATAAATTGATGACGTCTGTGATTTATTGCAAAACTCAAATCCTGAATGTAATTTGAAAGAAGAGAAAATTTTATCAAAGGTTGCTAATAATTATAAAGAATAAAGAAAGCATTATTGATTCGAAAATGAAATTTATCTTTTTATAATTATCTAACTATCCACGATTATCCAGTTTTCGAAGTACAGTAGTCAAGTTCATACCGAGTTAAAGTGGTGAGCTTTGCTGTAAAACATCAGATCTTAACAGGTAAGTATCTCTTAAATATATCAAAAATGAGATATCAAAGTATATCCATTATTCATTCAACAAACTTTTCACATACCTGTATGATAAACTTTCTGTATTTTTTATCCTATTTCTCAAAGGAAAAGGTGCATGTACTTTATTCAATACTTTAAAATTCTTTAAATAAAAAAAGATCTTTCTTTACAAAGGTCACCTTTATTATAACAGCACACACATTGTAATTGCAGACACTAATAATTGCTAGTATGCAATAAAATGAAACAAATTCTCTTCATTTTGTCATTAACCTACATTTTATTTCAATGAAGAAATTATATCGTGAACTGAAATAAAGCTGAATGTTTGTTCGCTGCACATCGATCCTTTTCGTAAGTAATTTCTTTCTCCAATTTGCAATTTAAATGCAAGAATTAGTAAAAAACCTTTTATTTTCTATTTTTCCTATAAATAATATTGAATTTTCCTACAAAAGTCATTCATAATGAACGCCTGCTTAGTATTAGAATTTACCTTACATGAATAACACTTTCATGAATAACAATTAAATTTGAGTCAATTATAAAATTATTTCGTTGTCTATCTGTACAGAGAACGACTTTAGAAAAATGTACTATACGATAAAAAATCAGTGAAATATATATAAATATAGATATATCATCGCTATGTCGCAGCACCGACAAATTGTAAGGACCAACAACATAGCTCCAAAAACAGAATCCAAAGAATATGGCAAACATTTCCACGACCCCAGATATTTATAAATACAGTAAAACCCCGTTATTACGCTCGTCAAGGGACCGTGACCTACAAGCGTAATAAGCGGGATAGCGCTATAAACGGGGAATGATTTATATGATGGGGAAACATTTAGACACCATTTTACAGGAAAGATACTTGATTCTGAAATAGATATAGTGCAAATGTGAGCTTATTTCCTATTAAAAAAATCTTTGATTGTGGTTTGCCGTGTGTGTATGCTACTGTTATAAATTACGACATTTTCAATGCGGTTCAAGAAACTATTAACATCAATTGATACTCCACTAGGAGCAATACAAATATATTTTCGGAGCAGTTTTAGTGCACTGCCCGCTATTTCACGCGCCTTTTCTTGAATGATTGGGTCATTTAATGGCACTGATGCATCACGGGACTGATGAATCCATTCAATTAGAATTTCCTCGGCATCTTCACATTTTCCACACTACTTTTTTACGTTTGCAACCATCCTTCGCTGAATTGATAATTCCATTCTTATTTTTTATTATTGTTCTCGGACTGGATCAGGGAATTCTTAGATTCTGCGAAAACCTTCTGATTTAGTGTAGAATTCTCGTCGTACTTACGAAGAATTTGCAATTTTTCACTTATAGAAAGGGATTTCCGCTTCAAAGAGTTCGAAGATTCCCTCCTACCAGGGAAAGAAAAGAATCGTTACAGTGTTACATTTCTTTTCGATACAAATTTTCCGATATAAAAAAGCGCTACAAGCGGGATTTGAAGCGTTATAAGAGGGTAAAAGTATAGAGAGTTATATAGAAAATTCCAGGGACCTCATGAAAGGAGCGTAAAGAACGGGATAGTGCTATAAGCGGGAGCGTAATAACGGGGTTTTACGGTATTTATTATTTCCACGGGAATACATATTTATTTGAGTGAGCAGGATTATGTAACAACTTCATTTTTTGCTCGTCGTTCCGTTTGGCTTTCAGTCATTGATGCCAAGGTCATTGTAGAATATTCTAGATGTTGGTAGAATTATTTACGTATTTTGAAAACTGATGCTTTCTTACACTCTTTCCATTCTCAAAAATATATTCAGAAAGACTTTCATCTTAGGATCAGTTCAAGGCTTTTCGTTTAAATTTAGCTGCTTATTGAAACTATTTTGTATCAACTTCCTATTTCTTCTTTTTTTTACTTAATTTTTTTTTCCCAAAGTCATGAAAGTTTCGTGTATTTGCAAATTAACATACCAAATAACCTTCACAAAACCTTCAATTTTTCCATTTCATAAAATTAAATTAAATCAGTAAAACTTTAAATTGCCTAAATCCAACCCACTTCAATTACATTAAAGCACGTGCAAATGAAAGAAGAATACTAAGCCTTGGTAAGCATCGATTTTGCTGGATTCTAATTCTTTTTCTATGGCAATTTTTCGTCATCTACAGAAACCCATACGGAAAAAATTAGATCTTTTTTTTTTTATTCTTATTCGAAAATATTCATACAAAGTTTCAAGTTATCCATTCATTGATTACTAAATCGTTATGGAAACCAAAAGCAGATAGATAAACCGATATTATTAAACGGATCGTTAGGAAATTAAACTAAAAGGAAACTTCTTATGAAAAGATTCATTGATCAATTCAATTCCATATGTCACCAAATATCAAGTTCTTAATATTAATAAATAAATAGATATAAATAAAAAAATATACCGATTTAATATTTAGGAGGTTTTTTTTCTTTCTTAATCTATGGAAATTTAATAGAGTTAAGTTAACGTTTAACTCAATTCTATCAACCGATTTCTTTTATGTTTAAGAGTTATTCTATGTATTTAGTATATAAAATATCTAAGGATTATATTAGCCAATTTTATATAAAATTAATTAGGCTCAACTGTATTAATTAATTAATTAATTAGACTTAAGATCATTATATTTTTTTAGATATATTAAATGTATCATCTACGGCTACAATTCAAGTTTTACACAACAAAACAAAATAACTAAATTAAATACTCTGAATTGCTTCATGTAATTATAAAGAACCTTTGTTATAATTACAGAGAAAAATATATAGGGTCTTTTCCAATTTGCATTTTGTTATTTACTAGATATAATTGTCAGTTATTAGTACTATATAAAAGTCCTTAAGAAAAAAAATTATAAATACAATATATATTTTATTATATAATATATAAAATATATTAAAAAACAAAAAGAAAACAAAACAAAAACAAAAACAAAAAAAACAAAAAAAATATATATTCCATATATAATATTTTTACATGATACATATACTATATATATAGTGGTAAAAATTATTTACATGAAATATGCTTATATTAAAATATAATTAACAAGTATGTATAATTCCAGATAATTAACTGGCTCTTAATGTACATATACATTATCAATTGTAGGAACAAGATCATGAAAACATGATTAATTTTGAAGGATTTTTTTAGGATTTCGTTGCGTTCTCGAAGAACTGAAATTAAAAAGAAAGAAAAAAAATGAAATCAGTGCTTGTTTGTGAAGCTGGTTTTTTTTTTCCCAGGATTTCGAAATTATTTCTAAAAATAAGAGTAGAGATGTAATGAGAATTTACAATTCAAAGCATTGAGGGCAATTTCGAATGAAAGCTGCTTCGTTACGTGAATAATTGGCGTTGCTCGTGAGAGAGGGAAGAGGCAATTATAAGCTTGTATATGTCAGTGCGAGGCTAAATGGCATCTCGTGGCGTCGACCAGATCTGCCCTGTTGGAGAGGATCAACTGGATTTGTGATGGGGTCGTTGGATGGAGGGGAAACAATGCCTCCCCCGCAGAAGAGGAGAAGATTCAGGGGATTTAGAAAAGGTGGAATTTAGGAAAGAAGACTTAGAGCAATAGAACTAACCATCAACACAAGGAAAAGAAGGAGAGAAAGGGTGAAAAAGAAGGAGAAAGAAATGATGGCTGCGTTTGTATGGAAAGGAAGAATATAATGCAGTTAGATTATACTTTTATTAACAAATTTCAGTCAAATTATAATGTTTGTTGTGAAGTATTTGAATAGTAAATACATTTTGAAATCTACAGAACGCTACTCGGGTAAAGATTGATTTTGAAAGCTCAATTATCTAGATTTTAATGCAAAAATATAATTTGACAACAATACTTCTCGATTCTCTCTCTAAAGTGGCGCCACTGTCGACATTCTGGAATGACAGTGCTATGATTTTTATATGTTAAAACAGGAAATATAGCATCCACATAGCAAAGGAAAATATGAATGAAAGTTTCTAGCAATGTGTTTCCACATTATAATGTCTGGGATAAATCATTGTTCAAAAAAATTCATGAAAGATCCTAATTAAAAATTTCAAGATAAAAATTTCTACATACAGCCAACATTATTTCTGAAATCTGTAATTGACTTATCCAAGATGGCCGAATGATAGTAAAACTATAAACAAATGTAAATTCAAGTATTTTGATTTTTTTCTGAAAAGCAAAATAATTGAATAGATTTCATTTACAACTTCTCAACCACAGTCTTGACACCTTATATAACTACACGATTTTATAACATTATAGAAGTTTTGAACATTATTGATTAAATGAAACTTTTTTTTTCTTAATTTATTGTTAAACTAATGAATAAAGAACATTGGAATCCTAAAACGACTTCACATTTATAATCTAAACATCCATTACAAGTTTTTGGTTAATGCTTTACAGCTCATAAACGTCAATTTTTGATCTACTTTATTTGAATTTTTTTTGTCTTAGAAGCTGCTCTGAGGCTTAAAATGTGAAATATACTTTTGTTTAATCAAAACTTTTATTTTCGTAAGAAGATAATAACGCTTTCTTATTGTGAGTTTACACAGACTGAACTCTACTGTACATTTAAAATAAATTATTTATAAATAAAATTAGAATAGAGTTAGACAATTATAAGAAGTTTTCAATACAGTTAACAATAAAGAACACAAGATAGTGATAGCGATTAGTAAACCAATCACAATGCTTCGCCGTCTTATGATACGTTTGTCATTTTGTTTAATTTATGTTGAATAATAATTTCCTTATTATTACAAATGTGATTGTAGCGAATGCAAAAGGCGCAATTGTTCCGATTAATAATAATTTAATGATATTTTAATGATACTTGTCCACAGACGGACGGACAAACCGGGATTAATAGTCTTTTGATACTTATATCATAAGTAATATTACGCAAACTATATAGATATTTTTATAAGTTTTTAAACTATTTAAATACATAAGTCGATACATAAAATATGAAGAAAAATATTGAAAACATTATTTTATCTCATTTTAATAAATGTTATTATATATTTTAAAAATATTATTTAATATTATTAAAAATTAAATTGCCTAGGTAATTTATTGGAGTGTTTAGTTTTTTTTTTTGGAATTTAATGTATACTATTTATAGTATAGTATAGATCCGTACATGTGGATGGTATTAAGCATCATTTAACCAAGCGCCAAAATTCGATTTTGAGATATTCGCATAAATGCAAAAGCTTCTATATAACTTTACATTTTTTATGAAATCGAATAGTGTTATATACCAAAATGAAGATACTTTCATAGGACAATTCTGAATCATTATCGAAATTACTACTATTCTTCAGATGTCAGTAGTGATATGATGCAAATCTTATCCGTTAGGATTAGTCGATTGACATTTATTCAAATTAATTTTCTGCAGAATTATGTTGAGAAAGCAAGCAGGAACAATTTTTATAAAGAGTTACACTTTTCGCTAGTAGATGGAGCAATAATCTAAAAAAAATATTTTGGTGCTTAATCAAATGATGCAAAACACCACTCAAATCTTGTTTTCAATTTCAACTTTCAAACTTTATTGAAAAAATTATTGTTTTAATCTACCTTAGAAATTCTTGAATTTATAACTTTTTTCTGAAATAATTTTATCTAAAGTAAACTAACTACACATAATGGTGCTGTTTAAAACATAGTAAAAATAAGTGAAATATTTGTAGAATGTGGAAATACGTAATCTCGTGTGATCTATCTTTGTTTCGTAATGATATTTCCAGATACAAGCTGTCTTAACTGAAATTTGTAATAGCTACAGGCTGCGATAAGTAAAGCAATTCAGGAGTTATGAATTTTGGGGGATGAGGGAGAGGGATAAGTCCCCCTCTGCAGCAGATATGTTTTCATGCTGTCTTTATCTTTTTTTTCCTAGATAGAAATAAAACCCTACCGACAAATGAACGGCAGTCAGACATTGCATAAATCTTTTGCTTGACTGTGACATCTGCTAAAAAGAAGTTATGTCTTAGCACATTAAATGGAACATTCTGGATGTCCATGAAATAACGCTGAATAAAAGATTTTCAAAGGCAGGCGACAAGAAAAAGCAGAGAAAACAAACGCTTCAAGCTGAAGAACAAGGTACGTAGAAGATTCACAGGCGGTGAGTAATGACAGGAAGAAGTTTATGGGAACAGCCTTTCGTAACTTCCTATCTCGAACCCATAAAATTTGCATGCATATTGCCGAAAGCTGAATACATAGAAAAAAACATTAAATAGGAAGCAAGCAAAGAAGGAAAAATATTTCAGTTGCTGTAGTCTCAATAGAATATTCTGTGTGATCAGCATGATGTGTTGAGTTTTTTTGTCTGTATATTAATATATGACAAAATCTGGTATGTATTTTACTTTGGTTTTGATCGCTTAAAGCGTGAATTGAACACCAGGTGGCGGTTAGTCCACAATAATATTGACATTTCTTTAAAAAGATGTAAGATAAATACGAGTATAAAATTAAGGGAGAAAGAATACATTAACTTTGTATTATGATGTGAATTTGAAGTACACATATTACTACTACCATAATGTATAATTACAAAGTATAATAAATGTACGACTAAACCTAGTACAATACAATAGATATATTACTACTGTAATAAATATATTGCTACACATTACTATTATAGTAATATATTATTGATATTAAAACATGTTATTACATATTACTTATTATTATATCTTGTAATGTATTATATTTATATAGTATTATACCTTATAAAATTATTATTACCGTTACCATTCTCATCTTATTTTCTTCGAAGATTTAATTAATTTAATCATCTCAAGCGCGACAGGAGAGTCAAATTATTAAAACGTGTAAAATTATTTATTTTAATTTTATTTTCTAAAAAAATTCTATTATAATTAGATCGTATTTAAAAAAATATTCACTTTCAATTCCCATATTGATTTCCTAGCATGCATTACTATTATTTCAAAAACAAAATTGCGTAAAGTTTAAAATTCCATTAATTTTGAAAAATGTAAATTGTGTTCTTATGATTTTGTCTATGAATGTATGGACTCGGGAACCAATTCCATCGATGGTAATTTTTTTTTATGGTTATCTCTTGGGCTTTTTATTACATTAAATGGAACATTCTGGCTGTCCAAGAAATAATGCTGAATAAAAGGCTTAAAAGGCATTCTTTATAAGCTTAATTGTTTTCGTGAACTTTTTACACTTCGTGATTCGACCACGGAGAATGTGTCTCCGTCTAATGGATGCATATGAAACGACGAAAAGTGAATGTCCTTAATAAATAGTATTGTTTCCAGTGCATGTTCTTGGTGAAATTAATTAAGTTGATAAATTTAAAAAAAATTAATGCTGAGATTTTTTCCAATAAAAAATAAACATTGAAATTTTAACGCAATTTAGTTTTTTGTTGATGTATGAATATCACTTTTTTTCAATAATCTTTAGTATATTTAAAATGAGTTGTTGGTTTCAGGGTGATTTTAACTCTGCTTAATAGGGTGAATACAGCTCAGCTTCTGTAAACTAGACTTTCAATGTATAAACAGTCGGAAGATTTAGCTTCGTAATGTGACTCAAGAGCATTTCAACGTGTGGAGTCTCATAGTTTGTGTGAAACGCGGTTTCTGGAAACAATTCGAGGAACCTCCCCAAGTGCCAAGTGTGTACGGTAGCGTAAAAGACTTCCAAAACATACACGCACGCACGCATTCACACGGTAACGGAATCACGTACTCACCGCTTCTTCTGCCAAAACAAGCTGCGGCTTATCTGCGAACTAAATTCAACAATAAAATACTTCTAATTCTGATACAACAGTGGTTCTTCTCTGGTCTTAATCACTGGAATCAGATTAGGAAAATACAATCACGCTGACAGAACGTCTGCATAAATAGCGATTTGCTTTGATTAGCTTAGAAAGGATTTAAATATAAACACGAGGGAAGGGAAAAAAACCGAGACACGACAGAAAAATCTTGGCAAAAGTCCATCCGAAATTATTCTTGTATCCTATTAGCCCAGAGCACACAAAGGAGTATTCTTATCAGGCAAAAGAAAAAAAAAAAGCAAGTCTTTCTAAATAAAGAATGCAGGCGATTTATCCTCGGTTATATTTTGTTGAGAATTAATGATTACGTTCATTTTAAGTGACACGCTTGGAAAACGTCAAAGTTATCTGAATTGGACGCAGGATAATCACTTGTAACATGGAGAACTCTGAAATTAGAATAACAACAGCAAGGTGGCGCTCTTATCGCAAGAGAGAATAGATATCAACCTAACTCAAAAGCAAGTGCTGAAAGTGATATTGTAATGTAGATTACAGTCAAATTTATTTCAGTAATAAACTTCTGAAATATATTTACGTTCTTTAAAGGTGTCGTACTTCCAGTACCAGCCAGAAACTACAGCTTCAGATAATTGGAAAATCAAGGAAATTTTTAGTACAAAATGGCTGACAATTATTTTGTTTTCTTAAGAGCTCTTATTAAAAAGAAAAGAATCTACTGTTTGTGCGATTTTATTAAAAATAGCACCTTCTGAAAAACGAAGTTTCCATAAACTGTTGGCTGCTTTATTTTTCTTTAAAATAAAACCAAAGATAAGTCTTTATATATCAATATTTCTAAACTTTAATATCAACCGAATACAAATAGGAGAAATTTTGCTTTTTCTGAAGAAAACCACAATTAAATCCTCTTAATTTCTTTAGTTGTCTAAATCCCATTCATTTTAATGATATAAAACCGTACATAATGATATAAAATCGTAGAATACTAAAGGGTTAATATCCATTGTTCTCTGAGTGCATTTCTATGTCATTACTTAATTCTCGCATTGGAACTATACATTGTCAAATATAAAAGTTACATCATCTCTTGTCCACACACATCAAGAAATTCCATTCAATGATTCAAAAGTTTTTAAGGGAAGAACATACAAACATACAGACGGAGAAAGTAGCCTAATTAGCAGTTTTATAAAAATTTGTCCATCATTCATCGACTAGACATTAGAACTTTATTATTAACTATTATTTTTTTTAAATAATTTAAGTTTAAAATAGACGAACTTTTATTTTAAGAGACTTGTTTTTCCAAGAAGGAGGACAGCGGTAATAAAGACAGTAAATAAAAGTATAAGCTGCATTAAAAATTTTAATCTGCACTAAAATAAGACGTAAAAGATAAATTAGTAACAATTTAAAGTAATAATTTGGTGAATAGATATTCAATACGACTGACTAGTGCTCGCAGGATCCTCTGCCTTCTATGAGAATGACGGGTAGATATGTTACCTTTTAATATAATTTTGGTTAAAGATGGGCGTCCAATGGCATACTTTGAATGCTTTATTTATCAAAAAACTAGTTTTTCTTTTATTTTTCTTTAAATGTAAAAATGCTAATTCTTATTTTCTTGGTGTAACATTCAAAAATTCAATTAATTAAAAGTCAATCAAAAACTATAATAATACAACTCACTCTTTTATGTCTTCTTTGTTATGTTATGTCTTCCCTGTTTGTCTTTTTAAGCCAATGTTATGTCTGAGTGAAGACAACATTGGCCTACAAAGAGTAACTTTACGGAAGATTCTGTTGTTATCCGCTTTTGTACATTTTAAGCGTGTGCTGACAGATTAGGACAGCTTCTTCCTAAAGCTTGAAAACCATTTCGTCATGGAATACAAAAACTTCTAGATTTTTATTAGCAATTTTTATCTTGTAAATTTTGGTACCAAATCGACAAAGAAAAAATCGACAATTTACAGCAAGAAATGGGAGCAACCTCATCGATCTACCTTGTTGCTCTGTATCATTGTATTCAAAGAAGTTCTTTAATAATTGGAACAACTGAACATTGACCTCCATGATATCACCTACGACAATGTAGTATCTCAATTACTAGTAAAAGTTAGGATATGTTTCTAATAAAAAGACATATTTTTCTTCTTATTAGCAGAGATACATACTAAGATATATAAGATGAAGATATATGTGAAGAGAACATGTGAAAAGTTCAGGTTCAACTGTCTTTGAACATATATCGAGGGTTTCAAGAGGCATCTTTATATAATGAAATAGTTAACTAGTTACAGCCAGCCCTTCACTCCTTTTACTGAAAATATTACCATATCTCCAAAAACTGAGACAAGAAGCTCGAAAGAACTTAAAGCCTACTTTCCTTAAAATGTTGTTTTTCTTAAAAATTTTCTTTTTTTTTTCTTTCTTAAATTTTTTGTTTTTAATGATAATGATTTAATAGATAATTATTGAGGATTAATTAATTCCTTTCTTTGTAAATCCTCATTAATTATCTAAATGGTCAAAATCTTATCAAACCAAGGGCTAATTAATGGCTTAGCTAATATTTAAGATAAAGAAACATTAACAGAAATAGGATGGAAAATCCATTGTTTAGATTCCAATGCTTTTCTATGGAATTTTTTACCGATTTCTTGCGCTAATTTCCCGACAAAGATACATTTGGAAAATAAAGTTCAAATATAAAAACAAAGATCGTCTCCAGTCCTCAAATACGAATACTAAGTTTCAATATCCATCGAATGGTTAAATAACTGTTAGGGAGGAATAGACACACAAACACACACACAGACCGAGTGATCTGATGAGTCTAAATTTCTCAAAAAGCAGGCTAAAAAAACATATACATATCGTGCTACACAAGCATGTACACGAGTCATTCACAAGCAGTCCTCGAATTTAGGTAGAATTCTAGATACTACATCATTTTTAGCCATCTAACTAAAAGATCGACGTATGTGCTCTTTTTATTAGGCAAATGTAACAATGAATTACAATTCAGTGTACAAGTATTTATTATAAAGAAAGTATCCATCAATACAACAATGAACAACAACAATGATAGTTACAACAATGCAGATCTTAAAGGACTGTATGCATTGTAAAATAGAAGTATAATTTAAATCCTTTCAAAGTAATTTAATGGAGTATAGCTTGTATGATAAGTCGTAAGTTGTGATGGGTTTGTCTATCTTTTGCTTGCTTTAATAATTATTATTATGGTCCGGATTTCCATATAGACTATTCCTGAACGCCAATCTCATTCTAAAGTAGACACAAATATTTCTCAAATTATTCAAATTCAAGTAATAATGTGTTATTTTGCACATAAAATTCATATTTTGACACTGTTTATTTATCAGCACATTCTGATAAATTAAGATATATTGAATAACATAAAGAAGATCTGTTTTTATTAGATAAAGGGTTATTTTAGATATAAGTATTTTTTTTTGAAAAGGTGTTTATTCTAATGGATCTGCCATTCGTATTTTCTTATTTTTAACTTTGAGATCATATTTTAATTTTTTTTAGTTATAAAATGCATGTATGTAAGATTTTTAGATCATAGAGACCCGAGATCTAATTATTACAATAAAGGTATTTTTAAAGCATTTACCTTTAAGACATCAATTACAAACAAGTATTTTTGATTCACATTTTTCCATTCCAAAAAATAAATGAGTTTTAAGTTGTTAATTTAAATGAGTTCTAAAATCAATACCACTTACTTTTACTTATAATGTTACTCAATTAATTTCTAACACATTTTAACTTCACAATTAAAGTTATTAATAATTAAAAAAGTTATTGCGCATGCTCAAACTAAATTCAAAACGCATCACTCACGTGTGAGGTATCTGATGTAATTAATATCATATCAGTTTTAACCCCAATGTGAATTTGAGCCCGAATTCCTATCAGGCTAACGATTAGCCAAAGGCGGGAAGAAAAAGAGAAGGAAAAAAAAAAACACATTCAGCTCCAATGCCTCGAGGAATGCATCATTTGCATTAGGTACTTAATTTAGACGTTCGGTTTTAAAGAAAGACAAGTCCTTGCCACTTTTCCAGTTTTTAACTAAAATGCTAACAAAAAAATTTATTCTGGTTCAAATACTCGAATTCAATCCTGTAAAAAATTAACTATGCAGTATTTCTGTGAAGAATATTTTAGACATCAATTACTGATTATAATAATTCTGAATAGATATCTGAGAATGAATTAGAAGAAGTTGAAGTCTACTTTCTTTAAATGCGATTTCATAAGAAAAAATAATATTTTTTTAAAAATAATTTAAAAAGTCGTGAAAAAGATAAAACGAAAAGCCTACGTTAATTTTTATATTCTAATATCTACTGAATACAAACACTAAAAATTTTGAATTTACAAAAAAAAAAAAAAAAAATATTAAATCTTCATGACTTAAGTTGTCTAAATCGAATTAATCAATATCAAATCGCGCGCTACTTAATGGCTTTCACTTTTTCAAATATGAAATATAAATAGAAATCCAATTAAACTATTCTTTATTTCCCATTGCATTTCCAAGGAAATTTATTTCGCCTTCGCGTGCTAATTTCTCTACAAGGACCAATTTGGAACACATTACAAACATACAAGTCTCTATTCCTTAAATATGTCTACTAGGTTTCAAGAGTATCAAAGGCTATTAGAGCAACCCTAGGCCTAGGCCTGTGTGACGATCCTTTCACTTTTTTTATTAGGGGAACGCATACATAGACTGATTGATATGATGAGCGTAACTTTCTTATTGAAAAGTAGGCTACAAGTTCTTGAAAGACTTCTTTCCTTTACGTTTGTTTTTCGTTTTCTTTGATAAAAATCATGAAATAATACAAACAGAAAATCTTCGTTACTTTTAAATTGTAAAAGTTATACAAATGGTGCGAATATTCCGCTTTCTTAGAAAAGTTAATTAAATCTTTATTGCTATCTAAATTCAAGTAATGTTATCATATTAAAACGCGCGCAAATTAATGGATTATTAAAATGCATTTGTGCAACAGATTGAAATCATCTGTTTTCCTTTTCTATTGTTTTTCACACGTTAACTTCTCGACAAAGATCTACACGGAAAACAGTTTAAATATCAATATTAGTAGATCTCTAGCCATTATGAGTATCCAAGTTACAAGAAGATAGATCCAGTGGTTCAGGAATTGCTAAAGGGTCACATTATAGAAGAAAGGGAATCACATACACAAGGGAATCTGATTATATGCCCAATTTCTTAGAAACTAAAAAAGACTTGGAAATAAAATTTAAATGGATTAAGTGGAAACATCATCATAATCAGTCCTTAGCTGGTGATTGGGGTTCAAGTTTACCTCGCAGCCAATACATTACTACTGTAGGTGCCACAGGATTCGATGTATTATTTACAATATCTTTCAGTGAACCAGATCCAGTTAGATACTTATCAGCAGCACCTTGGATCCCTAGTGCTGGCGCATCGGCTGCCCCGTATGCGGTAGCATTATGTATAAATAATTTTTGTCGAATATCCATGTGGTTTCTTGCCTAATTTCCCTGGTTTCCCAGTTCTGGTCCCCATGGCAGGATGACCTCCTTTTTCAGCCTGCTTGGAATCGTCCTTGGCGGAGAAGTGGAAACAAGATGTACCCGTTTGCCATCCGTACACAATCAAAATAATTTAAAATTTATATGAACTTGAAATGTGAATTAGGCGAAGTAAAATTAGGCTAAAGTTTTGTATTGAGAGATTGGAGAATGTTGGATCTAGATACAAGTATTTGATAGTAGGTAAGACAAAAATGTTTATCAACATTGTTAACTATAAATAATAAACTCTATAATCTACTTGTAATTTCAGCAACCAAAAAGTATTTTTTTTATAGAGTTACTGGAAAATTAATGGAAAATGCTAAATTTAAGCCGTATTGTTTGTAATATAAATTTGTCCTATATTTAACCGATTTACAGCAAAAAGATTACCAATGACATTCAAAACGGCACAAGCCTTAACTAATTATTCTAGGAAGCTATAACTTAATGTTAAGTTTAAGTGATTCGCTATTTGCTCCGCACACACACACACATACACACACAAAACTAACGTCACAAAAAAAAACAAAAAAAACTAGCATCTTTTATCCATGACGTAGTTCACGTAAATCCAAATGACGTCTTGCCGAGTGTAATGGATGCCGACTTGTGTCCATTACAATGAAGAAAGGGGTAAATGCTAGGATCCGTTTCCACTCTCTTAGACCAACGAGCACTTAGGCAGAAACAATCTCCGGATCCAAATCGAAAGTAAAAGGGAAATACGATAGAAATCAGTTCTAAACATTTGTCAGAAGTCCTGAGGGCGCCATTTTTCCCCATCCCCTTGTTTTCACCTCTTCCCCTCTTAATAGTAGTAGGAGACACCATTGCGATGACTCCTAATGGCTGCCGAGGGGGAAGACGCCCTCGCCGGGGGGACCGTTTGTCACCGTCGGGATTCCAAACCGATTTGGTCCGAACTCTTGTTCTTTCCAGAAAGCACTGGTAATATTTTCTTATTCGTCAGATCGACAAGTAAGCGATTCGTTTAGTCATGTCTTTTATCCACGAAAAAAAAACAACAACATCCCTGCACTTTCTGACTGTTCTTTCCAGTTAAGATCAGCAAAAGAAACTAAACGAAAAGTTCCTCAAAGAACTTAAAGGCTACTTTCCTTAAATTTAGCAATTTTTTTCTTTTATTCTGAAATCGTAAAAAGAACCCAAAAGAAAAGTTCCAATCTAATGTAATATTCGAGTAATAGACAACATACCTTCAAATTCTCTCCTTGCTGAAATTTGATGAAATTCATTTCTTTTGATGATGTCTAAGGCTAATTAATGTAATGAAATCGGAAAGCGCGCAAATTTATAATGGATTGCGATATATTGTTTACGTCTACTAAAATTTATTCTTTTCTGCTAATGGGAAGTAGTTGTTTAATCGTCTATGGTTTTCTATGGGAATTTTTTATAATGTTTCGCAAAAGCTTACAAGAAAGAAAAAAAAATTCAAATACGGTTTTTATCTAAAACAGGAGAGCCAAGTTTCACAATAATCTATCCACTGTTCAGAAGTTATTAATGGGAGGAGACAAAGATACACACATACAGACAAACTAATTTTGTAAGTCGACTTTTTGACCAACAAAAATAAGATACAAAGAACACTTCAACGATGAAATACTATTACAACTACTACTACTACTACTACTACTAATAATAATAATAATAATGAAAGAAATGAAGTGTTTGTTTTACTATAAAATAATTTCAACCACTCAATAAATCTAATATTAAATTTAATTTTAAAGTATAAAATTAAATACGAAGTAAAAGTTATTGCTACTAAGGAACCATATTAAATAAAACTAAAATGTGAATATAAAATATTTACTATAAATAACTTAATTATAATAGAAATTAAGTCTAAAACTTCAATAACATACTCAATTTAAATATTTAACTAAATAATTAAATATTAAATTTAAAATTTAATTTAATCTGAAATACAAATCAATAAGACAAAAAAAAATCTAATGAAGATGATCAAACTGTAAACAAATAAAACACTTTGAATATATTTCCAATTCAGACATATTTAGTCTGAATTGAATATACAGTATTGGGCAAAACCAGCAGTAATGAAATACTCCACATCGAATAGGGCGTTTCCTAATGCAACGGCCTATTTGAATATAAACTTTAGTAGCTGCTATTAGATTTTGAATCAGTTGAGGCAATGATGGTTCTGAACACAGAAGACAATATATTTTCAGACGAATATGATAACCGTCAATGGTCTAGGACGAAAAGACGAACTTAGCCTTGTATAAGTGAAGGAGCAGTTGAAGCGTACGTTTCGGAAACACACCTCTAATGACAATATAATTCATACAAAAAATTCCGACGGACAAGTATGTGACAAGTATGACACAGCGTGAGGGATGCACGGGACGGCTACGAACCCTAACAACAAAAGAGAATCACGGCCATTTTTGGGAACAGGTGCTTCCCTGTCATACTGCTACGGGGTGGAGATAGTTTCTTCAGTAACTTTTCCTGGTTGTGTTATTTCAAGGTAGAAAATTTGCAGGAACGATATAAATTGCGTGACCGCAGTAACGGCGAACATTTAGAATATATTGTACATACCTTGAATGGATAATGGTAAGTTAGGGTATTCCTCTACTATGTAATTATAATTTATTTGCATTTACTGCTCCCATTCCTCGTTTCCTTCTTTTCTACTGTTTGTTTTGCCCAGTACTGTATTTTGACTGTCCTAAACCTGTATTTCCACATTAAGAAATAAGTAAAATAATTTTTTGTGTATAATAAATATGTAATAATGATAATAATTCCCTAAGTTGTTAGAATTTTCAGACTCCTAATAAATCGACTAATTAGCTAATATAATTGTGAATGATATTATAAAATACGAGTTTTGTAGTAAATATATTTATTTTTTTTAGTTATGAAATTTATTAACATTAGTTAATCTTCGAATCAAAAATTTATTAAATATAACAATGTGATGTCACAGAAGCAATATTAATAATAAAGGCATGAAATGCAACAATTGATCTCCTTAGAGATAGACTGTAAAGAAGATAGAAATATAAGGGACGCGCGAATTTCCAAGAAGGAGAGGAAAATGCAAAAAGTTATAAAAGGAACTCGGGGAGTTGCTAAAATTACTTTGGGAAGTCTGGTCAGGATTTTGGTACATCAGCATATCAATGATGAAATTGCAGTAAGTGAACTATTATGAACTTTATGAACTCTTACGAAATCTGCTGTGACAAGGAACGCAAAAGATGAATTGTTTTACATAGTGATATAAAGATTTATAGAAATCAAGATTTAATAATAATTATCCTAATTTTCATACAGAATAAAGAAGTACATTAATTTAGCAAAATGGATAATTTGCCATTCAATCATTCATGGATTCTAAACTTACTAAGAACTGTTCTGCAAAGATGAGGTACATCCTTAATTATTATAGTTATATACAGTAAGTAATTATGGAGGGTTTCGCAAGACTAGCTGAATGAACTTAAAGCATACTTTCCTTAGCATGTTATTTCTCAATATTTCTGTCTTAGCTTTCGTTGTTTGTTTGGTGTTTTTTGTGAAAACGACAAAAACGAAAACCTTTATTTCCTCTTATCTGCTGAATACTAACGTTACAAATTTACATCTTCCGGAAAAAAGTTAAATAAATTCGCTTTAATTATTTAAGTACAATTAAAGGATTAATTTATATCCTTTAAATAGGATTTTGAAATTGATAAAGAGAAGAAGATTGTCATGGTTGGGCCATAACTTGAGGAGCGGCGGCCTTGTCGCTAGAGTACTGGAGGGCAAAATTCTGGGGAAGAGAGGAAGAGGACGACCAAGAACCACCTACATTTCCAGAGCATGTGAAGACACAAATCTGAGGTGATACAGCGACCTGAAGAGGGCAGCGGAGGACAGAGCTGGATGGAGGGACATGTTACGGAACTTAGATCAGTCTAACAACTGAATGACTGGAAGAAGAAATAGGATTAATCTCTATCATATCAAACCTCATGCAAATTAATGACTTAGGTAAAATGATTAATACTCATTATTTAAGAACATCATAAAAATCCATTGTTGCTGGTCTATGAGAAATTTTGTCTTCTTCTCGCACAAATTTCTCATAAGAACCCATTTGGAAAAGATATAAAAGTAAGATCGTCCTATTTTCTAATAGACATACTAAGTTTCAAGAAGATGCCTGCAACGCTTCAAAAGTTACTAATGGAAAACATGCACATACAGACTGAGTGATCTGACAAGCCTCACTTTAAGTACTTTAATAAAACATCCAATACTTCAAAGGTAATACTAATAATAGCGCTGCTAATTTCAATTCATTTATTTTGTCTGAGTAACATGAGTGAAATATTTTTAAAATGTATTTCAAAATTGGTCATGCGGATAAAGCAACTCCTAATTATGAAAATACATAATATATTTGTAATACCCTGCATTTTTATTAATTTTCATTCATCTAATAGATCCGAGTGGTTACCTGATATAATATGGATATCCAATCATATGCATTGCGTCATTCCTACCTTTCTATTGATGACATAATTACATATTATGGTTTTGTAAATTAAAACAAAGACAAATAAGATATTAAATTTCAATAAAAACGGCTTTAAATAACTGTGCATCACACCCAGTTGCCTGAAATACTTAATTTCCGTCAATTGACTGTTAGGCAATCGAAACACCTGTTCCTATAACAGTTGCCCAGACCAGTATTTAATGTATTTTCAATGAGCTATTGTTCACTGCGTGGTTTTATTCAAAGCTTTATTCAAATGATAATATCGATTTAACATTATTTTACAGCTGATTCCGAGCCAGCTTTCACTTTATATGGGATCTTAAAGACAATATATTAATGCTTAAAAGATGATGACACTTTATATTATGGATGATAACACTCGCAATAAATTATTTTCATTTACATTTGCCATCTTACGACGCAATATTTAATGAAAGGGCTTTTAAATTAATGTGACGTTTATGCGTCAGAAACAATTATTTACGTCGTTCACGGATTTGTCTTTTTTTTTTTGTTTTTGTAAATTTTAAAATAATTATTTCCAACTCTAAAAAATGTAAAAAGTGTAATTCTGATTAGGCTCATGAAATCATTTAGCCTGTGTGTATGTTTGTTTGCATAATGGATGCTATTTCCTAATAACTGTTTAAACATCTGGATGATGTTCTTGGCATGAACATTTAGAAAGGACAAGTCTTAGTTTTAAAATTTAAAATTTTCTCCGTGTAAATCTCTGTTTTGAAGTTAGCACGAGAAGGTGACAAAATTTCAATAAAAAAGCTTTAGAATTACAACAATAGAACTCTATCAATATCTTAAGCAATGAAAAATTATCCACTTATCAATCCTCTTAATATCTCCTCGAGCTCTAATAAGATTGAATTTAATAAGCTTTTAAATCACTATTTTCAGCAAACGAAAAAAAAATCACAACTCTTTATATTCAGCAGATATTAAAATTATAATAAAAAAAATCTAAGGGTTTTTGAACTATATTATTATTACGAAAAAGAAAAAGAAAAGCAGGAAGTTTTTAAGGAAAATAAGTTCTTTCATGAACTTCTTATTTCTTATAAGCTGTTGTGTAAAAGCCTGGAAATCATTTATTCTGAATACCCACTTTATTTGTTTACTTTATTTATTTAGAAGAGCTTTTCTATATAAATATATATATATATATATATATATATATATATATATATATATATCTGATACATTACCTTGAATGAGACAAGTTAAAATATCACCGTTTTTACCCGTTTATTCGGTATAAATGTAATAGGTACAACTATCCATTGATCTGTAGAGGAAGTAGATCCTATTGGATAGCCTCAATCACATTTACAAATTTAATTTTGTAAATTTTTATTATTTTATGACTTTCATAAAATTATATATAATTTATATATAAGTTTCTATTTCTATTAATTTTATGGATTTGATTTTGTAAATGGTCTATTTCTCTTCCGATATTTAATTATATGTAATGATATGAGGGTTACTGCATATTGATTTTGGGTTCGAGAAGCCCTTTCCCATTACAATTGTTATAACTGTTCACTTTTTAACAAAAACAATCAATTATTACTAATTTTATATTCGATTTTAGGGTTTCTGCCAAACTCTGCTAACATTAGTGAATTTCCGGAGTAAATTTAAACCTGCACGTTATTAACACGAAGAGACATCTCAGGAAAAAATGTAAAATTAAGAACAAAACTTCAGAAAAGTAATCTTTTGCCATAACTCAAGTTAGACATTCTATTGATTTAAGTTATTATCGGATAATTGCAAACATATTTTGCAAAGGACGTAAATATTTCACACGATTCGTTTAATAAAAAATGTTAACTTAATATGTTTCGAAATGGTTTATAACACTTAATTCAATAATGTTTTACAATGTTTGATCTTTCTGGAATATTTTCTTCTTACATTTTTTCGGTGGATCTTATGTTTATATAATGTTATTTCTGAGGCCATAAAAACCTCTAAGTTCTACTCTAAGACTTTATTCAGAATTGCTATCGTCTGATTTCGACAATTTTCCACAAAGAAAATTTTTAAACATTGGAATTTTATGATTCATTTCACAACTATTCAAGGATTTTTAAATATTGTTTGATTTCTTTGAATATTTCTTTACATTGAATATTAATATTTGTTTTCCCAGAGCAGGTCTTTTGTAAATCTATTTCTTTGCTATGTTTTATTTTGTATCGTTAATGTAGCAAAAATTTCAGGCACAAGAACTTCATTGTTTTACCACTGTTTGCGTCGGGAGGAGGGTTCACGACGACTTGCTTAACGACCGACCATCAGTTGATCAGAAACCTTTGGAGTCTATTGCACTGCAATATCATTCTGCCACATTTGTTTCATTATTAAGTTTTTGTAAAAATGAAAACACTGTTATATTCACTCATTGCCAAAAAAATTAGCAGAACTATAAGCAAAGTTTAAATGGAAGGATACGAAAGCGTAACAATGAGAATAATGATGAAAATAACTAATTACAATATCAGAGCATTTTATTCTGACAAAAACTACAGATCAATAGTCCCTTTAGTACTGCATCATATCACCTCTAGCGTGGATACATACGGAGATATGGCTTGGTATGGAGTCATAGAGACGTCTAATGGTGTCCTGCGGAAGATCTTCCCATAGCTGTTGAACTGCTGCTCCAGTTCGCTTATACCCGTTGATGGCAGAAGCGGCTGTCCCAGCTGGTCCCACACATGTTCAATGAACGACAAATTTGGAGATCTAATCGCAGGCAGTCCAGGGAAACCCGTGCCGTATGTGGAGGAATCTTGTTGGAAAATGGGCCGATGTAGCCGCTCCATGAAGGAAGATACATTAGCCCGCAGAATCTCGTCAACGTACAGCTACGCCATCAATGTTCCCCTGATCACTACAAGCGGAGCCGCAAAATCATAGGAGATGGCTCAGTTGATGTCACCACTTCTGGCGATATGTCGCTCATCAATGAAGTTGGGATTTTTGTGTTTTAATGTTTCTCCTTACTCGAGTACAGTGGTTATCCATATCCAGACAAAACCTGGATTCGTTACTAAACACGATTCGTTTGTCGCTCAGCACAAGTCCCCAGCCATTCATACTCCCTCACTAAACCACTGCAAACGAAGTCGCCGATGGGGCAATGAGCTAGAGCTGGCAGAAGCGTAAGCGGAGTTGACTGCAAGTCTCGTTTTGTAATCGAAAATGTGTCTTATGCGTCGTCGAGGCATCTTGATGACTTAAGGATCCATATCCAAACTAATTATAAAGCACACAGAGGTCACATGACCGCCTTTCACACGACTACAGCCGTAGCGAACCTAATGCCCCTGGTGGCAGTTCTCAGCGTACAATCGTAGCCCACCGGGCAATCAGTCTACCTATGACTTATACCGAGTTTATCATTCTATTTGGGTACGCTCAATTTTTTTTTGGGGGGGGGGGGGGCAATGAGTCTAGTATCCTGTACCATACTACTTCATTACACTATAATATAATATTTTATTATTTAATTGTATTATATGCTTTTAAAGTTATACAGTATATTTTGTACATGAGTTTATACTATATATGTACTGTAATAGTATAAAGTCGTATATATAATTTAGTATTTAATAATATACAATGGGTAATAAGAATGTATATATTATATATATATTATTCTCTTTACTACTTTATGCTATTTACCAAAATTTTATGAATTAAAAACATGTTTTCACATCTTATTACGAATAAACCATGGTATTTTTTTTATAGTATTGTGATTATTACTATAGAATATAATAAGTAATTTTCTAGAGAATTTCAAATGTAGCAAATCTAAAATATACAGTACTACCGTTATAAATTAGCGTTACAAATATTATTTTATGTCATGATTATTACAGGTCAGAGAAATATGATATGATACCTCCATTATAATATATATTGTTTGTTTCTTTTTAATATCTTTCCTGAAATGTTCATGGAGTCATAAGGAAATCTAAGATCTCGTGAACAAAAACGAAGCTTGGAGAGACCCAAGATACAGAATAGAAAAACTGATTAGAAGGATTTGTTGAAGCGTAAAGATGGATCTTGATTTGTGGATGATTCGCAGCAATGAGCAACCATTAATTCTCACCGACTGAGTCCTCCAGGTTCTTTGCACTTTTTTCCCGATAAGATTCTATCTAAATCTGATTACTGTCAACACACCCCTGTTATTAATTACATTTTAACTCATGTTTTGCTCAAAATCAGTTTTGCTTAAAGCTTACTCTGGATGTCTATTTGTCAAAGAAATCTCGAACGTTCTAAAACAAAAATAAACATGGAAAAACTGGTAGGTGTGCATTTTTCGAGTAAGGCATGGAATGCTTTGTACTAGAACAGAAATCAGTAAAGAGTACAATTTGAACAAAATTGAATTAGGAGTGGATTTTATTGAGTTAGGATATTTAATTGATTAATCTTTATTACTGGATAAAAAGCACTTGAAAAATATGGACATGCAATTTAAATATAACTGCATTTTAAAGTTACTTTAATTAATACTATAAACTTCTATAACATCATGATACACCAGCATTTTAAAGTTGTTTTTACTGTTTTTGAGTATGAAAATGTTATGCTGTCTGGTCATGTGGTTCTCAGGCACAACTTGACTCCTTCTGGACAGATATTCATGAAACTCATGAAACTTGATATTTATTTGAATTTCAAAAAAATTCATCACCAACTCCAAATTTAATCGAAATAGGATGGAAATTAAGGATGAGAAATAACTTAAGAAAATCTATCACAACTAATGCTATGAAGACATAAACATGTTTCCATCAAGAGATTGTTTCTAGAACAACGAAAAGTGAACTTCCCTAATGAATTGCTGATGACTTCGGTAATATGATGTATTGAAACGAGTTACAAATATTCTACTGAACTTAGGCTTTATCAAGTAAATACAAACTAGAACGCACAGCACATCTGAATGCACTGAAAGGGTCGGAGTCTTCTGAATTGGTCTTTTAATTTTTGATAATCATTTGGGGTTTTTTTACTATATAGTGTGAACTATTACAATTAAACAAGATAAGTCAACATCAGTCACCTTTGTATTAGAGGTAAGCCTATGTTACAGAATCTACATAATAAGCGTGAGTGTTTGTTTGTTTGTCTTGAAGCAACGTCACATTTCTCAACGGATCTTTACCAAATTTGGCACGGAATCACATGAATCCCAGAATAATGTATGAACAAACAAAATCCGGATCCGGATTAAGGGATGTAAACGGGAGGGTGGGGGGGGGGGCAAACATTCTTGAAGGATCCGCATATCTCTGAAACTTCTTTATCTGGAAACAAGAAATTGGATATGAGTATTCTTTGTCAAAATCTAATTTACACGTATTCGACGAATTTTCGATATTCGGATCCTAAGGAGACTACACGGGCCGTGGGGAAACTTTTCTTTTTTAACCACCCTTGTGAGGCACTGGTATTTTTGCTAGTCTCCTATAAGTAATCATTTTAAATGAAGGTGAAAGCAAACATGATATGAAGCAACATTGAGATCGGAACGCCTGATCGTTGCTTTTCCGCTTTTCTTTTACAGACGGATTCTAGGGTTCACCCAGACTTCTGTCAGATCTGAGTCTTCATAAATCACTAATTTCGCTAGAGATCTAATCTAGAACCGCATAACACTAAGCGAAATACATTTTCATTGAAGATACGGCGACATAGAAAAATAAAACCATCCTTAGGTTAGTTCCATCTGCTTGAGAATTCTGACCAAAGATGGGCTTGTGGGTGGTGTAATGCATCCGAAACATTGATTCCTTCGTTCTGCTACAGTTTGCCATCAGAAGCGAATGCCATCACAATCAGTTGAGTAAACAACAACTAAAAAAAGTCATTTTCTTTCAAGACAATCATTCCATTTTTAATTTTGACCTTTATTTCTTTTCCTGAGGCCTTATTTCTTTATTTGTTGTAATCCAAACATATTGATGCAGATTTTTATATTTCTTTAATTTGCTATAATTATTTAATGTTGTTTCTAATATTTCGGACTTGACTTTTAATTTTCATTCTACATTTCCTATCAGTTCAACTATTTTGTCTGTTTACTTTGTAATCTGTTAACAAATGTTAACTTTTATTCTTGGTATAGTTAAAATCTTTAGAATTTTTATTAACATCTTTCAAAGGTAAAATGAATGAAAAATTTGTCCACAAACCAGAACGAAGCATCAGCATTAAAACAGAAGTTTGCTCATTACAATTCTTTAGCAAAATAACCAACGGGTGTTAATTAAATTTCTATTGGAGAAAAGAAGATAATTCCCGCTCTAAATCCGGGCAGTAGTTGTGAGGAAATGGAAGAGTAAACTGATAATTCCAACACATAATTTCCAACCCATGAATGATGCATAAGGTTTCGTTATACAAATTCTCTTTACAGATTTCCATGAGAATAATAGTGAAAAGTCGTTTGAAAAATATAAGAAGAAATTCGTAATAATCCAATTCCATTTATTTTTAAAGTGGAGTTTTATGTATCATCTTCTTTTTTTCTTTTTCATTATTAGGTTTCAGTGAATCTCAAAGAAATTCCTCATTTGCAAGTCATTTTTTTTCAGTGGAAGTTTTCGAGATTTTTCAAATTAAAACTTTTATACTTTAAGTAAGTAATGCAGAGATTCGTAAACGATGGTGTACCATTAAAAATTAGTAATACCACTGATAAATACGAGAACCGTGCACATTAGATTTCTACCCAGTGGCCCTATCTCATAGAGTGGTATAAGAAATCTCAGGATCCGTTTTAAAACTTCTTGACTGTCGCGCGGATCGAACAGTGCACCTATACCCGCCTAAACATAATCAAATACAACACAAACGCCTATATAATCTTGATCTACCCGATACTCTATTGTATGAGAATGATTAAAGATGAAGTAATTTTTTCTAAAAGCAAGTCGAAATAAAATCGTTGAAGTAAAAGAGTGAAAAAATAATGCAAAAAAACAATAAAAAAAAGTAACAAGTTAATTATGCTAAGTTAAATAAAGTACAAATCAGAAAGAAAAAATGTTACCTGACGTTTCGGTTAAGCGTGCCTCACATTTTCAATGGGGAGATAATAAGCTTTTCTTTAGTTTTAGAGTTTTACGTACTTCATAGAATTCATTGATAAATATCATTAACAATATTTAGTAAATTTTTATAAAGTGTACATGCATCTCTATAACCTGATATAAGAGAGTTCACCTTTTCTATTACTATTATTAGTTGTTTGTAATAGTTAAAGTATATCAAAGTAGAGTATCATTTATAGTTGTACATATCTGCTTTCATTTACCTTTAAACTGGATAAAGTGAAAATTAATTGAGTATTACAAATGTATAATAATGTTTTTTTTTCTTTAGTTTTTCTTACCTTAAAAATCAACAAAAACAACATACAAAGTAAATTTAAAAAAATAATAAAAAGATATTAAAAATACATTCATTTCGGATAAAGCTTTTAATCTTCATCGATAAGCGGATTATCTTAGCTTAGTTAAAAGCGGATTTTCGAAATGTTTAAATAATTCGTACTTTAACATGTTTATCTTTTTTGAACTAATATTAAAGAGAACAATGTTTATCAAATTTTGCCAACATGGACCTTACGATCAATTTCAGAAATAAGAACAAATCAACAGAAGGGATTAAGTGTCACTTATCTCTCTGAATATAAAGGATTATTTGTTTTTTCGGTTGTTTGTTTGTTTTTGTTTGTGCGTTACCCATTCATCACCAGTTTGAGATATTGCAACTAAAATTGGCACAGTCATTATTTAAAATAGGCCTTAAATAAGTTGTAGTCCAATTTGGCTGCAATTCGATCTGATTTACAGATTTTTTTACTCTAAAAATTATTCTAACGACATATTAGGAACAAGACCAACAAAAAACGTAAGCCTAAAAAGAGAAAACTTAAAAATAATACAAATTCATGATTTTTGCTGTTAATAGTAAAAACATTTTTACTTTTTGCAAAAATTATAAATATGAATATTATTCAGTTGCTACTGAACTTATAGGGAAACTTTATAATAAAATTAATCATTTATTAAAATTTAACATTTGTTTAATTTGTGCACATTAAATAACTTTGCAGATTTTCATGAAACTTGGTATAGCAATATTTTACTGACCAATCTCAAATTTGATCCATACCTCATGGAAACTGACCGTCCATTGGCCCTTTAAGAAATTGCCTTTTTCTAAATAATATCTGAACTTTTGAAAAAAAAAAAAACCATTAGAAAAATTGTTATGTAATGAAAAATACACAGAAATTTTACAAAACAAAAAAATCAGTAGACCAATTTTTTTTTTATAGAGTAATCACAAATCGTCTCCTTCTGCTAGAATTTAATAATTTCACGGGTTAATAAAATGAAAATTAAAAATTTTTGAAATCAATTTCGTTCTAACCTAATGCTATTTTTCATTTTCTGAAAATTCTCCAAATTTTCAAACAATTTACTTAGATCTGCTAAAATTGCTGAAATATATTACTGAAAATTATAGAAATTTCCGTAATTCTAACGAAATTTATTGAAATCCTGTTAAATTAGCTGTAAATTCATCAATGTTGAGAAAAACGTAAAAGGAATTTCCTCTAAATCTTCAAAATTCTTAAAGTAAAAAAAAAAAAAAAAAAAAATTCCGGCAATAACTCGTTTTAAATTTAAATTTTTAACTGAATTCTTTCTTCTGTCTGCTAATAATACGATTGCGAAAAACCATCCTATTTTTAATTAAAGACAAAAAAAGACGCTAACTTCAATATTTATTCAAGGTCTTCCAAGTCGAGAATTTCCCTCTCCGGCATTTCTTGGACGAATCCACCGGTTTTTTAGGGTAGTGGGCGGACGACAGTGTTGTTGCAAGACTTTTTTTGATTTCGCGTGATGAAATTGTTGCTGATATGAGAGGTCGCTTTGCGTCGCCGTGCATTTATTGCAGAGCATAATCACACTTCAGACTCATTCCAGTGCAGCAACAATCAAAAAGAACACTTGCATTTCAAACGTAAGTGATACGAATCCTATTACCCTCTTTCTCTCTTTTTTTTTTTTTTTTTGTGAACATCTTTTCCTTCTTAATAACAGGGGTTTCAATCTTGTATATCTATTTTATTAACTTTAGTTTTATGTCTAATACAGCATTCTACAAAGAAACCCAGCATTTATATAAATAATAAAAGGTTGGGGGGGGGGATAAAGATTAAATATAGAACGATTTCGGTCTAAAAAAAAGCCATTTGTGCCTAATTTTGTTTTAATTTTTTTTTTTACGTTAGAATGTAATAAGAATTCCTTGAAAGAATTTACAGCCTACTTTCCATGAAAACGTTGTTCCATAACACTTCTTTTTTGGTTTTTGTTTTTTTAAATCCTGAAAACGAAAAATTAATTTTTTATCCTCAAGAAAAATACTGGTTACTAAGTGAAAGAAAAATTTTTGATCAAACCCAATAAATCACATACAAGTGCTTATACCAGTTAAAATGCAATCTTAAAATTTCTGTATGAATAATAAGGTTGATATTCGAAGTGGTAAGAATTGGAATTACAATATAGGCTACTCGTACATTACCCACTTCCTCATGTAAAAATTCTTATTAATGTATTCAGACATTTAAATTTGTTATTAAGACAATCAGAAGTCGCATTATTACAAGAAATACACCCAAATTCTCCCACAAAAACCAATGCACGTTGATGTAGAAAAATAATTCTAACAGTATATATTTATGATCTACGTGGCTCATAAAAAGGTCTGTACAACTGTATAAGTTCCATCCTACTATTAATATTAATCATTCAAATAATAAAAGAGAGAAAGTAATACCAAAAGAATGGAAATGCTACATGTAATTCACTCAAGAAACACGGGCAGGGATATGATGATAGGGAACAACTCCAAAAAAGCCCTATTGGGGGAACAAGTCGCATCCTATGACGACAAAATGCTAGTAGTATTGGATTGGCCAAAAAAGTTAGCTCGGATTTTTTTTTTACTTTGGCTTTAGTAGCGCTTAGGTGTCTTCAACGTCATTCGACACTATTTTGTTAGATTGTCTTGTGACAGCTGTCATATTAGCATGCATTTAATACAAAAACGGGGATCAAAATTGGTGACTTTTGTCCAATTTAATATTGAAAATGGAAGACAATAAACACGCAAGACCGCATGTTTCTTTGATAACCAGGCAAAACTGCTACAGCTCGCTGGGAGGTTCTGATTCATCCGCCGTATTCAGCACCTTCGGATTTCCATTGACTCTTAATGGAAAAAAGTCAATTCCCTGGACGACTGCAAAAAACAAAAAAAGGCACCTGGAACATTGTTTTTGCTAAAAAGGATAAAAAGTTATAGTTATGGGAAGATAGAATTATGAAGTTGCCTGATAGATGGCAGAAGGTAAGGAACAAACCGTTGAAGATGCTGTTCAATAAAATTATTGGTGACAATGGTTAATGTCTTTTATTTTACTTAAAAGCCAAACGAACTTTTTGGTTAACCCAATACTACTTTCTTACTGTTCGTCTTATGTCTATTACCATGAAGAACTGTATTTGGATATCCGGACTATCTCTTTTCCACGAACCAACACTTTATCCATCGGCGACTATTAAAAACCGAACGAGCTTTTTGGCCAACCCAATATCTTTATCGAAAAAAATCGAATCATTGAAAATTCCCCTAACTCCTGGATTTAACTGAGCATTCATGAATCTTCAATGATCTACATTTTCCTGAAGCTAAAACAACCAATTGGATCTTTTCGCTACGTCCTTCATCAAATCCTTTGATTAACTCTGCAAAAACAATTTGTGATTATAATAGTCAATTAGCAATCATGAGGAAAAGAACGCCCAAAAGCTAAAAAGCTACAACAATATTTGGATTTCTCTGTTTCTGACATTAACTCTTTAAAGCTTTAACTAAACAACCACACTTTGAAATACGTTGCAGTATGAGTAAATGATTTTGAAACCACAAAAGACTGAATTCAACAAATTTCATCAGTCAAATCCAAATCCTACATTTACAAAATTACGTAAATAAGCATTTAGAAAACAACCTTTGTAGAGAAATGCAGTTAACAACTTATCTTTGTAATGTAAATCTATTTTCCATTAATAATGCATATTTGAATTACAATAAATCTTTACATTCCGCCAAAAGTACTACTGAAAGATAATTGACAATACACACAAACCACTGATAATTCAACTAAAGCAATTAAGCATAAAGCAATTCTTCGAAATTCTCAATATAAGATTTTTAACAACAAATAAATTTAAAGTGCAGGAAAATTATGAAGAAATGAAAACCAAAGACTTCACAAAAATAAACAAATCACGCCTTTGAGTTCGTCAACAGAGGGAATCGGGAACGGCCGTTTTGTCCTTCTTAGAGACTCATCAGCCCGATTCACCCTTCCTTGATGACAAACCAGAAAGGCGTGAAAAGAACTGAGTGACGAACAAATAAACAACAATTAAAAAAAAAATGATAAGAGCACATGAAAAACCTTTGCCGTAACAATCGTTAGGTTCAAAGGGCATTTAATTATAAGAAAATTAAAAAAAAAAATGTAATAACATGAATGCCTTTTTGCCATTTAATAATTAAATGCTTTTTGAACTTAACGATTGTTAAATCAAACGTTTTTCACGTGCACTTTAGCACTTATTTTTAAAATTGTTTTTTTATGTTGTTAGCTTCTTTTCGGAAGCGAAGGTGATTTCCATCTCCTTTCACTTGGTTTGTTATGAAGGGAGGATAGATCGGGCTGACGAGTCTCTAAGAAGGACGAAACGGCCGCTCCCGATTACATCTGTTCACAACTCAAAGACATGATTTGTTTATTGTAGGGCAGTCTTTGGTTTTCAAGTAAAAATGTTTTTTTACTTGGAAAAAGATAAATAAAATATAAATTAGGTATTTAACTTCACTAAACAATCACAATTATATTTGATATGTAATTTAGGCCTATTACTTCAACATTTTAGCTCTAATTAACGGTTACGTAATATTCGTTATAATATTCATAAATAGAGGAACAGCCATCCTGTTTTCTTACGCTACACTCTGATAATGATCAGAATTTGATTTGATAATCAATAAAGATATTGAAATGTATTTTTTCGAAAAAAAAGTACGGATAAAATGTAAAAAAATACAACAGGAAGTAGTCTCATGAAAAATCTCAATTTAAAAAAATACAGGAAAACACGATTACTACAGGCTGAATTATCCGTGGGGTTGCATTAACCGTAGTTTTCTGCAGTATTTACAATTTTTTTTTTTTAAATTTTATAAAAGTGGATAACTAAATCATCAGTTTTAAATAACATCTCAGCATAATCAGTTTTATCTCAAAAGACATAATTTGGATTAACCGTATTTTTCAATTATCCGTGCTCAAGAATAAAAAAATATACCCCTATTACTACAGATAATTGATGTTTTATTGTATTTTAAATTTTTCATGACTGAATTCTTTTTTATTTCATTTTGTATGATGTTGTGCTTGTACCAATTCTTTGTTAACTAAGAATGAAAACCTCTTATGTAGTTACTAATTCTGAACTTTTATTGCAAATGCTGTTCATAAAATGTCTCTGAAGGCTGACAGACACTATATATGAAACAATATATACGTTAAGATCATATATAACGCAGGATATAAACTGAGCCACCATCCACACACTTTCAAACTCAAGGTTTCTTTAACTTTATTTCTAAACAGAGATAATTAATTAATGTAACACATATTTTTGAAAGAATTCTAACAATTAATACTGAAGTAGTAATAATAAAGATTATTTAAAAAGATGAAATAATTTTCAATTGTCCTTTATTGTAGCTATACAACGAAAATCACCAAAATATAATGAATGGGTCAAAGAATTGAATAAGCAAAGGCTATTAGAAATCATATAAACTTACATTAATAAAAATTATAAATTTAAAACTGGATAATTTTGAGCTTATTTCATTGAACACTTTTCTTAGTGTTTTTATTATTTTATTTGCAGTTTTATAAATTTAAAAAAAAATAACAAAAGATACAATCTTAGTGAGAGGCTGTTAAGCACCGTTAATTTGGAATTGAATGAACTGTTTCTAGTGAAGAAATCACCCTTGAGACAAATAGTGATAGATATTTGGCCAAAACGTTCATTCGGTTTTTAAGTATAAATAAAAGACCCATTTTTCATTGTCACTAATAATTTTATTGAACAAAGTCTTCAACGTTTTGTTCCACGATCTTCTGCCATCTTTCAGGCAACTTCATTATTCCATCTTCCCAAAATTTTTATCTTTTAGAGCAAAAAAATGTTCCAGATGCCTTTGAATTCCAGGGAATTGATTTTTTTTTCCATTAAGAGAATTTTGTAAAGACCGAAATAAATGAAAGATCGAAGGTGCAATGTCTGGTGAATACGGAGGATGAATCAGAACTTCCCAGCCAAGCTGTAAAGTTTTTGTCTGGTCATCAAAGAAACATGCTGTCTTGCGTGCTTATTTTCTTCCATCTTCAATATTAAATTTTGATCAGTTTTTGTCTTAAATAATGCTGATATACAGCTGTGGCAATACAATCTAAAAAAATGGTGTCGAATGACGTTAAAGACACCTAAGTTCTACAAGAGTCGTACGTAAAAAACAGAACGAACTTTTTTGGCCAATCCAATGCATCGCTTAAAACTGAAAAGAAGAGTTTGTTTTCGCAGAACGGAACACATCCCTTCAGCGATCTGGAAGATCTAGAGAAATTCACCATACGTCATCCCTTTAGCACTCTTTCCGGAAAGAATTTGTAGTGTTATCAACTGCTTATGATTTCAAAAACTTCGATGTGTGCTTCATTCATCAACCCATAGAAAGAAAGACTGATCCAAGTCAATCGGCAACATTCAATCACAGATGATCTTTGCCATCCCCGTCTGAGCTTCCGAAAACTGTTGAACTAGCTAAAGAATGTCCTGAGGGTCATTCAGTCGACTCTAATCAAAATTTCAAATTTTGTTATTTTGGTTGAAGGAACTCGAATGTATTAGCGCAGTTGTTGGGAAATTTACTATTGACTTGCTGTAAATGGGTCAAAGGTCAATCATTTGAAAATGGATTTTTAGTTTTTATGTGAAAGTAATTTTTTATTGTAATTTTTAGTAACTTTACAACGAAAAATTATAGAAATGATGCGTCGTAATGCAATATAATGTTGGTAAGAAATTTTCTTTATATTAGATATCATTTTTTTAAAAATTTAATGAAATCAAATGATCGATAATAATTTCTATTCGAACCACTCACAACCCAAATAACATTCTTATTCATTTCATAGTCTTTGAATCGACTTCCGATCAAACTTGGAAATCGAGGGAATAAGAGTAAAAATTAATTTACAAAAACATAAATTAACTCACTTTTTAGCTGAATACCTTTAATAAAAGAAGGAAGCACACATTCTGCCGAAAGACATTTTCGCCATTGGTTGGGGTCCCCTCCCCTGTAACAGGCGAATGGTTACTATCTAGATCGAATTGCATTCGGATTTTAAACCGAAAATTATCAAAAAATGTCAATTTTTTACTCTAAAGCCCCGCGAACACCATGCAACTTTCCATCAACTTAGTCGGCCGATTTTGACGTCACGAGTTGATAGAGACAGTCTTCAGCCCGTTTTTCAGCAACTTGGCACCAACTTTAGTCATCCGATTTGAGTTGTTCCTACACCAGCTACTCGGAAAGTTGCTTGGAAGTCGGTCGAAATTACCCAATCACAGGGCAGCGTTGCAACACGTCAGTCGTGATGTCACGCCCATGGAAGAAATGGTGTCCAAAATGATGTTCCCCGATTCGATTCGAAGACAAGCGCGTAAACAATGAATATCACATTATTGCGAGTTTCTTTCATGCATAAATAAAGTTTATACTAAAATGCAGTAATTGTAGGCGGCAGAATTTATCAGAGAGTTTTCAAAACCTCGATTTTTTCGGATTTTTCCACATCTGCTGGGGGACACGCATTGCATTATAGGATTCCTGTTATCGCGGCCGACTCATTTGCGAGTTGCATGGTGTGCGGGGCTGACAAAAGTTGGCGGACTCGAAGTCGGACGACTAAAGTTGGTGTAAAGTTGCATGGTGCTCGCGTAGCTTTAGGAATTTCCATATGATAGTGTTCGAAATAATGTTAAAACAAAATAAATTAAGTCATCTTTAAGCTAAAAAATCTTTAAATAAAACAGAAAAAAACATATGCTGTCCCGCTTTGCAGAAACACAAGCTAAAAAAAATACCAATAAGACAATTTCGGCAATTCAAATTCTGTGCCCCCCCCCCCCCACCGACATCAAGGGAATGGTTTGATTTCCTATCTAACAGCCACTTTACACGCTCTTGAAAACTTGCCTGAAACTGGCAAGTGGCTCGAAAATTTCCCACTTGCTCGAAAAATCTGCCAGTTTCTCTAAATAAAACAAGTTCTAAATTCTGGCACATATTAGAAGCAAGTCGATACCAGCGCTCTTGGCGGCGAGAAAATTTATTTAAAACTTAACAGCTGAACTTAAAACACTTAATTTTACGCTGAAACCTGGATATTCTTTGCTCGTAGTTTCAATCCCATTCTCTTCCTCCGGGTCTTTTTTTTTCTTTTTCTTTATTTCTGCTGAGAAGTTATATGGGAATTAATAGCAAAACAAAGCGACAAAATCAACTTTTTTGTCGCTTCGCCGGCAAGTATTTTATCGATCGAAACGAGAGCAAAACGCGATTTGCCACTTACACGTGTAAAGCTATCGCTTTTCAGTCAAGCTGCAACTGGCAAACGGCATATTTTCGAGAGCGTTTGAGGCAATTTTTCGAGAGCGTGTAAAGAAGATATAAGTCACATCAGATTCAGATTCTACTACTAAGAATTATCAAAAAATACCAATTTTTATGAAATTTAACTGGAATCATTTTGAGACTTTGGGTATGCTGGTGTAAATGGTTCAAAATAATAGCTAAAATAAAAGAATTTAAATCATCTATAAAGTTAAAACCCTTACAATAAAAGAGAAACATGCAATGCCGAAAAACAAACTGCAAAACTCGAAATGACATTTCGGGAATTCGAATTTATCCGTGATAGCTGACAAATGGTTTAATTTTCTAAACAGTATAATTCGGATTATTACAACCAAAATGATTAAAATTCTTTCTAACTTTTTTTTTAATTCTTTTATATTTTTTTAAAAAAATACTTCGTAATTTTCTTTTTTTATTAATGATTTGTTTTCGTGTTTAAGATACATGTAGCAGCTTTAGTTCATGTTGTTTTTTTTTAATTTATTTAAGATTAATTTTGTTATATAAACAAGTGAAACTGTTGCAAAAAACTCTAATTCTTCTTTTGTAAAATAGGTTTTCCTTTACGACGACTTTCTTTTAACAAAAATAAATTTCATCATTTATGAGCCCGATAATGAGTTCGACCCGAAATCTTTGGTAATCCGAAAAAACTGCATTATAAGCAGTACAATGCTTGGTCCGTCTGACAAAATTATCTGAGCAGTGATCGTTACTACATCTCACTCTAGTTTATATCCTTGCTTTCTAATACTGTAGCATGTTCATATTATGTAAGTCATGTTCCACTGCAATGCCCGGCCTCTGGCATTTACGCGTTTGGATTCAACGAGAGGCAAAATTCATGGAGAGTGACGGATGTATAATCATTACCACTTATTGTCTCTCGCTTTGTATAAACTATGTTGGAAAATGTTCTGTACGTTTTTATTATAAATCATCAATCGTCTGTTTCATCCCTTGTCATCATCTGCAATGTCCATTGATTGCTTCATTCGGGGTTATATATTTACTATAATTTTTGTATTGTCTTGCATGGAAGGCGCAAAACCTTATTCCTCTCCAAACAGCTGTCCACTCTTCAACCTTAAAATCGACGCTGATTTACAAACAAAGTCTTGGTTGAGATGGTTTAGATGAGACATATACAGTTCATTCTGCTTCTAAGTCGTTTTTATTGTTACTGATTTTCCCAAGCAGCTGTGTAAATACAACACTATCTCCGAAGTTCAACAGATTTTCAGGCTTGAGCACGAAATACCATAACATAATCGCACTGACATACATCGAGCGTATTTAAGAGCGTATTTTTATATTTCAGAGCATAATGATACTCTAAGCGTCATTACATACTGTTGATTGTTAAATACCTAAAGCACACTGGTACAACCATTAAATACAAACATTAAATAACGTTAGCATATTTAACATTTCAGCTTTTCTTACATTTTCTAGACCTGATAGGGCCAGTTTTAAGAGCGTCTTTCTTTGTCTTTTTGTACGTGATAAACTCAAATATTACGTTCTGGAATTACAGTAAATGCTACATGCATTTGTGATGTTTAAATATTTTTGGAAGAATTAACCAAAGAGTAAAATCTGGCCTTGCCATAAATGTATTTAATTTCTTATTCCATTCTTTTATTCCATTTTGCTGCTTTATCGTTTGTATTAATGATATTTACGTCCTTTAGAAGGTTTCAAATAATTGTTTTTAATAGTTAAAATTTAAATTTTCATTTCTAAAACCTCTGAATTTTGCATTTCTGATGAAACAAGCGCTCACCTCCTGAAGCAAATTATAAAATATTGGTCAATGAGAAAACGTATGTCATCAAATAATGCATCTACATTTAAAAAACTTATAAAAATAACAAAAATTAGAATTATAAATAGCTTATATAATTAGAGTTGACCTTTTTTATTTTTACATTATCATTATTAGAAACTTTTTTTTAACTTTATTGATTCAGTTTTTCGTGTTGTTCTTTTTTACAAACGATTTCAATTATCAATTTTTATAATTAGTTTTGTAATTACTACTTCAAACTTCAATAATGGAGGAATACTTGAATTTTTTACTAAAGAACTCATGTTGCCTCATGATAATGTTTGGTTCTTCCAAACTAAGTTTTAAATTACATGAAAAATTCATTTTTAATACATCTACTAGTTTTAGGAAAGTTACTCGTTATTCAAAGGATAATTTTAAATTTTACAAGAGAAAGGTTAACTTGTAACGAACATGATTTCATGATTACTTCATAACGTCTACATATTCAATAGCACAAATTTATATGTTTGGAACAACATCTCTTCCTACACATCATTTCTTCCTAATATTAATGTTAGAATAATGTCGAGGTCTAATTCTGCAACAGGCTGTAGTTGAACGTAAATAAAGCCATCGCCCAGGTGTAAGGCAAAAAAAGTACACAATGTTCATGGAGCCGGCGAGTTGAACATCTGCTTACATTTGTTCATTTATAAATTAACAAGATATATTTAAAGATAAGCAAGCTATCTTTGCAAAAAGCTTACGGTAATTATCTGAGCGACTAATGTTATTTTTCGAAATATTACCTAAAGCAGTCATTGATAAAAGTAAATAACAAATTATTTTCATTAAATGACATGCTGATTCGTTTAACGCATTTCCGTGCTTAATATTTTTCATTGCTATATGGTTAACAATTTTAATTCCATAATAACGCTTAATTATCATTGGAAACCAAACAGATTAGGAATCAGAACATTTCAAAAATTATTAGTAGAGATGTATATGCTCTATGTAGATCTACTATCCTAAAAGCTATTGATCATCGTAGCTTGGGTCAGTTTTAAACTAAGAAATGAAAAAATCTACTTCTTTTCGTGAATGTTATATCTCAGAAGTAAAAAGATAAGGGCCATAAATCGGCTTTATATATTATGTGCTGACATAACAATTTATATCCTAATACATTTAAAGTTTAACAGTAGGCTATTGGTTTCTAATAACCCACAGGGTATTAGTTTTCATTTTTAACTTCTCTTCACTTGATTAAAAGTTAGATCCCTGAACAAGGAGCCTGAAAATATCGTCATTCAGGTGAAAGCATTCCAAATTGATATGAGAAATTGGTAATATCACAATAATTTGTCTAAAGTGTGACAAATAAATACATGAAAGAAAATATTCAGTATAATGCCTTTCTTTATGTAAAGCATGTTTAATAAAAAAATGTATATATGGATTACTTAGAACTAAATAAATGTTGGTAAGTGAGAGCAGCGCTCATTGAAGCCACAGGTCGTTCGCTACAGAGAGAAGCTACAAGTGAGACCGTAGTCCACCGACAATGGAAATAGACAGGAAGGGAAGTCAGACTATCAATTTAAAGATGAATCCAAACCAGCAAATAAACAAAAATAAAAAAATCGTCCTTGTACCGTCTGACAAATCAGAACCGAAAATCAAGAATATTGCTGTACAGTAAATTGCTACAGCAGGTTTCATCTACAGTTCGGTCCAAAAAAATATCCCCAGTAAGCGTTTTGACTCAATTTTAGCTTATTTAAGTTCATTAATTAATTATTGACCTTTCCCACTTCAGCACTTGAACTTTGATGGAAACTGCTGTAGATTAACATATTTATGAAGTTTTGAAGTGGTTTTTACAGATCATGGGAAAGAGAAAAGACATTTCTCCAAGGAAGCAAGGGATGATTTTGGGATTCAAAGCTGAAGGAATCTCGAATAGGAAAGTTGCTAGGGAATTATCAATTGACCACAAAACTGTGGGAAATATATTAAAGAAATAAGCTCAAACTGGAAAGTCAAGTTTGAGGTACAAATGTGGTTGGAAGAAAATCTCCGGTTCCAGATTGTGCAGGACAATGAAATTGATAAGACAGAAAACTGAGTTCGAGACAGATTGCTTTTAAGATTGAGCAGGAGTTTGAGACCTCAATTTCCCATCAAACAGTGCTAAGATGCCGTTCTGATCTCAACCTTAAGAAGAAAAAACCTGCAAAGAAAGCACTCCTAACAAAAAAGCATGTTGAAGAAAGAAAAAGGTTTCTCAATCTGTATCAACAGTGGACATCCGAGGACTGGAAGAGAGTGATTTTCTCCGATGAAAAGAAATTTAATGTGTAAAAAAACTAAATACATATTGTTGTACCAGTAGAGCAGAGTTAATTGAGAAAATTATTCACATGTGGTACCATGAAATCATACCTGGTACATGTGAAAAACTTGTCGAGTCAATTACAAATCGAGTTCAAGCCCTTAAAAAAGGCACCTGGTGGACACACAAAATATTAAGGCAAGTTGATTTTGATGTAATATGTTCTATGCAACTTAATTTCACTTTAAAAAACAAAAAGTTCAATAAACCACTGAAATGTAGCCTCTTTGTTCTTGTTTTGGCATACATTGAGTAAAATTGTAGGTGGGGATATTTTTTTGGACCGAACTGTATAGCTCCCAGATTAAAGATTGAGAAAAAAAACTAACAATTAAATTACTCTTTTGAGATGCGTGAAGCGTAATTTTAAGTTATATTTCGATTTTGAGTTTTATAGTAACATTATTTTTAAAGTATTATTTAGAATATTCCGTTCCACTGCTCATAATATTAATGAAAAATCTTTATTTTTCAAGTTATCTGACAGACTTTATAAACGATATATATCGAGGGTCCCAAGCCAGAAGGTTCTATGTGCACTTTTGATAAATTTTAGTTCTGTGTGCTAAACGGTTTATTTTGGAGACTTCTTTCGTGTTCCAGAAGGTTTTGTTTGAAAAACTAGTTCTAGCCTGTCAGCTGATTGTTCCAAAAGGTTCTATTTTCACTTCTTTTACTTCTTTCAGCTTTCTCTGTGCCGGAAAGTTCTATGGACAAAAATTAAGCAAAACGCACATAGAACCTTTTGGCTTGAGACCCTCGATATAGAAATAAGTATGAGTTTTTAGCTGTATATTTGTTATTACTGCTTTCAATGCAATCTAAATACAATCCTTCTATTATTTATTCAACGATATGCTACAGCCCCTTTTAGATTTCTATTGACAGGAGAAGTAAATGAGACGACATTTACTTAACGCTATTCAATGTTATTTACGCTTGTGATATTCTCAAGGGTATTCAGACAATGCTGTTTCTTTAATTATGCAGTTAAATACTAATTTTAACTTTAATTCATTTTTAGGGCAGGTTTTGATTAATAAGGACATATAGAAGAGCAGTTTTGTTGTATTTACAGATAGTTTTCGGACTCGGCTTCGGTCCCGATCGGAAATATAGGCAACAAGTGTTTTTTTTTTTCGGTTTTCTTTTCAAGTATTAAGTACATACTTGAAGTCTACGATAACAAAAATCTGGGCTCTAGTTATTTCAGAAGCAGAACATATGACTTTAGTCCCCTGTTTCATACAACAAATGTGTCTAAAGTGCTATAAGCAAAAACGTTTCTTCTTTAAATTCATTTGTCTAAACGTCATTGAAAATGTATGGTTTGCATATCACTGCCACTTAAAAATGGTAGCAGTAGCTTAATAATAGTAAACTAAGAATAAGGGTCCGGTAGTCGAAGTGATAGGGTGCTTGGCTGCTGGTTGGAGGAGACGGGTTCGATCTCCGGCCTCGGCGGAGAGCAGAGATTTTTCCAGCTCTATTCTCGTCCTAATGTCTACTCATTCTAAGGGTTTTCTTTGTACAGGCGGGCGAGCGCCGGGCCTCATTTTAGTCCCATTGGTCTAAGTAACGTTGGAGCTCTATCTCCAGCGCCGTGTGTATGGTAAGCCTTGGGACAAACCTAATCTAAACCCAAGACTAAGAATTTACCAAATTTCACTAAAAAACTTTTCAGAACACATGATAGATAGATAATAATGCAATGGATAGATAATATATGTAACCATGTAATTTAATAGAATATCTAAATATTTCTTCAATTAATCGTTGTGTTTAAAACTATTGAAAAACTAAAATTCCCACTTTAAATAGGTATTACTTAGAATACGTTTCTTTTATATAGAAAAACAGTTACGGGAATGTATTTATAATCAATAAAATATATTGAATGTTTTTAAATTTGAAATAAATTTGAATTGACTTACACAATCACTGCTACAGGTGTCAAAAATTAGTATTGCTAAGATTTAAATTTAAGGGGTAACACCTCGATATTTAGGCGGTTTAGATCTTAAATTTAGTACAACTAAAGTAAGTGGTTATTCCACAGATGTAGTCCGAAGTTAGCTTCAGAAGAGTCATATTTTCGGACATTACTTATGGGTTGATTAACATTGGAAATTTTGTAAGCCTAAATCACAATATAAGTTCTTTCCACAATATAACTATTGTGGAAATACTTCCAACTAAAATAGAGGCCTTTGTGCAGAAACGAAAATCAAGCTTATTGTCCTACGGCACGACCTTTGTATATGGCAATTTTTGTACGAAGTAAGTTCATCAAATTATTGTATTGTTTTGTACATCGCGCCATATGACTACTATCGAGATATATTTTTTTCTACGACTAGGTCTATAGTTTTAGTTCGCTTTGGTACACAGTACCATAGCAGTTCATTATTTTCATTTAAAAGAACTCTCTTAATGTGCAAGTACAAATACATAATAAGCGCTTGATTTGATAGTTTACATATACAACAGGTTTTTTTTTTACAATTTAGGCATTTTTCACTTACATGTATGGAAATACATAAAGTTGAAGTTTTACACAATATGTTGAGGATTCTATGTTTGTTTCTGAGTATTCGTGCCTTGAATTCGATACACAGTACGGTGAGAATTTGCTTTTGATGTATATTTTGTTGACATCACGAAGGTAACTCCCACTACACTATTATTATTGCATGATCAAAACCTTAACGGAATAATGACACGCAGCTTACAAAGCAGATATACGGGAATCAAAAATAATTATAAGAAAAAGAAGTTTTTAACCCGTACACATTCTGCTTAAGATATCTCTAGATCGATAACAATGCAACAGATATACATTAAAAACCATAATGTAAGGCTAATATGTGAATTGTATTCACACAATTGTATTCACCTTAACAGGAAAGAACAAAATAGATCTAAAGTTTCTATCCAGAATCTCAAAATATTCATTGAAGTTCCGTAGGATTTTGCTTAAAATAAATATGCAAGAAAACCACAATTTATATAAATTGGGGTTTTCTTGCATATTTATTTTATATATATATTTTCTTATAATTTGAAATCATAGTTTTTTTTCACATTAAAGATTTTTTATAATATATACAACATTTGCGTCTTCTTTCAAAGAGCTAAAGCATCATATGTTTTGACATTTACTACGAATTTCAATATGTAAATTAATAATTATACATAATTAATGAGTAATGCAATTAACATTATTATTATTATTATTAAATCATTAGCAGCTTTACAATTAAAACAATCTATTTTAATTTTATTATTAGACAATTTTAGCAATAATTGATTTCTAATGTAATTTTTGTATTATCGTAGAGATATATAATTTTTTTCTTCCTTTTATTTGATATGAAGTGCTTTTTGCATGTATATGGTCTGATTTTGTTTGTGAAATTTTATATAAAATCCTAGATTGTAGATATAAACAAAGAAGGATTTCACTTTCAGTGTTTTCACTTCATTTTTACGATATTAACACAGCAAGGAAAGTATTTAACACTAATTCAGAAGGTCAGAATCTTAACCTAAAGAAGAATATTAATAGTTAAATTCTATTATCGTTGTTAATATATGCCATTGTTTTCATTCTGAAAAAAAATATATCTATAGTCGGCTTGAAAAATTGCAATTGATTTGTTTTAAAAAGTATTTTTGAAGATGTATTTGAAGAATTTGTGTATTTTCATTTTTAGGAATAGAATTTTTAAAAGAAATAAAAAATAAAATGTATTTTCGACAATTAAAAGTGAATAGTATTTGAAATTATTTTTAATAATGTATATTGTATTAAAAGTAACAAAAAAATAGAAAAAGATAGTAAGAAAGAAAAAAGGATTAAATAGAGATAAAAGGATAATTTTATATTAATAGTTCGTGGGATTTTGTTATATTTGTAGAATAATGGCCGGATTTTAATTTCTCATTAAAATATTCATTTTAATATATTACTTTTACTATTTATTTATTCTTTTTTATATTTTTGTCTTTTTAGGTTTTTAGGTTTTTAGGTTTTAAAATCATCTGTCCGCTAATTTTTTTATATAAATATAAGAAATATTTATTAACTTATCCGTATTTTGTATATCCTTATTTTTCGTTGGATATAATATTCAATTGGGAGTTTAAAGATGAATAAAACAAAATATTTAAAATAAGATTAGAGAAGAATGTTAAATTATCATTAATAATGCTGTATAATTATTGAAAATTTCAATGATATTTATTAATTATACATGAATTAATTGTAGTTTTTTTTTAATGGAGATTTAATAGTGTAAGGAAATGTAAAATAAGCGAGTGATTCTAAATCTGATATTTTAGAGAGGCTGAATTACGAGTTGAAACTCCGTATTCGGTGTCTCCATAGCTTTGGCGATGATGGCCGTTAACTGAGTATTTATTTACACGAAGGGAATTTCAATTTGTTTTCCAATGAATTCTCTTCTCTTTCTCCTTGGAAATCTGCTGTGAGAGGAGTCGTCGTCGTCCTGTTATGCACTCCTGTATTAGGGGAGCGAGGACTTACAGCAACAACCTGCCGCCCCAAATTCCCGCCACTAGGCCAGGTAGGGAAGCAGCGGCAGCCGAGAAGCCTGTTAGACCGCACGGAAAATTTATGACTTATAGAAGATTCCCCGCGCGCCACCGAGCAAAGCACACAGAGAATACTCCTGTTTGTGACTATTCACAGGGAAATGTAGCAAAACAAAACCTCCCCCAAAGCAGTGATTTATTTTAACCTGAGAAACGAATTTGATTAATACTGCGCATTAAGTATTACGTAATAACTTTTCGATAATATAAATCAGGTAAATTTATCAAACTAAAGAACGATATAGCCCATTAAGAATGCCGCATTAATAGAATCAATAAAACAAATTGATTTTTAATTAATTCAAATATATTATCAAATTACATTCTAATTAATTCAAAATTAAGTAATAATAAAAAAATGATTAGATAAAAAAAAGGAAGAGACAAAAAGAAATTAAAAAAATTAAATAAATACAAATTATTATAAATTTTATTAACAATTAAAATCCTATCAAAAAATTGCGACTTACACTCTGACATTAATAATAATTAGAATTTCTTATTATAATACGTTACGTTACCTCAGATTAATATATTTTTAATAAAAAAGATTGATTCTCTAAAAATGTAATTAATACACCATTAATTTAACTATAATTACTAAATGATAATTAAGTATTTCTTAGGGTTTTTTTTTCAGTAATAATCAATTTAAAAAATTCGTAAAAAAAGGTGAGGATTTTTGAAATTTATTCGAAAAAGCTAATTTTTGTAAATTAAAACTCAACAATGAAAAATTTTATACATTTCACATATTTGTAGAAATAGTAATTACTACATTTTTAACTAAAGAGTATAATAGTTAATCGATTTGAATGTTCAGATTTACGCTAGTTAGGTTTTACTTAAATTGTTTGAAGTTGATTTCAATAAGAAATGGTGACTTTTATAATAAACAAAAAGTAATTATTTAATTATAATTTTTTAAATAATAAAGGAATGAACTTTAATATTTACTTAAATTAATTTAGAATTAACCAAATAAAAGGTGATAAACATCACCATCAAGGAATCACAAATTAATTAATAATTTTTAATAGTAATAAATTTGCAAAATGTCTTATAAGAGCGGGTTTTAGATGGTTAAAAATGGTTTTAGTAGATTTGTGTTTCAGCAAGTAGACCCTGTCAAAGTGAATACTGTTTAATTATCGTTCTATGAGCGGTTTCCTATAGAAAAATCACTTACCATCAGAATTATTATTATCCAAAATTGTAATGATAAAAAGTTCTTCGAAAGCATCTTCTAGTTACAGACACAGCAAAAAACAACACTAATAAAAGGGAATTAAAGAGGGAATAATGGGTAATTCACTTCTATCTCCTTATCCAACCCATAGTACCAGTGAGGGCAATTGCCGACAAAGTACTCGAACGTCAGTTTAAGTATCTGCCATAAATTTTCTCTTGTATTTTAATGTGTTTAGAGACCTAATCCCTTCGTAATAGCACCATTGTATATTTCAATTACACGCATTATTTTATTGCACTGGTTTTATTTACTTAAAGATATAAAATATGCCTTTATTTATTTCTTTTATTGGACTATCTATTATAATTTGTTAATTTATGAAATTTAACATTTTTATTTTTACTATCTGAATACGACATTGCTAAAATTTTATTTTTATTTTTATCATCTTCAATGTTTATTTATCATTGATTAATCAAAAAGTATTCTGAAATCCTTCTCCTTTTCAATTTTGTTTCACATATGAAATATTTACGTTTAATTTATCGTTTTCGACTTTATATTCGAATATAAAAAAAATAAGATTTCCACCGTTTGACGATTTCCCCATTCGTTTTACGATAAGGCCAGTAAAGAGGACACAAAAACTGCACTTTGCCAACTTATTTCCTGAACAGTCAACGTCGAGAGAGGGTGGGTAAATATTGAAAAGAAGTGCTGGAATTCGCGTTCTGAAAATGATGGAAAACCATTGCCTTTAACAATGGCTCTTTTGCTGGTGCGCGGAGGAATGTTCTTTTGTTTTCATATGGACAATCAGACAATGTGCTGAGTGTTAATTTCCCTCTTTATGTCATCAGCGCTCCTTCCTCAATCTTCTCTTCACCCACCCCGTGAGGGAGCGTGAACTATGCCGGGTCGATGGGGGTGGCAGCCGGCGACCGGCTTTCTCTATCTCTCTCTCGCCGGCGGGAGCCCTCTCCGTACAGCCGCGGCAAGACCGGATCGGAGGAGGAAGTTTTTTTTTACCTATCGTGGGAAGGGAACGAAACACACCTACCGTGGTCACGAGTCCATGGCGGGAGGCGATGAGAAGCGGCGCGGCACCGTACTACACTCCACTTGGGGCGACATTCAATGTCAACTTTGAGTGTCAGTAAAACGGAGCAAGGGAAACGGCGAAACATCCGGGTCTGCGCATCAGCATCCGGGTTGTCGGCTGATGCTCGGCTTCGGCGGCCAATCGCGAGCCTCCATTCACTCCGGGGTCGGGGCTGACTATTAAGACGACAAAAGCATCTTTTTATTCCACAGCCCACCTGGTTCATTCAGCTGCCAATCTGCCCTCGTACCATCCACTCACAAGACCCATCCTGTACCAGCCCCGATCCCGTGATTAGCACCGAACTACACACACACACACACCATCACACTCCAACAAGTGTATAACGTCATTCCCGTAGTCCAAAACTACAACCTTCAGCCATGTATAGCTATTTCTGCTTTTTGTAACTGCATTTCAAAACAAGGCGTAGTTGGTGTACCAATTTTCGAATATCTGCAAGGTAAGATCCAAAAATAGTTGCTCAAAACACAGTGAATAGTCTAAACTGACAAAGTAAACTTTAAGCGTTCTAGTATAATTAGTGCCTTTTCTCTGTAATGTTAGTTTTTGAGTCGAGTTGTTACTAAAACCTGTACGCAGATCACACTCGATAACGTAGATGTACTATTAAAGTATCAAAAGATAAAATGTTTTCGGTTATCGTGAGTAAGCCAAATATATTGGCGGTTTCCTACCCAATAGCGATCTTTCTATTAGTGACCAACCATTAAGTTTTCAGCTTCCTAAAATAAATAGGTTTTAAGTTATCTTTGACATTTAAAGGAGAATAATTGCAATTACTTTAAAAAAACAACAACACATTTTTCGCTTTTTTTCTGAATCCTTTTTCTATTGTACAAAAATCAATAGTTAACCTCTCAGTAACCAAAATCACATAGGCCTATCTTAAAATTTCAGCACCTGAATGTAATTAGTTTTCAGTTACCTCAGTCTTCAGTTGCCTACTTCAACTTTAAATTCAGTTTTAAAGACATGATTTCTAATTATCCTTCCGATGTAAATTTGTGTTGAAACTATTAGACCAAATTGTAATAATTAATTTACGTAAACTTACGAAGCTTACAGTACCTCTAAATATTGCTAAGAATACTCTATTGATGAATCATCAAAAGCTGTAAGTACCTGCTTATTTTTCTATGCTGATAAAAATTTAAATTGTTTTCTATCATGATAGCTCTAATGGAATGTTGAGGTGGCTTAATGAGAAACAGGAAGGTCTTTAAAAACGATGTCACGTTTACAATCCATTGACAAATTGACTGATTTTTGTTTACATCGAATACATTGAAACAACTCAGACTCGTTTTTTCCTCAGCTTTCCTTTATTGACTTTCCAAAGAAATACAGAAAGAAGTAGAACATAACGCTTTTTTTATTATGGATCTTTTTACTAAATTGGATTAAAAATCAAATAACTGAATTATTTTTTTCTAAATTAATATCACATTATGTAAATGAAAATGTAGGTTTTATTCAAAGTATTTATTATTCATTGTTTCAAATATTCTCTGTTCGGATTCATTTTTATAATTTAGTTTTTTACAAAAATTAAAATGACATTTTTTTCCGAAAAAAAATATTTGAAAAAAAATTACTGAATGACAGATAAATGAAAATGCATTAAAAGTATCTTATACGATATAGTTAAAGTTAAATTAATTAACAAATTAACTTCTAATTAATTTAATTAGAATATAGTATTTATGTAATGTAGATAAATACAATAATATAATTTTTAAGTAATATGTTTTCAGTATTTTTATAACCAATTAGAAAATAAGTATTAATAAAAGAAACAATTAATATATTAATGAATTCATTATCCAATTTTTTGATTAAGTTTTATTATTAATTACTGTTTATTTTTATTAATTAGGTTTTAACTGATGAAAAGCAATTTGTATATCTATTGTTTAAACCACACTACTTCCGATTTTTACTTTAAAAAAAAATGTTTAAAAAAATCTATATTAAAGTTTTGTTGGTTTTGTGTAATTTTTTCGTTTTTAGACATTGAACGTATCTTACGTGTAAAATGAATTTTTAAACTTCAATTCATGTTTTCTCTCTTTAAGAGTAAGGAACTTGATTAAATTAGACCGATTTTCATGAAACTTGGTTTCTAATAACATTATTATCAAATCTGTATGACTTCGGGATTTCTTTTTTGTGATGGACTCTTGCTGATAATAGATGGTGCGCAGATAAGCTTTTCTGGGATTTAAGAATAGGGATGTTTATGTTTAAATAACATTAAGTCCTGAATAAACCAATATAATTTCTTGCCTTTTCTGGAAAAAATAATAATAATTAAGTTTAAAAATTTAAAAATTTAAAAAAAAAATAATTTTTAGTCTTCTGATAAGGATCGGAAGAAAAACATTCCCGTTGTGTATCTGTGGATAAGTATCATTAAAATATCATTAGCAACAATCACAACAATCGCAGCAGTTGCGTCTTTTGCATGCGCAACAATTACATTTATAATACAGCTCTATAACAATCACATTAATCGCAACAATTGCGCCTTCTGCATTCGGACAATCACATTTATAATAATAAGAAAATTAAAGCAATATCAATTATATTGTCTTATACGTATCAGAAGACGTTGCGAAGCATTGTGATTGGTTTACTATCGCTATCCCTACCGTATTTTTTTTAGCTTACTTAATTTGTTTAAAGTAATCGATTCATTTCAATATGATGAAAATTTGCCGAAAATTTATTGGTAGACTTGAATATTTCGTTTCGAATGATTTTTCTACGGGAATTTTTGTTCCTTTCCCATTAATTTTTCCATCATTTGAAAAAAATTTCGAACATACGTTTGATCGTCTCAAGTCCTTAAATACACATAATAGGCTTCAAGAAGATATGCACAGCGGTTCAAACGTTACCAAGGGAAACACAAACACATATAAACTGACTGATTTGATGAGATCCTGTGAATCTAAGCTAAAACTATTTGCGATAGAAACAACTCACTCACCGTTCGAAAGTGGAGACAATTGAAAACACAAAATGTCTCCCTTCAACTCGTGTTTTTCCCTAAAGCTGACGTTCCAAGTGAATCTCGTTTGCCTCAGAGGTTAAATTGATATATTTTTGGTGCATCTGCGTGGAAAACACGTGTTCGGCTTTGGTTTACTCTGCAAAAGTCAAGAGGATCTGTACATCATGTCTGCTCTGACAACTCAATCTCCATGACGATACGCAAGGAGGATGACAAATATTCGCCTCCCAAAAGCAAAACCAGCTCTTGGTGTATCAAATGTCTGTCAGTGGCAGTGGCCAGTCGAGTTTAAAGAGACCCATTGTCAAGAGCGCTTTAATTCAAAGATAAATACAACCCTCGCAGTTCGAACAATGGTCAAACAAATGCGTGGAACTGACTTGAAATCAGTCAACAGCAAACTTAAATAAACTAAAGGTCTATCACTACAGTGGAAGGGCCTTAAAGAACTTTAATCCTACTTTCATTAAAAAATCGTTAAAATTTCTTTATTTTTATCTTTTTTTTCTTGAAAACGACACAAACGAAAAGTCTATGATTATTTTCAAGTTAGAATATCTGCAGAATGCAATTTTTTTATTTCTGAAAAAATAATTAATTAAATCCTCATTATTTATTTAAATTATCTATAAAAAACATGTAAATTTAATTATTTTAATCGCATCAAACAACACGCAAATTAGGGGAATAGTTAAAAGGATTAATATCCATTATTGAAGACATCGACAGAAATCTATTGTTTAAATTGCAATGCTTTTCTGTGAAATTTTATCGTCTTCTCGCGCTATTTTCTCTTTTTGGATCCAATTACAAATATAAAAAGTTAGATTCTCAGTTGTCCTTAAATATACATAAAACTTTTAAGAAGATCTATTTTTATAAAATAAAAAAGTTCAGAAATATTAGAAGATGCCTATATTAAAGCAAAAGGCATACTAAGATAAATCTAAGAATTGAGATGAAAAAATAATTATAATTGAATAATTTACGTGTGTTAAAATGGATTAACCAAGACAGAAAAGGCCAGACACACAAAATACTAATGCATTTAAATTAATGATGATCAAAATTACAGACGTTTCGATTTGCTACATTATACAAAATAATTATAACCTTACTAAATAAATTGCCACAAACACATACATACATTCTTATTTGATTGATTTAGAAAAAACTAATTAATTCAGATTCTTCAGTATTCGGAGGAACTCTGAATAATTCTGCGAACTGAACACGAGGGTAACTCTATCTATGAAAGCTAAAGAGAGATAGTCTGGAGTCCAATTGATCCATTGTTCTAGATGTATTCGGAGGGCTCAGATGTACTCAAAGGATACTTTTTCTTTTGTAATCTGATCCATTAGCAAAACCTCACTAACAATTCTTTTACAAAAACAAATAATTACTATCGTAAAATTAATTTTACTCAAGAAATTTTTATTAATTTTTATTTAAAAAAAAAACCTCTCCTACAACTGAGATAAGAAAAAGCTATTAAAATAATTATTTTAAATTAATTTATGTTATGTTTAATTTCATTAATTAAGAAATGACTTTGTTATTTTTTTTTTATAAATTTTTTACCTAATTTGTCATTCAATTCTTTGATCTACTTGGTATAAATGAAATTGTTATGTAAAAATGTTAAATTAACAAACTGATGATAATAATCAAGTAGCTTAATAATTTAGAACTTATTTAAGTTAAATAAATCTAATTCAATAATTATGTAATTAAATTTTTATAATTAAATATATTCAAGTATTACACAATTTAATCATTATAAATACATTTTTTATCATTAGTTCGATTAAAAAAAGTAACAATGATCAAAAAAAGTAATGAAATTAACTAATTTGTAAAACTAAAGTTAAAATTTTATGACAGTTTTCACCATAACAGAAAATTTCAGATGCAATGTTTTTTTAATGCAATTTTCACTAAATAAGAAAAACTTGTATGATGAATCTACAAAAAAAAAAAGGTCTACTATCTAAAATCCATAACAGTAACAGCCAGCTTATTGATTCACTTACAGAGTAGGCTTGAACAACACAGTTAAACACTCATAACATCAATTGTGGTAAGACTTGAAGGTTTGAATTGCTACTGAATTTCACAGACGCAATATCGTTAAATTCTAAATGCTTTAATACAAACAAAATGATAATTATTCAAGGAGCACTTTTTTATTAAGCCATAAGTTTTATTAAATATTAGCAGATATATTCAAAAAAATATTACTATGACCTTTTATAAGGTTTTAATAATCCAAAAATAATTAATTATCACATTTAATATAAGTTTTTTTTTTTTGCTTCGTTAATTTAATTCTTAATTGAAATAATTAAGTTAACGATAATTAATGATAGATTACTGAAATATAATTATATAAAATGTTTATTTTATAAAAAAGGAAAAAATAAAAAAATATTCATCAATTATTCATCATGATTTAACTTCTTAAATAAATATTTTTTTATTAAAATTTTAATTTATTTAATTAAATAACGTAAATTAAAAAACGAATATTATTATTGAATTTATTTTGGATATTGGATATTGCTTAAAAACAATCTTCGTCAATCAGTACGTGTGCTTATATTTTATATACTACATAAGTACAATTCAATTGCGTTTCTGTAATATGTTCCGTCAATATATTGAGCGACGTAAATGTATATTCGTAGATATATGGTTGAGAGCATCGCTATAAATTAAAAAAAGTACTATAATCATAATAGATTTTAGAAGTTATAATTACATTTTTCTGCGTTAAGTCGCGCAGAAACGTTAATAAACCTGAATTATATTATTCGCAATAATAAAATATTTATGATTCTTTCATCCTTGTAACGTAAGTTATTGATAAATTGTAATGTTTTTGTGCTTTTATATAAATAGGTCAGGGAAATATTTTCGCAAAAGAGATGCAATTCTTCAGTCAACTTTACTTTATAAAAAATATTTTGTAAGGAGCTTTCTTTTGCAAAAAAAAAGAAGAAACTATGTTTGGTTCTGTATTTAGAAATATATCTATTTATAATTATACAACTTTATCTCAATAATTATAAAAGTGATATAAACATTCACATTTCGAATATTAAATCTTACATTAAGATTTTCTTGATTTTCTTTGATTGTTGAATTTCTAATTAATTATTATAATTAATTAATAGTAATAAATATTAAAAATATTTTAGTTTAATTATTAAAGAAATTATAAAAATACGAAAAACATTATGTTTTATAAATTAAGAAGAAAAAATCAAGGGTAAATTCTATGATGATTCCTAATAAGGATGAAACAGCTGTTCAGGATTCCCGTTGATGTTGGCTCAGTGTGCGAAAGCATATCTATTGTCCAATTGTGGGCTTTTTTTTTTTCTTAATTTATAAATTATCATAGACGTTATCATAGACATTATTTTATAAACATGGATTTTATAAACATTATAAAAATGTAACATTCTAAAAAAACATTGTTTTTCTATTAACAAAGATAAAAAAAAGTAAATTTTTCTAAAACATTTTTAAAAATAATATTACAGCTTTAGCATGAGAAAGAAGTGAAAATTAAGTATTATTTACGAATTTCTATTTAAAATGTGATAGTAACGATTTTTTGAAAATTAATGATTTATAATCAAAATGTAACTTATTTTTGTTTTTGTGCAATGTTAATTTATAAATATTATTGTTACGGTAAAAAAAGCTTTTCTGTACAATAGACGTGTAACGCAGGGAAGTCAGAATAAGGGGGAGCTTTTCCTCCATCGAGTCACACACGCAACGGGGATTTCAAAAGACAGAAGAATAGCGTAGCTACCGCATATGCAAGCAACCGATTTGCTTTGTGCCAGGGTCTTTCGGGACCCGCGAGCTTATTCGGTAATAAAAATAAAAAAAATGCAATATTAATGCAGCAAAATAACTTTCTACATTAAAAAGAACTGCGCTTCAATATATACGTAGGTAAGTCGTAGTAACTTTCCGATGACCTTAAAAAGAATATTTTTATGTTAAATTTTTCTTATATGTTTCTCTAATATTTCCAAACATACGATGTTGTCAAATTTTAAAAATTTGTTTTTACGACATAAAATTACAACAGCAATATATAAAATATATTAATATAATAACATACTTATTAATAGCTTAATAATTTGTACATCATAAGTTTTTAATAGCATTGTAATATTCTTCTGATGATTTTGGTTATTATGGTTAGATTAATTTTTTCTAACAGTATATTATTATATTAAACATCAAACAAATTTTATATCTACATAGGAAAATATTTATTTAATCAGTTTATTTGTCTTGTTTCGTTTTTTGTTCTTTTTATTTATATTTTTTTTTAATTCTATAAAATTTTGATATAATTCTAATTGCTAACTTATTAGGTTTCTGTGATGAAAGATTTGCTGTTTGTGCCTGATGTTTGAAACTTGCCCTACCCCTCCCACTTTTTTTTTCTCATTAGTTAGTCTTTGTTGCATCATTACATTTATCTCATTTTTCAAATATCATATTTAATTTATATAGAGTTCCAATTAATCTCGATATGGTCGCCTTGGCGAATATTTTGGTCTTATATCTACATTAACACTCCAGCAATCTCTTTGCTAAATCATAACTGCAATTGAATCCATTGTTATATCATTGCATTTGGGGTCAATGTAAATGTGATCAGCTCGTACCAATGATCAGTCGTGCTCACACTATCAGTGCCTGTTCGAGCTGTACAGTAAAAGATAATAGATCACACATATTCACTATTATAATCCAAATAAAATTTCGTTATTAAATCGTTAGAGATGATATGAGCTAGAGACGAATCTAGGGGATGGGGAGAAAATATAATTAAACATCCAACAAGTGAAACTTTGATTTATTCATATAATATATGTATGTAGGGTCGCCGGGAAGTTCCCGTACCACTTAAATGGTAGTCTTATTTTAAGAAAACATTTACACATTAAATGCCCAATGCGTCTGTGTGTTCGCCATCTTGCTATACACATCAGTTCATACGCCGCCACGTCCTATCTTGACATTTTTTGGAGCATGTCCGGTGAGATGGTTCTCAACTGCATTGCGAAATTCTTCATTTGTAGCATAACGACGTTCAGACACTAGGCCTTGATGATTCCCCACAATGAATTGTCAGGCGTCGTGAGGTCAGGACTTCGTGGTGGCCATTTCAATGGAGCTGGCGATGATAGAGTACCGCGACCAATTTTCAGCGTTCTGGAAAATATTCATGAAGAAGCCAGCAAACAGTAAAAGCTAAGTGAGCAGGTTCCCGTCCTGCTGTAGCCATACACATTCCACGATACCCGCGTCTTCAAGCTGCGGGATTAACTATGTCTGTAACATGTGTAAATAAGTTTCGCTATTAATATGACCATCGAAAAAATATGGTCCAAACAAACGACATGATGTCATCGCAGCCCATATCATTATGTCGGATGGATTTCTCTTCAACTCCAGTGTGACCAACCAATAATACCATCTACATTGCATCAGGAACACCTGTAGTCTAGTGCACCTGCATTCTAGTGTCAACAGTGAAAATAACGTTCAATAATAAATATTTACATTTATTACCACATAATAGAAGGTGCAAGAACTTCCAGGCCACCCTGTATAATAACTGCTAATTTTTTTACCTTCAGAAAGGGATCATAAGCAATGAACGTATTTTAGAATTAAAATTTCTTTTAGTACAATTCTTTTGTTCTTTTGTACAATTTCGTGATACTCTACTGTTTTTTCGACCCTCTGTTTCTTTAATTATTCGGAGAGCATCGCATTCTCAAACCACCTGTGACGAAAGACCATTTTTTTTTTCTTAATTCCCATCCATCGCGAACCAATACTTTTTGCAAGAAACTCTCAATTTTTTTGCGGATCACATTTTGAGAAGCAGTGTATCAGATTTATTTATTTATTTATATCTATCTTTATCTATATATTTTTTATTTAGATTTCTATACTGAAAAATCAGTCATGGTTTATTTGTATTTATAAAAGTTAGTCTATTATTATTGTATAAATAAAAAGAATCAATTATCGATGTGATATTCCTAAATAATTGATAATTATTTATATAAAATACACTGTGTGACCAGTCGTAGACGCACTAGGTTGCGGGCTGGGGCAGCCGGATTCTATTCCCGGCGTAGATTCCGAGATTTTTCTAATATGGTTTCTGCTCCGAACGGGCCCTAGGATTCAGCTACCCCTCTATCTATAAAATGAGTTTCTATGAATCGGATTCTTTCCTGTGGGTAGAGATAGATGAGAATCTCAACTAGATGGACATTGAAACACTGAGGCCTGATGAGCGAACGGACAGTCTCTACCGGAAAATATCGAGAAATATTTATACAAAGTCTGTAAAATTTAAATTTCCTTACCGACAAATTGCGCTGCGGTAGATCAGGAGGATCTTCACCCCAAATACGGTTGCAAAACTATTTTGGGGCTTCAAATCAAGTAGGCGTTGTGAGTTAGTCCGCTATCCCTCAGTAATCCACTTGGCGAACCTAGAAATAAATAAATAAAAAAAAATACCCAAATAAGAATACCAATGATTTCAAACAATTAGATTAAATTATTCACAAATAAAAATATAAAAAATGTAAAACAACAAAAAAATTAGAAATTAAAACAAAAATATTAAAATACAACATATGATATATATATATATACTACTAACAAATTATAGTAATTAAATATGAAATAAATACCGATCACGCTAAAGCTAACAACTAAAATGAGATGGTTGTATTTCTGACATTTAAGCTAATAGAAGAAATCCAATGAAAACAATGCCAAATATCTCGAACATGGGTGGCGTTGGCCCCTAAAAATACCCTATTACTACAGTGTTTGGGCCTTTGAATACGATGGTGAAATCCGTTTGTCGATCCGACTTTCCATTCTGGAGTTGTTAGGGGATTGACAATAGATGGACAGGACAAACGCAATAGCTACCGATTTTGGTGGCTATCACAATAGCTCTCAAATGGGTCACTAATAAAATGTTTCTAATAATTAAGAACAATAAAGAATAACATGAATAAGATAAATTATAATTTGTTATTTAAACACAAAGATGAAGTTACTAATAAATGCAATAAAAATTAAAACATTATTAAAAAAGTATTGACACAGATCAATCTGTAAAAGACATTAATTTGACATCACTTCGTGATTTTTTAAAAAATTCTGCTGTAAACTGTATTAACTATTTTTTTGATTATTAATCTAAGCAATTTAATTTTTATTTTGTTTTATATTTTATTCAGTGTATTTAATAACTTCATGAAATATAATTTATAATCTTATTTATTGTAACTTTATAATGTTGGTAAATATCATTTTTCATTATTTATTTTATGTTATTACAATTTTAATAGTTTTTTCTTCATTCTGTCTTTCTTTTCATTTATTTCCAATTCTCCATATTGATTCGACAGGTTCTTTCCTTAGATCTTGCAAGTCCTAATACCGCAGTAAATGAATAATTGATTATTTTTGGGTTCTTTTAAAATTGAATCAAATCAAAACAAAAAAAAAAATCTGGTTTTACAAATTCCTTTTCTTAGGGTCTCAAAGGTGAACAAGTCCACGAATTTCCAATAAATTTTAATACAATGAAGTAATTTTGAACTCATTCGTTTATAAAATTGGATAATTAAATTACAAATTATGAAATAAATTGTTATTACGAACACTTTTATTACTAATGACGAAAATAAAATAAAGATACAAACAATTATCCCGTAATATAAGTAAAAATACTTTTATTAATTTTCATTGATTAATAAAAAAGTTTTAAATTATCAAAATTAATAAATTTAATATTTTTTTATCACTTGATATATCTGCTTCCTTGTCTATCTTTCATTCCTGACAATCTGAGATACTATTAAACATTTTGAAGTGGAAATAAACAACACTTTTATTTGTGTAGCCTACTTCTCTGGAAACACTGAGGTTCCTTAATTCGGTATGTGTGTGTATGTGTGTGTGTGT